>QLNU02015359.1:23422033-23437434 GCA_006491805.2 Dysdera silvatica | reverse complement strand
GAAGCTGCAGAGCATGGTATGAAAACATCCGGGTTCGCTTGCGACAAAAAAATTCCATTCAGTGTCATCTGTTGGGAAAGTGATGTTAACTGTCTTCTAAAACCGCAGTGGACCGCTCATGCTGGATTTTATGCCTCAAGGTGCAACTATTAATGCCGACAGTTATTGTTCCACACTGTCATGTCTGCGGGCTGCCATCAGGCGAAAGCGCCGAGGGATTCTCGATGTGTGATAACTATGTGGAAAATAGTGTAAGGTACGTAGAATAGTACATATATTTGTAATTACCTGTATGTACCTTATTTTGGCTAATAAAAAATAGGGGTAAAGACTTTCTGATTCGCCCTCGTATATGCACACATTGCTTAAAAAAACATTCGCACACTAATGTTTGCACTACGGGTCTTTTAGTTTTGCAACTTTTCACCAATTTGCACTTACACGTTCAAAATTTGAACATTCTTTTTCGATACAATTCTATACAAACTATTTGATTTTGAAATTGATGTGAAGTCATGGTTAGTTGCTGATTTAACTGCAAAATTGTATGCAGATTTTTCGAGTTCTAAAGCATCAGATTCTTATGTTTCAGCTATTTCCTCAACTCAGGGTTTGAAAAGTACCAGGAGGTTACTACGCCGCATGTGCGAGACAAAGTGTCCGAATCCAAAGTGTGTGATAATGTGCAGAGAAGCCAACCTGAGAAAGTAGTCATCAGTAAAAAAGTCAAGAATTTTCAGTAAACCCACGCTCTTTTATTTCCTGTGAAAAGACGTTTTTATAAGTAAATCACTTGCATTGATATAGAGCAATATGTGTACCTCCAACCTTGAAACAACATGCAATTATTCATGATAATGTGACTCAACTGTATATGTTTATGTACTTACACAGTGATCATTCTCACCAATACCATTCGTAGCAGGAGAAATGACGTTTTATATCAGTTTCGTGGCAAGAAAAACGGCTATTGGTATCGCTTTTGTAAAAAAAAAAAATTTGCATCAGTTTTATAGAAGAGAAAAGCTTTCACACCAGTTTTGTAGAAGATAACCACCACAATTCTATTTTGTACAAGAAAGTTAGTGTTAACATGAGTTTCATAGTGCGCAAAGAAATAGTTTAATCAAATGAACGAGCATGATGAAAAGTCAAATGTTTCATTGAAAAAGTAAAACTCTGTAAATATCAAGTTCTGTTTCTTTTTCTGTAAATTTGAAACCTCTTCACTATACTTGAGAAGCTAAAATCGTTGAAATATGAAAATCAGCTTCTGTAAAAAAAAAAAGTCCACTTTCCACGTGCAGACGTGTTATTTCTTTGGATGGAAATTTATAGGTGCAAAATATGACTAATTATCGCTGATTTCGTACGCTGCCAGTAGATCATGTATTAGGGCGAAATTCTTCTATTTTAATGGAAAAATAATAAAAAATTATCAACAGTCATTAATTAAAGAAGAATTCAGAAGAGAGTGTCTTCTAATGCATGTGACCCGAAATGATGATTCGATCTCGTGATGCGATTTTCCTCACACACAGCATTTTTAATGCAGAACTTTAGAGTTTTGGGTTAAAATTGCTCCCAAACAAATATTTCATGACTTTTCCATGACTTCAATGTTTGTTTTTTTAAATTCCAATCACTTTCCAGGATTTCGTTGACCCGTACGAACCTTGATTTGTCGAAATTTCTAGTGTGCAATACATTAAGGAGGATAAAGCTCAGGAATACATTTTAATAGGCTATTAATTATAACATTGATTTTTAAAATTCTCCAGACTTTTTCATATGGCCGGATACCCAGATCAGGGCATAGAGAGAAAGACAGGAGCTGTAAACTTAATTGTATATTTTGTATCTAAAGACTGAACTTCAGCTCATCTGGAATGAGATAGATAGTTAACACTGCTTGTGAACCATAATGTACATTTACATAAAACCATGCTCGATTTCCCATGTCCTCTGCTGACAGAAAGTCACACAGAAAGAGGTACATAGATTCAAGCTGTCACATAAGCATGAGAGATAGAAGTTGAATATACTGGGCATATCAAATTTCACCTTGACATAGTGAGCTGTGTAATGGGCATAAAGAGCTTCGTTCTTGGAGTGGGTTTCTTGCGAGACCTTGTCCCTGCCCATATGACGGCTCTGCTGCTTGGCAGCATCACCAACAGTTGGATTTGGCATCGATTGTTTTGCTTTCATATGCGCAATGTCAGACAAACGAGAGCAGGCTGACCTACATAAATACCACACAAATTGTCAATAACTTTCCACATTAATCTAATTGATTTAATTACTTTTATTTTTCATAAAAATATCCACAAAGAATACTTTGGTGGATTGGGGTCCTTCATAAATTACCTCTCCTTTCCGCTTTTCTCCCCTTCGGCAGGCTTGTAGTTGGGCATTTCGGAATCATAACACTTCTTGTCTTTCTCAACCATTTGCTGAAAGCGTGACTCTCTCTTCTTAGGCAACAAGGTCTGCAAATAAGCATTGAAACCTTAGTCTAAAAATGAAATTTTTTAAACCTGTTACAAATGTACTTTAGTTAAAAACACTGTTCAGCCCATCTCTCATCAGACTACAGGGACAATGGCAGCAATTGTAAATTTATTTGTATATTTTGCATCCTAAGATAGAGCACTGAGTCATCGGAAACAAGATAGATGGCTTCCAAACCATAATTATATATATATACACAGTAGAGTCTCTTAGGAGGGCTAAAAAAAACTCCCTGGGAAGTGAACATAAAGCTTTAGGATCGACAAGTTTTAGAATAGTGGTTCATTACCTGGACAACTTCTCAAATCACCCACAACAGAGCCAAACAAAGTGAATGTCCCAGCTAAAACAAATATTGATACTGAATGCAAATAATGTCAATCAGCAAGAATCACTCCGGTGGATCTTTTGTGGATGGTTGAAAAAGTTGTCCACACACCACACAACTATTCACTAACTAGTCCGTCGTGAAGTCTTACATTCACTTGCTAGAAAGAGTTTATTAGCTGTCCGTATCTTAATTGCTAAATCATTTCACTAGCAATGAAAAGGTTGTGGAATCGTACACGACCAGTTGCATAAACACTGTCTTTTCCCTGCGAGTGATTTATCAAGTCACAGAACAGTGTTTCTTAAAGATTCCAAGGTTCATGATATTGCACGGAAATTTTATGAGCATTTATCACCACGGTTCGAAATGGTGTCCATCCACAAAATCGGTGCTGAAAATAAAAGTTCCGAAAGTAACAGTATGGCGGATGTCCAGGCGATTTAACAAATCTACACTGAGATATATATACATTATGTTTTTAATAACGACAAATAAAATTTGTCCGGCTGACTGTGGAACCACCGTCGGACTGCTGTCTTGGCTTCGAATGATTGGCAAGTGAACGATTGCTTCGCTGAATCATCTGCAACGGTATGCCGAAGAGGGTGAGTTTCCTAGACTGCACTGTTACTGGCGATGAAACGTGGATACTGCATTTCACATCAGAATCGAAACTGCAGAGCATGGTATGAAAACATCCGGGTTCGCTTGCGACAAAAAAATTCCATTCAGTGTAATCTGTTGGGAAAGTGATGTTAACTGTCTTCTAAAACCGCAGTGGACCGCTCAGGCTGGATTTTATGCCTCAAGGTGCAACTATTAATGCCGACAGTTATTGTTCCACACTGTCATGTCCGCGGGCTGCCATCAGGCGAAAGCGCCGAGGGATTCTCGATGTGTGATAACTATGTGGAAAATAGTGTAAGGTATGTAGAATAGTACGTATATTTGTAATTACCTGTATGTACCTTATTTTGGCTAATAAAAAATAGGGGCAAAGACTTTCTGATTCGCCCTCGTATATGCACACATTGCTTAAAAAAACATTCGCACACTAATGTTTGCACTACGGGTCTTTTAGTTTTGCAACTTTTCACCAATTTGCACTTACACGTTCAAAATTTGAACATTCTTTTTCGATACAATTCTATACAAACTATTTGATTTTGAAATTGATGTGAAGTCATGGTTAGTTGCTGATTTAACTGCAAAATTGTATGCAGATTTTTCGAGTTCTAAAGCATCAGATTCTTATGTTTCAGCTATTTCCTCAACTCAGGGTTTGAAAAGTACCAGGAGGTTACTACGCCGCATGTGCGAGACAAAGTGCCCGAATCCGAAGTTTATGATCACGTGCAGATATGTCAACCTGAGAAAGTAGTCATCAGTAAAAAAGGTCAAGAATTTTCAGTAAACCCACGCTCTTTTATTTCCTGTGAAAAGACGTTTTTATAAGTAAATCACCTGCATTGATATAGAGCAATATGTGTACCTCCAACCTTGAAACAACATGCAATTATTCATGATAATGTGATTCAACTGTATATGTTTATGTACTTACACAGTGATCATTCTCACCAATACCATTCATAGCAGGAAAAATGACCTTTTGTATCAGTTTTGTAGCAGGAAAAATGGCTATTGGTATCGCTTTTGTAAAAAAAAAAAATTTGCATCAGTTTTATAGAAGAGAAAAGCTTTCACACCAGTTTTATAGAAAAGAAAAGCTTTCACACCAGTTTTGTAGAAGATAACCACCACAATTCTATTTTGTACAAGAAAGTTAGTGTTAACATGAGTTTCATAGTGCGCAAAGAAATAGTTTAATCAAATGAATGAGAATGAGTATGATAAAGATGAAAAGTCAAATATTTCATTGAAAAAGTAAAACTTCATAAATATCAAGTTCTTCGTTTCTTTTTCTGTAATTTTGAAACCTCTTCACTATACTTGAGAAGCTAAAATCGTTGAAATATGAAAATCAGCTTCTGTAAAAAAAAAAAGTCCACTTTCCACGTGCAGACGTATTATTTCTTTGGATGGAAATTTGTAGGTGCAAAATATGACTAATTATCGCTGATTTCGTACGCTGCCAGTAGATCATGTATTAGGGCGAAATTCTTCTATTTTAATGGAAAAATAATAAAAAATTATCAACAGTCATTAATTAAAGAAGAATTTAGAAGAGAGTATCTTCTAATGCATGTGACGCAAAATGATAATTCGATCTCCTGATGCGATTTTCCTCACACGCAACATTTTTATTGTAGAACTTTAGAGTTTTGGGTTAAAATTGCTCCCAAACAAACATTTCATGACTTCCATGTTGTTGTTTTTGAAATCTCAATGACTTTCCAGGATTTCGATGACCCGTACGAACCTTGATTTGTCGAAATTTCTAGTGTGCAATACATTAAGGAGGATAAAGCTCAGGAATACATTTTAATAGGCTATTAATTATAACATTGATTTTTAAAATTCTCCAGACTTTTTCATATGGCCGGATACCCAGATCAGGGCATAGAGAGAAAGACAGCAGCTGTAAACTTAATTGTATATTTTGTATCTGAAGACTGAACTTTAGCTCATCTGGAATGAGATAGATAGTTAACACTGCTTGTGAACCATAATGTACATTTACATAAAACCATGCTCGATTTCCCATGTCCTCTGCTGACAGAAAGTCACACAGAAAGAGGTACATAGATTCAAGCTGTCACATAAGCATGAGAGATAGAAGTTGAATATACTGGGCATATCAAATTTCACCTTGACATAGTGAGCTTTGTGATGGGCAGAAAGAGCTTTGTAATGGGCAGAAAGAGCTTTGTAATGGGCAGAAAGAGCTTCGTTCTTGGAGTGGGTTTCTTGCGAGACCTTGTCCCTGTCCATATGACGGCTCTGCTGCTTGGCAGCATCACCAACAGTTGGATTTGGCATCGATTGTTTTGCTTTCACATGCTCAATGTCAGACAAACGAGGGCAGGCTGACCTACATAAATACCACACAAATTGTCAATAACTTTCCACATTAATCTAATTGATTTAATTACTTTTATTTTTCATAAAAATATCCACAAAGAATACTTTGGTGGATTGGGGTCCTTCATAAATTACCTCTCCTTTCCGCTTTTCTCCCCTTCGGCAGGCTTGTAGTTGGGCATTTCGGAATCATAACACTTCTTGTCTTTCTCAACCATTTGCTGAAAGCGTGACTCTCTCTTCTCAGGCAACAAGGTCTGCAAATAAGCATTGAAACCTTAGTCTAAAAATGAAATTTTTTAAACCTGTTACAAATGTACTTTAGTTAAAAACACTGTTCAGCCCATCTCTCATCAGACTACAGGGACAATGGCAGCAATTGTAAACTTATTTGTATATTTTGCATCCTAAGATAGAGCACTGAGTCATCGGAAACATGATAGATGGCTTCCAAACCATAATTATATATATATACACAGTAGAGTCTCTAAGGAGGGCTAAAAAAAACTCCCTGGCAAGTGAATATAAAGCTTTAGGATCGACAAGTTTTAGAATAGTGGTTCATTACCTGGACAACTTCTCAAATCACCCACAACAGAGCCAAACAAAGTGAATGTCCCAGCTAAAACAAATATTGATACTGAATGCAAATAATGTCAATCAGCAAGAATCACTCCGGTGGATCTTTTGTGGATGGTTGAAAAAGTTGTCCACACACCACACAACTATTCACTAACTAGTCTGTCGTGAAGTCTTACATTCACTTGCTAGAAAGAGTTTATTAGCTGTCCGTATCTTAATTGCTAAATCATTTCACTAGCAATGAAAAGGTTGTGGAATCGTACATGACCAGTTGCATAAACACTGTCTTTTCCCTGCGAGTGATTTATCAAGTCACAGAACAGTGTTTCTTAAAGATTCCAAGGTTCATGATATTGCACGGAAATTTTATGAGCATTTATCACCAAGGTTCGAAATGGTGTCCATCCACAAAATCGGTGCTGAAAATAAAAGTTCCGAAAGTAACAGTATGGCGGATGTCCAGGCGATTTAAGAAATCTACACTGAGATATATATACATTATGTTTTTAATAACGGCAAATAAAATTTGTCCGGCTGACTGTGGAACCACCGCTGGACTGTTGTCTTCGCTTCGAATGATTGGCAAGTGAACGATTGCTTCGCTGAATCATCTGCAACAGTATGCCGAAGAGGGTGAGTTTCCTAGACTGCACTATTACTGGCGATGAAACGTGGATACTGCATTTCACATCAGAATCGAAGCTGCAGAGCATGGTATGAAAACATCCGGGTTCGCCTGCGACAAAAAATTTCCATTCAGTGTCATCTGTTGGGAAAGTGATGTTAACTGTCTTCTAAAACCGCCGTGGACCGCTCATGCTGGATTTTATGCCTCAAGGTGCAACTATTAATGCCGACAGTTATTGTTCCACACTGTCATGTCTGCGGGCTGCCATCAGGCGAAAGCGCCGAGGGATTCTCGATGTGTGATAACTATGTGGAAAATAGTGTAAGGCACGTAGAATAGTACGTATATTTGTAATTACCTGTATGTACCTTATTTTGGCTAATAAAAAATAGGGGCAAAGACTTTCTGATTCGCCCTCGTATATGCACACATTGCTTAAAAAAACATTCGCACACTAATGTTTGCACTACGGGTCTTTTAGTTTTGCAACTTTTCACCAATTTGCACTTACACGTTCAAAATTTGAACATTCTTTTTCGATACAATTCTATACAAACTATTTGATTTTGAAATTGATGTGAAGTCATGGTTAGTTGCTGATTTAACTGCAAAATTGTATGCAGATTTTTCGAGTTCTAAAGCATCAGATTCTTATGTTTCAGCTATTTCCTCAACTCAGGGTTTGAAAAGTACCAGGAGGTTACTACGCCGCATGTGCGAGACAAAGTGTCCGAATCCAAAGTGTGTGATAATGTGCAGAGAAGCCAACCTGAGAAAGTAGTCATCAGTAAAAAAGTCAAGAATTTTCAGTAAACCCACGCTCTTTTATTTCCTGTGAAAAGACGTTTTTATAAGTAAATCACTTGCATTGATATAGAGCAATATGTGTACCTCCAACCTTGAAACAACATGCAATTATTCATGATAATGTGACTCAACTGTATATGTTTATGTACTTACACAGTGATCATTCTCACCAATACCATTCGTAGCAGGAGAAATGACGTTTTATATCAGTTTCGTGGCAAGAAAAACGGCTATTGGTATCGCTTTTGTAAAAAAAAAAAATTTGCATCAGTTTTATAGAAGAGAAAAGCTTTCACACCAGTTTTGTAGAAGATAACCACCACAATTCTATTTTGTACAAGAAAGTTAGTGTTAACATGAGTTTCATAGTGCGCAAAGAAATAGTTTAATCAAATGAATGAGCACAATAAAAATGAAAAGTCAAATGTTTCATTGAAAAAGTAAAACTACATAAATGTTAAGTTCTTTGTTTCTTATTCTGTAATTTTGAAACCTCTTCCAGATTCTTGAGAAGCTAAAAGTGTTGAAATATGTAAATTAGCTTCTGTAAAAAAAAAAAGTCCACTTTCCACGTGCAGACGTGTTATTTCTTTGGATGAAAATTTATGGGTGCAAAATGTGACTAATTATCGCTGATTTCGTACGCTGCCAGTAGATCATGTATCAGGGCAAAATTCCTCTATTTTGATGGAAAAATACTAAAAAATGACCAACAGTCATTAATTAAAGAAGAATTCAGAAGAGAGTGTCTTCTAATGCATGTGACCCGAAATGATGATTCGATCTCGTGATGCGATTTTCCTCACACACAGCATTTTTAATGCAGAACTTTAGAGTTTTGGGTTAAAATTGCTCCCAAACAAATATTTCATGACTTTTCCATGACTTCAATGTTTGTTTTTTTAAATTCCAATCACTTTCCAGGATTTCGTTGACCCGTACGAACCTTGATTTGTCGAAATTTCTAGTGTGCAATACATTAAGGAGGATAAAGCTCAGGCATACCTTTTAATAGGCTATTAATTATAACATTGATTTTTAAAATTTTCCAGACTTTTTCATATGGCCGGATACCCAGATCAGAGCATAGAGAGAAAGACAGCAGCTGTAAACTTAATTGTATATTTTGTATCTGAAGACTGAACTTTAGCTCATCTGGAATTAGATAGATAGTTAACACTGCTTCTGAACCATAATGTACATTTACATAAAACCATGCTCGATTTCCCATGTCCTCTGCTGACAGAAAGTCACACAGAAAGAGGTACATAGATTCAAGCTGTCACATAAGTATGAGAGATAGAAGTTGAATATACTGGGCATATCAAATTTCACCTTGACAATGTAAGCTGAGACCTTGTCCATGTCCATATGAGGAGGGCTCTGCTGCTTGGCAGCTTCTGGCATCCATTGTTTTGCTTTCACATACTCAAACAAACAAACACACATGCTCAAGACAAAAGAGAGCAGGCTAACCTACATAAATAGTACACAAATTGTCAATAACTTTCCACATTAATCTAATGGATTTAATTACTTTTATTTTTCATAAAAATATCCACAAAGAATGCTTTGGTGGATTGGGGTCCTTCATAAATTACTATACAATAATTTTTGCCACCCACGTATTAATTAGCTCAAACTAGAGCTTATTTGTTTTGGAGAAAAAGAGACGCTTTCCCCATCCTGGATTCGAACCAGGGTCCCTCCGTTTAGCCCGGAGTGTCTTGGACCGCTAGACGAATGAGGACAGGAAACAACGCTCTCTTTCTCCGTATGTAAAGATGCAAAAATCTTGCCCCGGAGGCTTTCTTGTGTTGACCATATTTGGCAATTGTGTTATCCCTGCGGAGGGTAATAATACCTTAACATCTTTACATACGGAGAAAGAGAGCGTTATTACCTGTCCTCATTCGTCTAGCGGTCCAAGACACTCCGGGCTAAACGGAGGGACCCTGGTTCGAATCCAGGATGGGGAAAGCGTCTCTTTTTCTCCAAAATTACACAAGCTCTAGTTTGAGCTGTAATTAAAACGTGGGTGGCAAAAATTATAGTATAATAAATTTCCCCCACGAAAACTCACAAAATTCTCGCCCCGGAGGCTTTCTTGTGTTGACCATATTTGGCAATTGTGTTATCCCTGCGGAGGGTAATAATACCTTAACACCTTCATAAATTACCTCTCCTTTCCGCTTTTCTCCCCTTCGGCAGGCTTGTATTTGGGCATTTCGGAATCATAACATTTCTTGTCTTTCTCAACCATTTGCTGTAAGCGTGCATAGTCTACTAAGTAGATGGTCTTATATAAGTGGCCTTACAGCCACCACAATAAACATGGGTCACTACAAGGGCCCACGATTTTCCGGCAAAAAAGAACTTACCACGAAATTCTGAGAAGCAGAAATTTATAATTACATTGTACTGGTTTTTCTTTGTGTTTATAATGTGGTAGTGGACATAATAAAACCTTTTCATTTACCCACAAAACCAAAGTTATGCAAGAAATGCAAAGTGATTGGTATATCCCTAGCTAACTTTGTTTAGAAATGTCTATTTAACTTCATTATCTTTTCTTTATCTTTGGCGTTTATGCTAGTGAAGAACTTTGTTTTGTAATGCCAAAAACCCAGTTTGGTTTTTTACCATTGTGTTACTTTAAAACATTTTTGTGGGCCGCTAACACCAAAAGCATACTCCTGACGGAGTTGCATTTCTACACTCTATTACATTGGCCTTGAAAAGTATTCCATAGAAGAAACATTAATTTCCATTTAGAAACGTTCGATTTTGTGAATTGGAACATTGTGTCACATACATTATCCGCAACCCACCAAACGCAGCCTATGCAGCACTAAGACTTTGAATTACTGAACAACATCAGTCTTCAGAAACACTGCAGCTGCAAACCCTTTTAAAGGACTTAACCTTAGGAGATAAGACTCTGTCTCGATTGCTTTACGAAATGCAAGAATTAGCAGCCTAGAAGTTGGACGAATCAGTATTAAAATCCCTATGGTTACGTAGGCTCCCTACCAACATTCAACAGATTCTTTCAGTGGGGGAGTGATCGCCTCGCTGAGATAGCATCAATCATTGACAAATTTCTAGAAGTATCAGGCATGGTGCCTATAGTATTTGAAATGGAGATGACGTCACTCACAACTTTACAGAAACAAGTGCAAAGCCTTTCAGACCAGATTGCACATCTTGTATGTGCAGTAAACAACAAATCAACAATGAAGTCGTTCTAATTCACGCTTCCACGCAAATTTACATTACAACAAGAATAATGGAGCCAATGTAATTCGACATCATGACCTGCTTCAACGCCTAAGAAGTAGCCTAGCGATTTATGTTGGTATCATGAAAACTTTGGAGTTAAAGCTAAACAATGTGTTTCCCCCTTGTCATTGGTTGGAAAACACGGAAGCTCACCCAATTTAGAGAGATCTGGGTATGCTGAGCTGGTAAACCGCCTTTTCGTTTCCAACAGAAACTCAAACAACCGTTTCCTAGTCGATAGTGGAGCAGAAGTTTCAGTTTTTCCAGTTAGCTTGATGCGAACTTCCGTTGTTCTTTATGCAGCAAATGGTTAGAAAACGAAACCTTCGGAAATATCACTTTAAAACTTAGGCCTATGAAGAATATTTCCATGGCACTTTGCCATCGCCAGTGTTTCAAAACCTATACTTGGCACTGACTTTATAAAAAAATTCAATTTATTGACATTAGAAATCATCGTTTAATCTATGGATTAACAGCTTTATAAGCCAAGGGCAGAATTATAAACACTTCCCTTGTGCTTAACAACTACATCAGGCGATACGCCTTATCACACATTTATTTCTGAGTATCCCGCAATTATCAACCCCTCAAGGATAGGCATAAAGCAGGACCATGCAACGTTTCATTGCATTTTAACTAAAGGTCCTCCTGTATTTGCCAAAGCCAGAAGAGTTACTTCTGATAAACTTGCCTTTATTGGACAAGAATTTTAAAAATTGCTTCATCAGAATATTTTAAGACTTTCGAAAAGCTCATGGGCAAGTCTTATTCACCTTGCACCTGAGAAAAACAGAGAATGGCGAATCTGTGGAGATTTCCGTAGATTAAACGCAATCACTGAGCCAGATAGATATCCAATACCCCATATTCAAGATTTCGCTCTAGGTCTAGCTGGAAAAAAAAAATATTTTCAAAATTAGACTTAATAAAAGCATATCATCAAATACCTATAGCACCCGAAGATATTCCTAACATTGCAGTAATAACACCCACTGGTCTTTTCGAGTACACGCATGTGACCTTTGGCTTAAGAAATGCAGGTTGAACGTGTTAAAGATTTATTGATGAAGTTTTCCGTGGATTAAAACTGTTATGTTTATTTAGATGACATATTAATTGCCTCCGAGAACGAAACACATCTTAAAGACCCGAAAGAAGTTTGCGAATGCCTAAATAAATTTAGCTTAGTTTTGAACACAGAAAAATGCCTCTTTGGTCGAGAAATGTTAACTTTCCTTGGTTGCAAGATTTCCGTCAATGGAATTTCTCCTCTGCAGGAAAGAATTGAAGTATTAACAAATTATCTGAAACTAAAAACTATTGAAGAATTACGTTGTTTTTGGCAATGATTAATTTTTATCCTCATTTCTTTCCATCACTAAGCATATATTCAAACTCCATTACAGGAATTGCTTAAAGGTAAGGAAAAGA
Source organism: Dysdera silvatica (assembly GCA_006491805.2). Lineage (NCBI taxonomy): Eukaryota > Metazoa > Arthropoda > Arachnida > Araneae > Dysderidae > Dysdera > Dysdera silvatica. Next base: position 23,424,874 of record QLNU02015359.1, on the reverse strand, counting down.
AGGTAAAACCACTATAATTTGGGACGATGAAAACACAAATGCTTTTATTCGTCGTGAAGAAATGATCGCCAATGCAGTGACTCTAGCATTCCCCATAAACGAGGCATTCCTATCACTTATGGTTGGTGCTTCGAGTACTGCGATGGGCACAGTTCTGCACCAAAGCCAAACAGGCATCATTCAGCCACTTACTTTCTTTTCACATAAATTCAATGAAGCTGAACGTAAATACAGCACACACATAAGCAAGAACTTTTGGCCGCCTATTCAAGTGTCTGGCATTTTAAACACTGGCTAGAAGCAAGGAATTTCTGTTTATTTACTGACCATATACTTTTAAGCAAGTTTTTTTTTAAACTCTGCATGGATTATCACACCCAGGCACTAAAGATACAATTAACTTCATTAAAGCAAAATTTGTTCGTAACTCTTTAAAAAGTGATATCACCAAATAGGTTAAAGAATGCCAAAGTTGCCAACTATCAAAAATACACAGACATAAATCTCAAATTGGAGCTTACTCTTTACATACTTGTAGGTCTGCTAAAGTGAATATCGACATAGTTGGACCACTACCCCCATCTAAAGGATGTCAATATATTTTAACATGCATAGACCACTACTGCAGATGGCTAGAAACCTTTCCTATACCAGATGAAACTGCAGAAACCATCGCACCTACCTTTGTCTCTGGATGGATAGCAAGATTTGGGATCCCAGAAAAAATTATAACAGATCAAGGAAGGCAATTTGACAGCAATTTATTTCATGGTCCAGCCCATTTCTTAGGAATAAACAAAACCAGAACCACAGCAAATGGATTAGTTGAGCAATTTCATCGCCAATTTAAACTTGTAATTAAATGCTATTCTACCAACAAATGGATGGAATTACTACCATTCGTTCTTTTAGGAATTAGATCTTCATTTAGAGAAGACTTAACAAGAACCTGTTGCCAAACTTGTCTATGGATCAACACTTCGTTTACACGGAGAATTCTTTCAGAATTCACCTAAGATACCACCATGCCTGGATCTTCTTTCTGAACTATGAAACCAAGTAAGGTAACTACAACCAGTACAAACATCTTGACCTTCAACTTCCACTGGGTTTACTCATGAAAATTTGCCTTCGGCAAGTCATGTCTTTGTTAGACAGGATATGATTGGGCACCCATTACATCAAACATATTCTGAGCAAGTTATATCGAAGACACCAAAGTACTATAAACTTAGCATCAATGGCAAAGAAGTCAATGTCAGCCTTGATATACTGAAGCCAGTTTATTTTTTTAGCACAGAAAATCTATCTAAATCCGATCAGAAAAATGATTTTATTTAATGTACAAAAGCCAAACTCTATTGAATGCAAATCTTACTTATACTACAAGATATGGACGTACTGTGAAATTTGTATTACCTTAACTTTAACTCTTGTGTGCGCATGATCCTGTCAGTCTCTACGTTTGTAGGGAGGTCATGTCGTGGATCAGACCTTAAATATCAAAATTAAGTATGCATTGTTGTCCTCATGATATAATGCTTGAGATTGTGGCGTGCAAGTATTTCATTTTAGGTTTTCCGTATTTTATTATTATTAGAGTGTCAGTCAGTCAGTTGGCGTTGTTGTTTCGAATGCTTAATATTTACCTTTTTATTTTAGAATTTTTTTTTGAGTGTGAATAAAAATTATTAAAAACACAAATGATAGCAGTGATTATATTTGATTACATTATTCGAATATGTACAGTTTTCCTTCATGTCAAAGAACACTAGCCAAGAAGAAAGGAAAGCTGTCCATTTCAGGTTTATTATTATTTTTTATAAAAGTACTCACAAAGAATGCTTTGGTGAAATGAAGCCCTTGCTGTAGTCCCTTTCCTCCTTTCTCTTCCTCGGCAAGCTTGTAGTTTCCCATTTCGGAATCGTAACGTTTCTTGTCTTTCTCAGCTATTCATTGGAAGTGTTGCTTGTACTCCTCAGACAATTTCTGCAAATGAACATGCAAGCCTTAATTTAAAAATAAAAGTGCAGATTTTTAAGATAATGTAGTTCCAACTACCCACATCAACATGTTGACTGCCACGTTACTGCGGTTTATTAAAAAAATTATTTGGAGTGTAAAACATTAAAGCATTCTATGCAAAGCTGAGGTTGGTCAGGACATTTTGGACAAAAAGTTGTTTTCTTCAGATTCCCTCATGCCTTTGATGGGTCCATTTTACATCTTTTATTTGAATAAAAATGCAGGGACTTGCAGGAACAATAACTTGCAGGTAGTTCGGTCTCAGCTCTGGTGGCGTGCGGATGTCTGTCCGGGCAGGCGGGTGTTGGTTCCGGCTCGCTTAAGACGAAGTGTTTGGGACATTCATTTTGGCCGCCGGGCGGTGGTGGATCGATGTCTGCTTCTGCTATTCTGGGACCGGACTCCGCCCTCCCTCGTAATTCGGACTTCGTCGCTGGGGCCGTGCTTGGCCTTCTGTCCATGACGGGCGTTCGTCATTGTCTTCGTCCGCTGCGATCGCTTGGGGGCCAGCTTTCGCAAACAGTGGATGATAATTTGGTATGTGATGCCTGTCCGGACTATGCTGGTCTCACGCGCCCTGGTTGCGGGGAATGTTTTACGCCTGTTCGCTGCCGCTCGCAGCACCTCACCCACTCAACGGTGTCTGGTGGTCTCCTGTAGGAGTTCCGGCTGGCCCGGGGTGTTCTTCCGCGCCATCCATCTATTTCGGCCGCTCTTCGGGGCGGACTGATCGTGGGTGGTCTCCGGTCGACGTTGAATGACGACAATCATGTGAGCTGTGCGTCTCTGTACGCCTGTTTCGATCGACAATCCTCT
>QLNU02015359.1:23393503-23421933 GCA_006491805.2 Dysdera silvatica | reverse complement strand
ATGGCAAGTTTTGCCTTTGCTTCCCACTCTCCAAAATGAAAGTCTCTATCCGCATTTGATTATAATGGTGCAAGCTTGTTAAAGTTTAGATTGTACACTTCGGGATACTGTGGAAAATCGTTAACTTGGCAGTACTTTCCACAGTTAAACTAATGATTTTAGTTTAACTTGCATTCCATTCAATTTTCGTTCAGCAATAAAAGTACAGAAATGATACTGTTGACCTGCTTATGTAAGTATATTTGTTAGGCTCAAACATCGAAAACGCTCAATGAATGAAACAAAAAAAAAAAGACCACAACGCATTGTGGCCGTTTCAAAAATGCCAAATCCAAGGGTTAAAAAAATCAGTACTTATGGATTATCCTGTCGACCATTTATGATTTTTTTCTTGGTCGCTGTAATTGATCATAATTATTCGTATTTAATCGTAACTTTACGATATTTTTGTTGTCTAAAAAATCGTAAGTTTACGATCCTTGATTATTTGCGAGACGCCATTTTGTTTGTTTGTTGACATTTTGCAGAATGAGTGCTGTTTCATGCCTGAACCCTGTTTTTTTTTGTTTTTAATAATTTTAGATGGATTATACTCTTCGGTAATTACCAAATGATGAGCATTCTGCGATTTTGTTTTTACAGGAAAAATGAATTCTCCTTTCATCGTTTACTAATTCAGGCAATGCACATCGAATGTAATGGAAATGGTCACAAGTCGCAAAGCGACGAGGGGTGGTGGGTCTGGGAGGTCTCCCCCTCCAGTTCGGTTCCTGTGATTCAGGTAAATGTACTAATTGTGTGAAAAATACTAATTACAACATAATGTTGATTCAGCCTCTTACTGATTCAGGCAGCATACAACCAATGTGATCCGAACGGTCATGAGTCAAAGCTATGAGGTCTCCTCTCGTCGTTTTTCTTACAGAAAATTTTGAAGAGATATATAATAAAAAAAAATCATAAATTTTTTAACGGTTATTCAGAAAACATCCCTCACTAACATTAACTAATGGTTTTTTCATCAGCAAAACCATCATAAAAATGTGTCTACGATAAAAATCGTAAGTGGCAAAAACGGTCGATTGGATAATACATAAGTACCAAAAAATCTCCAGACATGTCAAAGGCATATCGGAGATGGCCCAAAGTCGGATCCTTTTTCATGGTTGCTATTGGCGATACGACTATGATATTCTATATTCAGAGTGTATGTGAGGGCACTTGAAATGTCGCATGTCAATGCCATATCGGAGGGCACCGGAGCCTCCAAACTTTTTCTAAACCATTATTGGAACTATATTTTTGTGCTATGATCCAATAACATGGTTGTTCAGCTCTTTTTAAAAATAAATAAAAATGATCATTTTTGGAAAAAAAAAATTGATTACATTTATATTAAGAACAGAAAATGCATGAAAACAGCCCAAAAAATCAAGTGACCAAAAGCGTTTCCCCATTAACCGTATTGCTAGCGGTCAAGCCCACGAATTCTTCCCACACTTATATCCGGACAAAAATAATCCTTTTTTTGTAACCCACTCCAGCACATTTCTTTTCTCTTTCAACCGAAATTCCACACAAAAATACATCAACCGCTCACACATACAATTTCCTCCAACGAACACAGCCAAAACAAAACAATGACGAAACACGTGAAAATGCCTTTGCAGGTCCAGATGCCCATATATGTGATGCCACAAGCCCATTACCAACTACTTTTGACTCTTTTCAAGAGGAAAAAAGCACTAGGGTATATGTTCTGTATTGTCACCATCTGAAAGTTTCTGGATGTTTTGCCATTAATTAATTTCATCCCATTTTTTTAATTTTCTTCTAACATAAAAATAATTGATTAATATAACAACATTTCAGAATTAAATTCTAAAACTGTGTTTGTATACAAATAACACGTATAAATTCCATTTAGGTTCTGTTTTGTATATCATATGTAATCACTAGCCAAAAATAAAGTTGTCAACTTTGTGCATAAATGTTTAATATTAGCTTTGATAAAACATTATACAATAATTTTTGCCACCCACGTATTAATTACAGCTCAAACTAGAGCTTATGTAATTTTGGAGAAAAAGAGACGCTTTCCCCATCCTGGATTCGAACCAGGGTCCCTCCGTTTAGCCCGGAGTGTCTTGGACCGCTAGACGAATGAGGACAGGAAACAACGCTCTCTTTCTCCGTATGTAAAGATGTTAAGGTATTATTACCCTCCGCAGGGATAACACAATTGCCAAATATGGTCAACACAAGAAAGCCTCCGGGGCGAGATTTTTGTGAGTTTTCGTGGGGGAATTTATTATACAATAATTTTTGCCACCCACGTATTAATTACAGCTCAAACTAGAGCTTATGTAATTTTGGAGAAAAAGAGACGCTTTCCCCATCCTGGATTCGAACCAGGGTCCCTCCGTTTAGCCCGCTAGACGAATGAGGACAGGAAACAACGCTCTCTTTCTCCGTATATAAAGATGTTAAGGTATTATTACCCTCCGCAGGGATAACAATTTGATAAAACAGGGATATAATTTGATAAAACATGCCTGAAGACAAATCTGTTTTGAGCTTTACAAAATGGTATGTTCAAACTGCATATGCAACTTCCTTGAAATAGCTTACAAACCTTTTTTCTTTAATAATATTTTATGTCCACTGGCTATTACTACTCTAGCAAAGATGCTGACCATCATGGATTTTTCATAATTATTTTAGGTTTTCAGCATAATTTTGAATATTTCAGGTTTTTTGGCATTATGACTGTTGTGTAGAAATTTTCCTAGCAATTGAACAGTCATGTAAGTTCTAAATAATGGTTAGAATTACAAGGAGTATATTTTTACCTTTTCATTGAGCGATATTTAAGTGTTCATTATTTATGTGTACATAGTCACGACTGTTTCAAATAGTGTGTTGTGGTAAAATTTTCAATGTTTCGTACAAAATACAACCTTATATTGACTCTAGGAGATGGTGGGAGGGGGGAGCCATATAAAATACTCTTTAATAACTTTTGGTAACACCGTTGTTTGCCTTACTGTGATAAAGCTAAGGATTATGGATATAGCCTAATGTTTCAGAAGGTTGTCAAGCCGAGTGTGATTCAGCGAGAGTTTCAGAAATTTTTCAAGGAGCACGATCAAATTCCGATATCAATTTTATAGATAAACCTTTAGACTTTTGGAAAACTGTATTATTCAGTGATGAAGATAAATTCTGTTTATTTGGATCTGATGGCAATAAGACTGGAGGAAATACAAGAAGACCAACATGTCCTCAAAATTTTGTCCCAACTGTGAAACACGGCGGTGGTAGCATTATGGTTTGCGGTTGTATGGCCTGGAATGGAACTGGCAATTTAATTGTAATTGATGGAATTTTGAATGCACAAAACTATGTGGACACATTGCGAGATAACTTATCTCCAAGTGCATCAAAGTTGGGCATAAAGGATAACTTCTTGTTCCAACAAGACAACGACCCGAAACACACGACCAGAGTTACAAAAGAATATTTGTTATATAAAGTTCCCCGTAGACTAAATACACCTCCTCAATCTCCGGACCTTAATCCAATTGAAAACTTGTATGTTTTGGACCAAGAACTAAGAAAACACAAGTTTTCAAATAAAAATGAATCCAAAAACATTCTTTTGGAAACATGGGAAAATCTCTCATCAGATCTAACAAAAAAGTTAATAGAATCAATGCCAAGAAGGCTATAAGCTGTTACAAATAATAATAATGATATTTTTACAAAGTATTAAATTGTGTTATGATAATTTTTGGTATAATTTTGAGTTATAAAATTATGTTCAAATACTTTTTTCCCCATAAAAAAATCATGTATTTTGGTTTTTCTATGTGGCCATTAAATCTGTGCCCACTATTTTTTATTTATTATATTAGCTAATATGAAATATGTGTTATGTCGAAATTTCATTTACTCACAATAGTTATTATGAAATAAAGCATTGTTCAAATACCTTTTTCCGCCACTGTGTGTATATATATATATATCACATATATATATCTTGAAATAAGAAGAAAAAAATCAGCCAGTTGCTTGCTTGAGGATTTGTTGTTGAAATAGCTTTCTACATGCTTGTTTTCTTGGGATATGAACATTGTATGCTTCAAATGATCAGGATCGGGTTTGTTTGTTGATTGATTTTTTACCACCAAAGACTACTAATGTAATTCTGTGCCAAACAAGGTAAATTGGTGCTAGTACAGAATCTGTTATAACCGTGGGAAGTGTTTCCAAGATGTATGGAAATTATGCTGACTTGCCACCATGTTGTTTATATTATATTACAAGGACCAGCCTCCTCCCCTTTCCTTGATTCAGTGAACTTATAAAAAGGAGGTACTAACCCTTATTCCTATTTTTGGTCGGCTGTATGTGGTGGGAATATTGTTTCTATGTTACTCAGAAATACAGCTAAAAGAAGGATGAAGCAGTGTGATGTCACAAGCCTGCTACAGCGACTTTTTTATAGGAAAGAAGCACTGTTGTGACGGATTCTGTACCGTCACCAGTAAGTTTGTAAACCGGGTTGGGAGACGATTGCTTTATATGGAGGACTTTTGTGGGAAGCTAATGAGAATTCTCATGAGCATGACAGGAAAACCACAAACACTTGCATCTATTAACACAATAGAAAATTGCAAGCTCAGAGTCCATGCAACCTATCTCTCTATATTTGGGTTTTGAGTATGTTGCTCTAGTTACAATACGGCATTGCCATGTTGTAGTACACATTCATCCAACAGAGTACGAAATGTTTGCAATGGCAGATAAGACGGCATTTATTTGGTAATACTGCATAATCCGTCTCCTCTGAAAACTTTTGAGGTATTTTCAAAACCAGCTGGCAACAGGGCGACTGATCTGTCGCCATGTTTAGAGTGTTTTTTAGGCCATATTAATTTTCCTGAATCAGGAAAAGGGATAGATCAGTGATGGGTTAGTGGGGAGAGAACTACCACATCTCTTTCACTTTGGGCTTCACCCTCATTGCCTGTTTAGATTACATTCCAGTTATGCTCGAATCTTTAAAATGTTGAATGTTAGCAAAAAAGCATCAGAACAGCCTGATTTTCCTGTCGCGATTCAGAAAAGTTAAAAACAGGAAATTCTAACTTCTATTGGTCAGATGTTTGTGGCTAGAATATTTTTTTTAATGGCATCGAGAAATGCCTTTCTTACACCACTAGTAAAAAGCGTCATCCATATTAGGTCTAGCCCACAATCTCCCCAACTTGGGCTATATTATTATTCCCAATCAAATGTTTTACTTTAGAAAAGTACTTTTCTTTTACATTTTAATATAAATTTCAGTTTTTTGGTTCATGCCTCTTCTTTTTCTTTAATATTTTGCATACCCCAAAATGTTGCAGCTTAGCGAGCCAAATGATTAATTACGTCATTACTTTAAGAATTTAAACTTCTATCTTAAAAATTATCATGTAGGACCGCAACAGAAATTACTGAAACTTTTCTACAAACGGTAGTTTTGGAAGGCAACTGGTTAATATATATACAAAGGCTGTTCATGGGTTTTTGGCTGTAGATCTCTTCCAGAAATAAGGCGGCTTTGTTGCAGTCCTAGTGCTGTATGATTCGATGTCATTTACAATTTTTGAAACTTAATTGTTTAGGTTAATTCTGTGCATTAAAGTCACTTGATCTGAGTCAAAGACAATCAAAATGCCACGTCATGCAGCATTTCTGGATGTCATTCAAATTACGCATACAATAATGCGAATGTCAGTTATACAGACAGCATGCTGAAAATGACTTAGGAACAGTGGAATTTATTCTGTTCGTTTACGATGTTTCTTATTATATATCATACTTTAAAATACAAGTATGTAAAAGGTTTTGAAACATTTGGAATTAAATATACTTTGAAATACATCTGATTTTTCTGAATTATGTATGTTTAATAAAAACATAATTTGTGATACTTGAGTGTTGTTGTTTTTTTACGTGAATTAATTTTATGCATTAATATTAAGTTTTGAAGTGTTTTTATGCAGTGGATGTGATTTTTTTTTGTTAAATTATAGTTAGTACGTATGTGGTGTGGTGTATTTGTAGGTAAATACATTTAATTAAAGGTTATCATTATGTAAATATTGTGAATTCTTTAAAAAAATATGAATTTTGATAATTGCATAATATACAATTTGTTAACCATCCCAGTTTTTATCTGTGTGTGTGATTTCGCAAAAATATTTTAAAACATGCATATGTCAAACAGCTGAATCAAGAATCAACTGAAAAAAAAATACATATTTGTATATGAAGATGGCAACAATTTTGATTGCCAAGAGGGCTATTTGTTATGATGATTCAAGAATGAGTAAATTTTTATCTAAGAAAGACATATACACATTGACTGTACAGTGATTTTAATCTTAGTTAATATAAATGATTGGAAGAACATCAATTTGATTTGTTTCCTTTCATTTATGCATTTAAAATCTGGATATTTATGAAGTCATTCATGTTTTAAAGCGTATGTTTACTTATGGTTCGTGTAAACCTAAAACTTGCTATCTTAAAATTTTTTTTTTTATTATTACAATTACTGCATGTTTTTTTTTTTTTTTCAAAGTTGAATAGTTTAATTTCTATTATTATTCAGACTTATTTACTGTATTAAACCTCGATACGTGCAATTTGTTTACTGCATATTTATAACTTGAAATATTCCTGAAATTACTTTCAGTACAGTCTGTGTTCTATTTTATATTAAGTTTTTAATTTTGATGCCCAACCTAGAAATTATTGGCTACGTTTAATTTCTTAATCCTGTAAATTTTAGTTTGTAATGAACGTAAATTTACAATTATTAAATGTCCGATTCCCACTCTCCAGGATTTTAATGATAATTAGATGTGAATAATAAAGCCATACTTAAATGCAATTGGGTGCAATTTATGAATTTTAACATGACCGATAAGTTATGAAATACTGTTTTCTAGATTTTTTTTTCAACGGTTATTACAAAAATAAGCTGCAATTTATATGAAAAACACCGATTTAGATTTTAAAAATATAATTTAAATAAAAGAAAATCTAATCTAAATTTTAAAAAAATCGGACATCCTGCAAGAAACTAGAGCAAGGATCCTTCCACACCAACTATTGACTAGTAGGGACCAGACCCAAAGGGTCACATGACCACATATGTGGACATGGCAGTCCTAGCCTGTCTTTTTCCTTAGCCACGTGGAAGGCAGGAATGATCTCACAGCTGCCTTTGCCAGGTGAGGTCGTTTTTGCACTCCTTTTTAGACGTCAAACTTTTAAAAAAAATTTAAAAGCTAAATACTGCACAGAAATTAAAAATATTTCAAATTTATTTATTTTTCGACTGACTGAATCGAATAAAATAAAAAAAATGCTGAAAAAGCCTATTTCTTGTTCCAGCAATTCACACTTGGTTTAAGGAATAACATACACGTGAACTCTGATTTTTTCATAATGAACAACTTGAATGTTCATGGAAAAAATGTTTATAAATGACACAAAACATAATTTAATTTCATTTAAAAAACACATTAACAGTTGTTACAAAATGACTAACATTCAACATATTGTACGGATACTACAGTAGTAGATATATATATATATAGCAAAAATTAAAAACATGTCACATTGAAAAAAAAACCAAAAAAAAACTGCACACACAATCTAATAATCCAAATTTTTATACAATTTTTAATTACAAGTTGCGTGAATAACATTTTGAAATTGGGCTTTCGCAAATCAGTGAACAAAAAAATATTTTTGGCCAATTTTTGTAAGTGGATCAAAACATGTTCTTCTACTATTTAATTTTCGAGACAAGATTTAGAAATAAAAATTTAATTGAATCTTCCTTTCTAGGAAGTTATATAAAAATTAAAATATATAACGATCTGATTTTCAGCTAACACATTCGTGAAAGCATGTTTTATGTAACTATACTTTCACATATTATTGCTACATTACCTATCAACTTGTACAGTTTGATAAACAACATTTGGTGCAGCATGGTTCTACTTGTCTTTGTGTCATTAAATTCAACTAAATTACTGTACAATGTATGGATTTTGTACAACATGGTTTTGTTTTTTTGAAACCAAAAAAAAAACTTCAGATCCAATGTACACATTTTTACAATGGAGAAAAATTTACTTGGGAAGATGTGAAGAATTTCTGATAACTACTAAATCAGCCAGTTATGAACACAGTATAATTAACGCAAGAGCAGAATACTAATTGGTACTTTTGATCTTACATTTTGGTGTTGTCATAGTTTTTCATAGCTTGCAGTGTATGTTAACTTTTTCAATAATTTAATTACATAATGCATTTCAATTTATCAAATCATCTCCAATTTTCTATTTAATACAATTCACGTTTATCAATAATATGTCCATAACGAAAAAATATAGTACACTGAATTCGGTACAGGTTTTACATCATGTATTTAACTGATGTAAATGTCTTCAAAAATCGTAGTCTTCAAAATTGATATATTGGCAGATACATCGTGGCGTAAAAATAACTTTTACACTGGGAGTAATAGGTGAATTGTTGTTCATTTTCTTATTTTAGAAAATGAAACGACCAACATGTTTGTTTATACATACAACTAAAATGTCGATTTAAATTTTGTACGTTATAGCATTAAAGTCGGTACATCTTCAAACAAGCAACAATAAACTTTCGTTTCACAGCACGGCATGGTATGTAATCAGAAAAAAATCTGCAGGTATCGTGATTGGAATGCTTTTCGGTAGTGTAAGTGATATGTCGCACATGATGTCTGTCCACTCATGCTTTCACACTCTTTCAGTTCTTCTCCTAAAGCCTTTCAACCAACCAACCTTTTCATCACCTCTTGTTTGAGAATGTTCTTCTGCTTCGCAAAGAGTGCTGTGGAAAATATGTTGGGTGAAGGTACGTTGCCCGTGTTTTGGGAAAATGACCTGTATTTTCATTTTCTTTACTTCTATGCGTCTAGTATGCGTTTACAATATAGTTGGGTCACCCCCTTTTGTAACTTTACCGCATATGTCATTAAATGTTTGCGTAAGGTCCTGTCCAAGCGACATTCCCGCTGTCTTAAATAATCTTTTTCCAAGTGAAAGCCATCTGTCTTGGGTCAAATAACCTTTTCCACGTCCAGTTTCCAGAAAACTTCTTTCGCTTTTCTTCAAATTTTTGGCCATCAATATCCCCTCTTAAACTTTGTGGTTTAGTGTCCCTTTTCTTCTCAGTTATGTTTTCGCCATTTGAACTGCCTGTGGGCTTGATGATGTGGAAGCTACTCTGCTCACAAGTGTCTATTTCAAATCCCTTTTGACTGTCCCCTTCTATCTTATAGGGGTCAGGTTGTCACATAGGGTGGGTTCTCAATGCAATGTGTTCCCCTTTTTCTGTAACATTACACTTCGCAAGCTGATTCTTTCTGAAATTTTGGAGTTTTCTGCCCCTTGGTTTGGAGACTACATTTACCTCTTCAGGAGTTCTTTGAGGCTTATGGCGGGGGGTGATGACCCCACATTCTGTGGGCTGCATGTCCAAAGTTGTTGTCCTCTTCACTCCTCGAGGGTTGAATATTGCTTTTTGCTTTATGGAAATCACCTTTTGCGTAACCACTAGTGGTTGGAGCCTCTTGTTTGTTTTCTTAATCGCTTTTTGCAATCTTTGTATGCAACTGGCTGGCTGTTTACATAAGAGGGGGTTACTTTACTTCCCAAGATTTTATTGCCCTATGCCCGTACCTTTGGCTGGTATAGATATCCCTTTCTATGACTGTAGAGGATCATTTTCTGGTCTTGAGTTCGCAAGTAATTTTTTCCCGTGTGGGGGGGAGGGGGGTTCCATTTCCCGACACTCAATAACCTCTTCAACATTTTCACTCCCTTTTCCGGAAGGCAAAAGAAACGCTTCCCCTCTTTCTACTTCACGTTTACTAACCTAACCACCCTTGGTTTGATTTAGCATTTCCGAGGGGGTAAAATTATTAACTTCTTCCCTTTCTTTTTAGTGGGGACAATGCTGGAAATATAATACCCAGTGTTTGCCATGTAAGCGTCCCTTAGTTGCTGCGATTTTAATTCCATTTTTAATAATTGCACTTTCATCATTCGGATTCTGGCTACCTCAAGTATTTTGGCTCTTTGAGTGGCCGTTAACGGCTCGGCACCAGGAGGTCAATGGCCAACAATTTTTGTCACCCATGTGGGAGGTGAACTTAGTTCCATATTTAAGAATTTTTTAACCTTTGACCCCTTGTCAACAGAGGTTTTATCAAATTCCGGCCCCATTTGTTTTTCCCTTTTTTTTAAAGAAAACGGGGAATTCTCCCTCCTTTAAAGGGAACTGACAAGTATGTTTATGTAACATGCAAAATTAGCATATGCACGATACATAAATTTAACTAATGAGCATAACCGGAAATTGGCGTCGTTTCTCTCCAAAATAAAATATACCAAAAGCATGCAAACATTTGAAGAAAAATTTTAATATTTGACGATGTGTGCATGTGAACGATTTCCTGCTCGCTTAAATACTATCGCGCTCACATGCACATAATTTCTTTATGAAAAATCACATAGCAAATTTTCTAAAATATCACACAGACAGCAAAATATGGGACAAAAAATATTTTTTTAATTAATATAGTCACCACTTATACATATGAATACGAATTAATATAGAAGATACCGATTTCTTAATTAGTATTCATGAAAAGTTACACATGTAGCAATTTTTCTAAAATATCGCGCATATGCAAAATACACAAACAAAAATATTCTCTAATTAATATGGTTGCTAATTATATATTATATGACTATGGATTAATATAGAAGATAGCAATTTCTTAATTCATATATTAGAAATGTGAATTTCCAAGTTAATTCATGCACATTAAATCATTATGAATTAAGTCTACACATATTATTCTGTCTTAATCATACAATATGCTGCTGACAATTTCAATTGCTTCATTACTCCATGTAGTAGCATCTAATTGTAATTTTTAAATTGTATTTTTTTTAATTGTAATTTTTACTGGATGTAACGTTGGAGAAATACTCATTTAAGCTATCACGATGATCACAAGTTTATTCACTTTGAGCAAATGGTGACAGTAACGCTCATTCAATATACGAATAAAAATCATTCGTTAACGAATGTAGCAAACTAAATATTGCATCCAAATAAATATATAATTGTATTACAATTTTTGAAACACAGACCAATATATGACATGAAAATGTGTGCGTGCAAAGCTTTCGTTTAACACTGGGCTTGAGCTGCCTAGAGTACATGGACGATTTTCTTACTGCAGAATGTTTGTTATTGGCTAATATGGAAATCTCTTACCATTTGCAGGCTTGTTTCATTCTTAATAAGTAGATAAAGGAACAACAGGTAGAAATGATCAGGTATGATAACTGTGACAAAGTCCGTGGAACATCGTTAATCCTTCTTATGATCATGTTCAGGTACGATAACTGTTGCGAAGTTGGTGGAGAAGTCTGGAAAGTTGTTAATCCGTCTTGCAATTACATTCAGGTATGATAACTGCGGCAAAGTCTGTGGAACATTGTTAATCTGTCTTACGAAATTTGGCGACTACCATCTTAATCAGTAGATATGCAATAAAGAGAGATATGGTGAGTGCGGCAAATTCCATACGACGCTGTTTCACAAAATTTGGGCACTGCTGTCACCAATGTGGCATGTCTGAACAGGCGCTAATCCCACTTCTTTAGGAGCATTGGCGTTTGGGTAGGTGTTTGCTGCCACCAGGTACCTATAGGCACCATTTCGTATCCATGGCGTGTCGAGAGACATACGGTATCCTCTGGTAACCAAAGTGTAACACAACTTGGGGTTTTTTTTGCGAAAACACAGACATGGATACCACCGTAACTAATCAGCAACTTTATTCCTACTAAAGTATATACAACAATGATATCAATATAACATCACTATATCCCAAGGATCGGGAATAGAATCATACATGTTCGGCGAAGCTTCCGCTTCAACAAGAATGAGCAGAGCCCAACTCTGGATCTAGAGCAACGGGCATGTGTCGTCACAGCCCGTTCTCATGGGTCTCCCTCTCAACTCTGAAGGTATCCCTTTGCTAACAAATCCCCCTTTGTTTGGGAATTCCTTGGGGGGGGGTCTGTGTTATATTAGATTAGGGCGGGACATGCCGTTACAATTATTTCTGAAATAAATTTTAAGTGCACAATCTGAAGTGTTTGCTGTTCAAATTCCACATCATTATAATCCATGCTATCTGTGTTGAGGAAGTTTAATTTCAATGCCCTTGTATATATATCACCATGCGGTGGTGCATGCATCTTAGTATAGAAGTAGAAGGCAAACAACTGTCATTTTATAAAAGTTTGCTAACACCATGAGCAAAAACAACTATGGCTTATCAGTTTTGACAATATGCATTCAGCGGTTACACCAGGTTTCCTTTTAAGTTTCGGCTTCTGCTTTCTTTGGGGGAATAAAGTTTAATTTGTTACTTATGTCTGTAATCACAGTTACAGAAAATACTTTCTAAATCTACTATTTTGATGGATCATAAAAGCATATGTTTTTCTGATATAGAGAGTACTATAACAAGGCTTAAGCTTTAGAAACTGTGTACTATCTTTTAATTCAGAGGTTTTCCAACTTTACTTCAACAACCCTTCACCATTCATAAATTATCGACGGCTTCTAAATACAGAAATAACACTGTTGTATAAAATTTCTTTCAACGTTGTGATGCCTTTGACCACCACCAGTAAGCCTTAAAGGGACAGACACATAATGCATGAAAATTCCTGATTTAATTAATGCCTAAAACGAACATCCCTCCTCGATTTAATTAATATTGCAGTTTTTATTCTAAAGAGTCGATTACTTCCTTTTGTGATGTTAATGATCACGGTATAAAATACCACTAATCAATATGTACACATTTGATGCATAAAAGTGACTACCACTAATTGCAATCGCATAACGATTACCCATCTTGTCATGATCATTGAAAACGGGTAATGCACACATAGAGCAACATCTAAGTTGCACGTCTTCGACAGTGACAACAATCTTTACTCTGTTGTTTGGATGTACACGCAAAGCCTTTTTGAAGAAAATGTCGAAAGGTGACGATGAGATAACTTTTGTATCTACCTGTTCATGCTCCATTTTACCGTCCACTTCAAGCCATATGTGAATATTACGAGTTTCTTTGGTTGTAACATGCCTAGTGTGCATTTTGACGCCAATAATTTTAACAAATCCTTCAATAAGGGAAAAATTTATAAATGATTTTACATCTGCAGGTTGCATGCCTTGTGGTATTTCTTTTCGGTTATCTAATTCAAACTCAATATTTTTGTACACTTCTTCCTCGGTATCTGATTCTGTGGAACTATTGTTCTCTTCGTCAGATTCAGAATCACTTGCTAATTTCTGTGGTGACACTACAGTTCTTGTACCTCTAAATATTTTAGAGTTGATATCCGTTTTTTGGATTATGTTTGTTATAGTAGTGCTAACTGGATTTTGTAAAAAATTGTTACACTGTATAGAACAAGTTGGAGAAGGTAAAAGTGCCTTGCTTGAAAAATTCTCCATTGAGCTTTCTAAATTCTCACCGATTTCAGCCTCGGTGCATTTTTTTGTAACAGACCTATATTCAAAACGACTAATAAGTTTCTTCGCTGTTAAAGAAGTATGTTTTCCGCCACCTGATGTGGAATTTTCCACTGACAAATTAGTTGGAATATTTTTACTTTTCACAGAGTCTACTTCTTGTGGCGAAGAATTGACATTTAATTCTTTTACAGCAGTTTGTTTCAAAGCATCCACAACTGTTGAATTACATGGCTGCGGATTGCAGTCTGTGTTACAAATTTTCTCGTTTTCCACCTCATGACTCGTTGGTACACTTCTGCGGTTGTTCAGAGAGCAAAGAGATTTTGGTAGCTCAGTGCCAAAATCTGGGTTCAATAAACTGATGGTTAAGGCACAAACTTCTTCGCAAGTCATCAAATTATTGTAAGTTTTCCAAAATTCTTTTAAGTCTGGTAAAGGAATAGTTAGGAACCTAATGTGCTTCAACAGTGGTTCTATATTTGCACGCAGACTAGTACTGACAGGTAAATCCTTCATCTGACAATAGGCTTTTCCCCATTCCAAGATGGCGAGTAAAATGTCCATTTCGCAGTCAATTGTAAGATCGTTCATTTTTGCAATGACTTCTACGGTAGACAGTTGTGCTTCACAAAATGAAGTGGATTCGAAAACGGCTTTAGTAGCCTTTGAGAATGTATACATACACAATTCTCTAACTCCATCCATTTTTAGTTTATCTGTCGATGCCGTTTCGAACATTTTGATAGCTCGTTGAGGTGGAATAAAGTGTTGGTTGATATATTCACGGCATTTTTCTCGTAAACCAAAAATCTGGTAATTATCTGTAAAAGCTAGAACATGGTGAGCTTCTGTCACAGTATTCAGATCTATATCATCGGTGTATATGTATCTGAAATTAACCAAAAATAATCAAATTTATTATAAAAGAAATTACTTTTGGTAATAGACAAAAAATATACTGCTGCATCCATCGACTACTATTGCTACGAATGCTTCGGTGATTCTGCAAAAATTTTATAGAGTAACACCGAGTAACACTTTATAATTACTAGTTCTATAACTGGAAATAATAATACAATAATAATAATGAAAATAATATTGGTAACGGTGGAAAACATTAAAATACAAGGAGTCAACATGAAAACAAAATTAAAGAATTTTGGTTTACAAAGAGGCATTTAAGTCAATGTCTAATAGCCTACTCGTAAAATGAGGAACACATGCACTGTGCTCAATTTACCTGTGAAAGCTTTTAATTATATTACGGCCAATTCAAAATACTCCAGACTATTCAAATCTTTGTATGAAGGGATGGGTAGCCCACATAGATTACTTTTGCAAATACAATGAGGTGGTTTTGACGGGAGAAATGTACTAGCAAAAACACCCAGCTCCTTGAAATAAGCACAAAGATCATATTGAAATTGTCAAGAGCCACATTTGAAGACTACTTGTACATCAAGATGATGGTTATGAACTTGTATCATCAATTAATATGGTTAAAAATGATTTTAATGCTGTTTTTGTTCGATTTGATGTTAGGCTGCTGTTATAAAAAATGAAATAATTTGTAAAATCAAATATAAAAGCCTATAAATGTCATTGAGTCGTTTGATTATTCAGTTAACCTAAGAGAATTATTACTACCTGACAAAAACGAACTTTTTACGGGGAAAGATGAGTGGAGGAGCATTATGACAGGAGGGGTACCTTCATAAATAAAAAGTGCAATAAAGAGTAGCTAGCGGTAGGACAAAAAGGTTGAGAATCACCGTTTTAATGAATAATGATACCTTTCCATGCAAATATTATATCTCGTCAATTTGTCTCATCAAATGGTAACTTCCGGAAAAGTGAATAAGAAAGCTAAATCAATATGCTCAAATGCTAGTTAAAAGATCAAAGTGTGTATTAAAAGTAGATCTGAAAGAAGAATATGTTAAAAGTAGATCTGAAAGAAGAATATTTTAAAAGTAGATCTGAAAGAAGAATATGTTAAAAGTAGATCAAAAACATAATTCCAGAGAAAATTTTGACATTATCTGAAAATATTTAAAATATAGTGTATTGTGCGGCGTTACACCAAACCAAGTTAATGTTAACGTTAACATATTTTGCCGATCACTGAAGCCACACACTGTCTTCCACCATAATAACTCCTAACCAAATGATTCTCCTATATAGATATATGATGCGATGTAATAAATAATGTTTGTGAATACAGAAACGATGTAGAATTTAATGTATCAAATTATTGGTCAGTGAAAAAAAAACCTGGGAAACAGAATGAGCGTCACTGTGAATAACTAGCACACACACACACAGATGAATTTACAATGGTATTTCGAACACCAGGACAAACTGATAGTACTGTGGTCTCCAATTTGAAAATTAATAATGTAAAGGAAAATCTTTTCTCCTCAAGAAAATGCAGATAGAAAAACTGTTCGATGATATGGTTAAAATGGAATTACATGCTCTTTACTGCGAAATTAGTGAGCCAATGTCAACCAAAGGCTTTCTCAGATTGCAGTGATTCACAAAATGCTAAAAAATAAAATAAATGAAAGTAACATGTACATTTGGTAATATGCATATGCAATGTTCATGAAACTTTAATAATGCACCTTAATCATAAAATTTTCTGATTGAGAACTGTGTAATGATATTGAAGTTCCAAATGGTTAAAACTTGTAAATTAACCTACGCATACAGGTGTAACTGTAATTTGCAGAATAGTAAGTATGCAGCATAGCAGAAGAAAGGGATTGGCAATTTTTAATCATTGCTGCCAAATCATAAACTATGGAAACAAGGGACACCACAAGTTGAATCTCTCAAAACACCTTATCAAAGGACATTTCAGTCAAGAAACGCTTTGCAAGTCAGTATTTTAAAACATTCAACCTGTGGTATCTTCTAGATTTTCTGCTTGACACAAAAAAGTTCATTTTGCTATAGAAAGGTAATTAAACCTTTTAACAGTATAAATAAAACCATCAAAGTACTTTGTAATATGAATGAAAAAATATAAAAATTCCTATCTTTGACCAGTCTTTCTGAAGTTAAAATCTACTCGCTATAACAGGGTTGCCCAACATATGGTTACCTGCAGACCAAAATTTTCGTGATTTCAAAACAAAAATTTGCATTTTTTTTTTTCAGAAATGGGGAAAAACTGCCAAAACACAATAATAAATTAGTGTGGAAATCTTTCAATGTCTTAATCGAGTGTCTCAACACACACACTGGAGGAAAAAATTCCCTGATTTTTTCACGTTCCTACCTGGACTTTTCAGCAAACTTCCCTGACACAATCAAAGAACTTTTAACAGGTGTTTACTGAAATTCTGTTTCAAACTTCCCTGACTTTTCCAGACCAAATCTTAATCGATTTCCAGTCACTAATTACAGTAAAAAAGTGCAACACGTTAAAATTTGCGTAATCAGAATAAGTTTAAGGGCGATAAAATCCACTACCATCAACCCCAAAGCCATTTATAACTCAATTACAGTGAATTTACAAATACAAAAACTGTATTAAAAAATGCATTTCTTTACACTAAAAACTTGCATTAATTAAATATTTACAACAACATTTTCATTCGGCCTTTTTGAGTTCATGATAAAAGCGTTTAACTATATAATCGCAAAGCTGATGCTTCATCTTCTATTCCATTTCAAGCGTGTATGATTATATATATAAGATAAAAGAGAATGATATGGTCAAAATCCCTTACAGATCAGATAGTTTAGCTAAAAACACTTTTTTTCCAAGTTTTCGTCATATAGTTGACAAACGTTTTCTCCTAAAAATATATGGGCTTAATAATTTTATATAAATTATATTAGTTTTGATGCAAAAGGGTAATTTTTGGAAGAACTTCAGTCAAAAATGTAAATTTTTCAAAATTTTCAGTATGCAATGTGGTATGAAAAGCATGGTTCAGGAAAATTATTTTAATAAGCTATTTATAAGGATGTAAGATATTATTACCCTTCACAGGGATAACACAATTGCCAAATATTGGTCAACACAGAAAAGCCTCTGGGGTGAGATTATTGTGAGTTTTTCATGGGGGAATTTATTATACAATAATTTTTGCCACCCATGTTTATGTAGCTCAAACTAGAGATTTTTCTATATTTGGAGAAAAAGTGGCGCCGTCCTCATCCTGGATTCGAACCAGGGTCCCCGCGTTTAGCAAGCGGTATCTTGACCAAATAGACGAATGAGGATAAGAACAAACGCATTTTTCTCCGTATATTAGGATGTAAGATATTATTACCCTTCACACGGATAACACAATTGCCAAATAATGGTCAACACAGAAAAGCCTCCGGGGCGAGATTTTTGTGAGTTTTTCGTGGGGGAATTTATTATACAATAACTTTTGCCATCACGTTCCGTAGCTCAAACTAGAGCTTTTTATATTTGGAGAAAAAGGCATTGTCACTCATTTTGGATTGAACCAGGTTCAGCGTTTAGCCACAGTACCTTGACCAACTAGACAAATGGACAGAGCAAACCGCGTTTTTCTTAAATTATTTAGGATGTAAGATAAGCTCAAATGTTATGGTTTAGATGATTAAATATTAGGCGGTTTCTTGGTATTTCAATTTTCCTTTAACCTAAGTCACTGATCAGTACAATGAAGCTGTACTTTCAGGGAAGAGGAGGGGGGGTCCACATAATGCAATTTAGCACACGGCATCCCAGAGCCACTAATTCATAGTTCCAGTACTGATTTAAAATCTGAAATTAAAACTGAATATAAACATTCAGTATTTCCCCATTTCCTATTGAACTTCAAATTTTCAATACAGATAATGCCTGTACATTTGACATTTTAGAAAATTCATAAATCACCAAGGGATATATATTCTGAAGTGGTACCGAATAATCACATTTAAAATTTGCTGTCAAAATGTATAAGTTAAAATTAAAATATTGCCAACCTTGCTATTTCTGTAAAATCTTCCTTCAAATACATAAGACCCACCCCCCTCCAAAAATAAATAAATAAATAAATAAATGCGAGGTACATAATAACTTTTTCATTTTATGTACACATTCTTAAACACACAAGGTCTCTAAAAAACATATTTAGTATAAGTGAACAAAAAAGGCTACGGAAAATATTTCACTGAATCATACTTACTTCAGAACTTTATAAAATATTGCTGGATCAGTATTAGGAATGTTTAATGAAACGATTGCATCGTTTAACACAAATTCTTTAATTGTATTAGCAAACACAGGACTTGCTAATGACAATAAAAGTTTGTGGCCTCGATATTGTTGATCACCAACATTTAATACCACATCGCTGAAATCTTCGTTGTTAAAAATGTATGTTGTTCGGGAAAGAACGGTTGACGGCACACCATACAAACTTTCCATTTTGCTGTGAAAGTGTAAGAAATACAGCATGGTTAGATTTTATAATTTTGATTCCAATTCAAAAATCCATTAAAAAGTAATAAACTAACCAAAAAAAAGTTGATAAGAATCTCAACCCTTCAAATTCCGACGATGTTGTCAAAACTCAATATGCTACACTCTTAAAATTGGTCTGAGAATTTCGTCTGAACGGTCCATCTGTACATCAGTTTGTAGCTTGTCCCTTGGGCGATTGGCGAAAATGAACATCCACAATGATGTAATGTTTTCCAGACATTTTTGTCGCCCACTAATTTTCCTGAATTGGTACAAGCCTAGTAGGTGCGGGACATCCCCTCCAGCTCTGCGATGTAGCGTGGGTTGCCAGCACTCGGGGCAAGTTAAGTATTGCACCCACTAAAAAATGTTAGCACCCCCTTCCACCAGTCGAATATTGACATTTTGCACCTGCCACACACCCCAAGCTATGCCACTGCCCCTTCCCATTTGCAAAAAACACCAGATAATCAAGGCACAGCATTAACATTCCTTGATGTGTATTCTGTAGTGCTTTAGTATTCATTCTGATTTGAATGAATTTTCTCTTTACTATGATATACAGGCATCCCCCTGAATTACGTAAGTAATGATTTCCATAAACCTTTACGTAACTTGAATTTTACGAAAGTCGAATTTGTGAATTGCTGAAGTGTAACTTCATGCCAAACCACAACATTTATAATTATTATATGTATTATTTACACAGTATTATTTCATAAATGAAACATTAAGCAGCAGCATTTACTCTCTGAAATCGGGGCCAAGCCCCTTCTTGGTAATAAGTGTGCCCTTTAACGTTACTGCACCTTTCATGCTTTCAACAATGCGAACTTTATCGTTCATCATCGTATTCTCTGTTAAAATAGACCGATTTATATACCAAGCTATTATTATAATTTTCCCCATCTTCATACATACGAATTATCTTCCTTCTAAAGTAACTGCAGTCCTTTGTTTTTTAGATTTATTACCAGCCCTTTTTAGTTTTGTATTTCAAATCCATTTTAAGGGTAAATAAACAACAATCACTAACAGTGATCAACTAGTGATAATGGTAATAAACAACTAACAGAGGTATGCACTACTACTGTCAACAATGTACAATTACATACTAGACTCAGCAATCACGAACACTGTTTTGAATATAAGGCTGTGTAATACAAGAGAATAAAAATACCCAAGGCATTTTGACGTGTGTCGTCGTTCTTTCAGACTGTGTTTCGTTCATTGTAGTGAATTGTATTATGTCTGAACATTTGACGTTGGCATTTTTGGAATTAGGACTAAGAAAAAATGTGCTGGAGTAGGTTATAAAAGGAGAATTAATTTCATCCGGATATGAGTATGAGAAGAAATCGTGAGCCAGACCTTGTTTGAATGACACTTTTCAGTGCCGTTAGGAGGAAAGGAAGAGAAAAGGAAGAGACGGAGAATGAAGGGAGGGGAGAGGAAAAAGTAAAGGATAGGGAGGTAGAGAAGGGGTTATGAAGAAGAGGTAAAGGAGGGGGAAGGAAAGGGATGAGGAGGAAAGGGAGAGACAGAGAAGGAAGAAAAGGATGGGGAGGTGGAGAAGGAAGAGGAGAAAAGGAAGGGAAGGTCTCAGAATTTATATGGTAGAGCTGGCACAAAAAAAAACCCCAGAAAATTCATTTCCCATCACAAAAACCTTACACGTCTGACAAAGAAAAGCAATAAAGGTTTGTACCTCCTTTTTTCAACTTCGCTGAATCGAGACATCCATGTTGTTAACATGACGTAAACAACATGGTGGCAAGTCAGTGTCACTGTTGCCATGCATTTTGGAAGCATTTCACACTATAAAGTACCGGGGTGTTGTATACTAGCTTCGAATCTGCTTTTAAAAATACTTTGACAATGCTAAAAACGCATAATTATTCAGTGCAATTTTGATGTTCTTGCAACGGACTAGATTACACATCGTTAAAATTCATTTTTTGTAACAAGTATTTACTTCATTTTTTTTTTTTTTCTCTTTTTTTCTTCTGACGCATCATGGAGAACGAATGAAAAATTCTGGACTATGAATTCTTCAATTTCCAGTCCTAATGTTCCTTATTCCATAACCTACCCAAATTGCAAACAGATACCCAAGTCCTGAACTGACCGCCATTCAAACTTTACTGCATATAATTCAGCATTCCATGATTCACTTCCGTACCATGTCAGCCAAGGGTGGATTCAGGAAGGGGAGTGTATGTTAAGTATAAAAACTTTTTACCACACTTGGTGACAGATTTCATAAAGTAAGTCTAGTGTTCAACTTTATGTAATGATCTCTCTTTCCCCAAATATCTGCTGGATCCACTCCTGGTGCAGATTAACCCAATATGATTAAATATTAAAAACAACACACTCCATGTATACAATTATACACATATTGCAGTGAAGGTGGTTATTCCACACCACTCCCTTAAGGTGCCAAGACGCAGATATCAGAAGTCACTCGCCAATTTTGTTGCCATATACCACCCCGTAGAATAACTCCTCCTCTTACACCAACATGGAGGCGGGGTTTACTGAATTCTGTGGGAGTTAGCTCCTCCTCTGTGTTCTTCCGTTTTTTAAGATATGCGGGGCAAGGCACATGACAACGTATTTGCTGCATTCCCTCGTTTCTAGTATGTTTCTTCACAATAACTTTCTTGTACCATCACCCCTGTTTTAAATATCTGTAAATAAAATATAAAATTATATGAATAAACTAAATTTGAAATGCGATAATTTGTTGGGGTAACTCTCTGACGTAATGACAGACGTTGCGTTTAAAGATAAGCATTTCATATTATAACAAACTGACCGAAATAATGTTTTGAGAAACAATTCTGCCTTTCCATCTTACCCTGCCTACGATCCCCAAAGCCCATCCAGTTTCTCATTGCCGCCTAGTTTTAGCAGGCTTCCAGTTTGGCAAACTATCGCACCTATATGCCAAACACGGGAGTGGTACGGAATAACTGCCGTAGTGAAACCTATGAATAGCAGACACCCCAGACTGTATCCTATATATAATTCAGAATTTGGGTGGATTAAGCAGAGCCCGATCAAGCCAAAGTGTGGCCCCTCCCACAAACGAACTGGTATCAAAATTATTCAATAATAAGTAAATGCTCTTGTTACATATATTATCTGCATAATCAACAGCTTTAAGCCGTTTTCAATGATGCTTAAG
Organism: Dysdera silvatica; assembly: GCA_006491805.2. Taxonomy (NCBI): domain Eukaryota; kingdom Metazoa; phylum Arthropoda; class Arachnida; order Araneae; family Dysderidae; genus Dysdera; species Dysdera silvatica. Next base: position 23,399,605 of record QLNU02015359.1, on the reverse strand, counting down.
TTACAATTAAGAAAAAATATAATATGAATTATTACGCTAGAATTAAAAAAAAAATAACAAGTTTCAAACTGACATTTCGAAGTTGCTAAAAGGATCACACAAAATTTTGGGGCCCTGGGTTTAAGGAATAACAAGCACCATTCGAGTGTACCATATACGAAGGTTTCACTTTGCATATTTATACATACCTCATATCATACACGTTCGTAACCACCTTGGTGTTATATACTATTGCATTTGGTTATCAGGATAATTTCAAATCATTAGTGATTTTGTTAATTAATACAAGTTACATACTTTAAAAAAAAAGTGTAAATTAAGGAAACCAAGCGTTTTGCAATTCATTGAGGAAATCACACAGTCCTTTTACTTTCCAAACCAAAACTGGTAAGCTTCTTATCACCTCAATTGCAATTTCACACTTCAAATGCAAACCAAAACAATGTTTCAAGTGTAAGAAGATGTGGTTGATGTCCGAAAGAATTATAGGCCACATATTTTTTTTTTGTTTGTTTAATCCAAATGGCTATTTGATAAATTAAATAAATTGCAGTGAACTTTTGATTTTAAAAACAGTATTGACCCTAAAATATGTTCATAAAATAGAAAGTTCGTAAATGGAAATTAATATTAGTGCTATGGAATGATTTGGGGAACGAAGGCACTAGTTAGTTAAAACGTGCGGTTCGTCAATTGGAGGATCGTAAGCACCTGAGGCCATTATAGCAGTGGCGGATTTATAAAATTGCCGCCCCATAGGGAGCACAACTTTTAGGGCCCTTTGTCTTTCGATTCTATGGTTTGCATTTGCGGGCAAGTTAAAGTAGTCGCCTATATGTCATCGCTATTGGGGAAACAGGGTAAAAATTAAAAGAAACTTTAGTTTTTCAACACTGTCGGGTTTGAAAAATCTTATGTTTCAGCATTTTGATGCCATCCCCCGGTAAGTGCCGCCCTAAGCCTGTGCCTTGTGTGCCTACTTAGAAAATCCGCTACTACATTTTAGTATAATATACAGTACGTATAAAAATCTATAAACGGATTTATACTTCTCAGATTACATTTTTAGGAAACCATTATAATAAAAAAAAATGTATATCTACTTTCTCTGAAAAAATTAATAAAAAAGGAAATCGTATAAACTTCCAATAAACGTATTATACAAGAATTTTGGTATATTTGATAATCTAATGGTTCGAATATCATTATATTTTTTTTTCTTTAATCAACACACTCTTCACCTTTAAATTTGATTTCCCAACAAACATGCCGAATGTTTAAACCATTATTCAAAGTTTGAATTTCAAACTTTAACCGTATATTTTAGTTTCGGTTTGATTTTTAGGTGGTTACGAATCTAAAATTGGTAATTGATAACAAAGAAGTGGAATTTGACGTAAGTTTCGGTGCCGCACCCAGAGGGGGTGTAAGGGGTTATATACACCCCCAAGTTAGTTTGTCTAGCATTAATAAATTGTCTGCGATGCCATTTTCTTTGCCGATAATGTTTTATTAATTTTTAATACTAAAATTGATTTTGGGCGTTTCCTCTTCACTGCACCCCCTCTGAGTACGCCGCTGCTATGTTTTTTTCATTTTAATATGCAACGAAAGTTTAATTCCACCTCAGAAAGTCGTTATTATAAAAAATGGTGCTTTTAACTTCAAACTCCGGCTTTAAAAAGTACTGAACTAAGTATGTTATGAGTAAGCGTGAAAAATTCAGAAAAAATGTGCTAAAGAAGCGTTCAAGTATTACGTAAGTACCTTTGAGGTGGGGGGTTGCCGTTGTCTTTATTGGGCAACGTTAACTTTTGCTTACCAGGGGTGGAGATTGAAATGACCAAAATGTTGCTTATGTAATACTTGAGCCCTCCTTTATTCAATAGTTTCCAGTGACCATTTACAGTTGAATTGGCTCTACTTCAGAAGACGCAACCCGCTTGATTCTAGTCAGTGTTTCCAAAACTGGCAAAGTACTGATAATTGGCACAGTTAGCCGCCATGAAGTTTATGCCGTTCTCATCTGTTTTTTTCCTCCTCCCAGTTTTAAAGAAATATGAAATGAGTACTTATCCCATGCGATCGGATGTTTCGGGTATTGGCAAAGTCACTAGCCGCCATGTTGTTTACGGTGTTTTTGGTAATACTTCTCCTTCCCTTGCATACTTTACATCAATCCTCCTCCCCTCCCATAATTTTCGTTATTCTGCTTCCTCCTCCTCTCCCTCCCTACTTTTCGTGAATCCTCCCCCCCTAATTTCCATGAATCATCCCGTCCTTCCTCCCTACTTTTCATTAATTTTCTTCCTCTCCCCCTCCCATTCTTTTAGTGCATCCTGATCATTCCCTCCCCTTTGTGTTATTCCCCCCCCCCCTTCAAACCCAAAAACCCTACCATGTTTCCTACAAGGTCATTGAAAATCATCTTCTACACTACGTCTCGCACACGGAATCACCATTTTCTTCCCCTTCGGATACTCATACTCACGTGCAATTAAACCCTTTTTCATGGCCCACCCAATCTGTAAAAAAAAGTCATCCATAAAAAATGAAAACATTCAGATGCTCACTAGGAGCGTGAAGAAAAAATAAAATGGCGTCTCACACCAGTTTTCACCGCATCATACAGATGTATGTCACGTCACAACGCGATCTAGTGCAGTTTCCTATAATTTCAAGAGGATAGACGAAGAAATGGATTGCGTATTCTGCAGTACCACCGTTGAATCTGGTTAACGTGAAAGCTCAGATCGCCAAAACATTTTTATAGGAGAGGATAGAATTGTATTTGGCTACTATTCAATTTGATAGAGAACAGATCGTATTAAAGGTAATTCAAGTTAACGAAGTTCAGCTGTATAAGAACAATTTGATAATCCCTATTTTTCTTTTTTGTACAATGTTTTCTGGCTAGTAGGTTTAAAAATGGGCCATCTTCTGTATATATGGTGGGGGGGAGTCTGTCCACATTGAAATAATTAACAGAATAAAATAAGATTGTTTTAAGGTATTTTTTTTTACACAATGTGTTTGGGTTGATTTCTTAGGAAGTATTTCTAGTGAATATTTCATTGATCTTTTAAGGAAAGAATATTAGTTCAACTTTTGTGTGTTCAAAATTAATTTTAAAATCAATGGAATCTGAATAACTTAAAGTTCTTGGTAAGTTGAAGCAATTCTTATTTCTCTTGATCCCCAATAACTTAAATCCTCTCGCCTTGGAATTTCAAATTATCTGGGGTCCACAGTATATGTATTCCAATTTTGGATGTAGGCATTTTATGTACAGATGTAGTATAGGTCATCATTTTGCATGTTTTTTAACTGTTTCTGGCAACCTCATTCTTTTCTAAAATTGGTGGATCTAGAATGTTCTATTCTGACAGCCCTAGAGGCAGCATTCTTGCTTTCGGCCTATTCATTTCTGTCTCCGGACTTTCATCGTCAATATCGTTCTAGTGTGATAACGAAGTGGCAGGAGGAGATTGGGAGTAGTTCTTTGAAATTTTCAAACATTGGACCGACTTTTGGGTCGCCTTGGTGTGGCTAATAGGCTTTTTGTTCCACAGTTGGCCTCCTATAAAAAGTTTTTTTTTGGATTATTTATTATTATTTTTTTTTTATTATCGAAAGCTGGTTTGGCCAGAAGTGAGATGATTTATGCAAAGTGTAATGGGGATATGAGGCTGATATCCAGGCTAGCGAAGTCTAACGAATTTGTGTGGGTATGCAAGATGCAGGGTTTTTTTTTTTACATACAAGTTGGTTAGAGGGACCAAAACTGGAGATATTAAACAGGAATTTTTTTTTGCGTCTCATATTTTGGCTGATTGGAGGCAGTTTGTGAATGAAAAATTTTGGATTTTACTAACGTCAGAAAAGATCGATGGGATGAGCAAAATTGTGGAGATTGATGAGTCAAAATTTGGCAAGAGAAAATGTAACAGAGGGCATTCAGTAGAAGGATAGTGGGTTTTTGGGGAGTTGAGATGGGATCTCGTAAGTTTTTTTAAGTAGCCATGCACGACAGAACCAAGGAAACTTTGATTTCAGTTATTAAGGAATGGATTGAGCAGGGCACAAGTATTCTGATTGTTGGAGTTCTTATAGTACTTTGGGGGGGGAGATAGTTTTAACCACCTTACTGTTAATCATAGTATTAATTTTGTTGATCACACAACGTCTTTCCACACGAATACGATTGAAAGCACTCGGAGGCAACTTTGCTTACCCACAATCGCCAAATGGATTTTCAGTTCCATTTGGTTTATTACATTTTTTAAAAAATCGTGCAAAGGACAGCAAATTGTCTGTTTCTCCAAATTTGTGGAAATCATAAGGAAGGTAAATTGGAATGAATTCAAAATTTCCGTTTAGTTTGTTTTTAGACAAAATCTTCATTTTTCATTCCTATTGGTGTTGTTTATTTTCTTTTTTTCAGTTTTAATTGTTTTACTGTTTAACTAATATTTGTGTTTAGTCCAGTTTTGTTAGTCCTGAAATGTGTAAATATGAATGTATGTGTAAATGTTAAGCTGTTGCTTGTTACGTTAACGTTTCCAAAAATCAACTTCCACATTTTGTAATGTCTTCTCTAAAGTGGAAACACCGTATTTTGACCCTTGATGACTGTTTTGATCACCAAGGAAAACCGTGTCACAAGCTGACTTATACTATATCTGTTCCGCATTTTGGATTAAGCATTGTTAATCCATATTGGGAAATATAAGGGTTGGTAAAACAGATACTAAACGAGTAAGGACACAATATATAGCTATAGTGTTTTTTCCTTTACTCTGCATTGAATATGGTGTGGAGAGCCATTAAATGTTTTACGTGTTCTACGTATTTGTCCTAATTTTTACCAGCAACGTTCACATATTTTTAACCAAAGTGATTTTACTGTAAGTAATATTTTATCTGATTCTTTTAATCATGAACTAATTTTTAACTTTTTATCTAATATTGGCTTCCCACATATCATCTAAGTTTTTATTTGTCTTTTGTTATATTTAATGCATTACATCTAATAAATTTTACTGTAATATATTCTGTTGTACATACTATGTCACCGTGATTGGCGCAGAATGACAATTGCTATCCTTGTACCATAAAAACAATCAACTGCATTGAATACAATTATTTTAATCCCTTTGTTGTAATTTTGAGTTAGTTGTTAAGTTAACTAATTTGTAATAGTAAAGTAGTATTAATACTGTTAATGATTTATAGTGAAAATCGGTTATAACGACCTCCAAGGGACCGTGAAAATTCGGTCGTTATAACCGATAGTCGTTATAAACGATATCTTTTTAAAATCATAGTAGCCTATAGTAATGCGCTCTAGAGCGGTACCGGTTTAAGAGTTTTGTGGGCTCTACACTGAAAAAATAGAATGGGCCCTTTAAGAATATGACCCTCGTGATATTCAATTAATAAATCATTTTATTTTAGTTTATTATCTTTAATATTCAGGTTTAGCATTAATAAAAATTACTCTTACATTTGTAAATAAACAAGATTAGAATAAAGCTTAAATTTTGTAACTAACTTTAAATTTTAATAACTAACCTACGTGGTTCTGCTTTATGACTGTCAAGTCGCGTCGTTATATCCGATACGAATTTCCCTAGTTAGAATCTACGTAGACTACAAAATCGTCGTCGTTATATCAGGTTTCGTTGTTATATACGATGTCGTTATAACCGATATATTTAGTATGGAGTAGAATAGCAAACCAAACTTCTTGTAAAAATTCCGTCATTATAAATGATTTTCACTGATATGAAATCATTATAAATTATTTCACTGACTGTTTGAAATTTAGATATGTAATAAGCGTGAATTCTATTGGCTTCTAATTTTGTATTTGTATAGTAGGCGCATCATGAATCAAGAGCAGTGCAGTTTGTCGTGGGATTCACAGATTGCTGCCATTTTTAATGATGACGCATTTAGCGACGTGAAGTTTGTCATTGGACAAGAAAATACGGAATTCTGTGGCCACAAGCTCTTACTAGCTCTAAGAAGTTCAGTATTTGCTGAAGCATTTTATGGAGGGACTACCGCAGAAACAAATACTTTATTCATTCCTGATGT
>QLNU02015359.1:23377284-23393403 GCA_006491805.2 Dysdera silvatica | reverse complement strand
TGGATCGGTCATGGCATCACTTTTTCCTTCTTTGCTTATCGTAAAGTATTAGCTGGGGGGCACTTCATATTACGATGTAATTTTCATTCTTGTTAACTAATTTCTTCTTGTTGGTTTATTCCTTCCTTTCCAACTCTTTGTACCAGATGGTCTTTTCTTATGAGACACCCTGTCTTCCAATTATTGATAGAGTGTCTACCAGGGTGTCTACTCATCTGGAATACCTGGAAAAGTCAGGGAAATTTGAAATACAAAGGCCCAAGTCAGGGAAATTTGAAATTCATTGTTATAATAAATAACTTATTAAAATAATTTTCCTGAACTGTGCTTTTCATACCACATTACCTACTGAAAAATTTGAAAAACTTGTACTTTTGACTAAACTTCTTCCAAAAGTTACCATTTTTCACCAAAACTAATATAATTTATATAAAATTATTAAGCCTATATATTTGTAAGAATAAAATATTTGCCAAATATATAACTACAACTTGAAAAAAAGAAAGTATTTTTAGCTAAACTATGTAATCTGTAAGGGATTTTGCTCATACCAATCTCCTTTGCCTTATATACAGTCATACACATTTTAAATGAAATAGAAGATGAAGCATCAGCTTTGCGATTATATAGTTAAACTCTTTTATAATGAACTTGAAAAGGGCCAAATGGAAATGTTGCTGTAAATATTTAATTAGTGCCAGTTTTTAGTGTAAAGAAATGCATTTTTTTTCATTTTTACAACTTTGTATTTGTAAATTTATTGTAATTGAGTTATAAATGGCTTCAGGATTTGAGTTAGTGGATTTTATGGTCTTGAAACTTGTTCTGATTACACAAATTTTAATGCATTGTGTGTTGTTTACTATAATTAGCGACTGGAAATCGATTAAGATTTAATCTGGGCACCCTGTGTTGATCAGTGCATTCTTTAATTGATTTTATTTATTGCATACTTAATATTTACTTTGATTATGTCTTTATTCTCCCATTTTTATATTGGATGTTAATGTTGATTACATTAAGGAAAACATACCTGAATGGCTATTTTCAAATTAGAATAAAAAATGATTTATTCTCACATCTAGTGCTATAATTTTCTATTTTTTTTTTAAAATTGTTAAGCAAGTAAAAGTTTTATTTGTTTTTAAATTTTAGGTATGTTTATACCGATACCATACATTTTAATAATTTGAAGGAAGCTTATGCTACTAGTATTGTTGCAAAAAAGTATGATATGGTGTCTCTTCAGATGAAATGTGAAGAATATGCCAGCAGGCAAATTGTTTCTCCAGAAATTGCATGCAAAATGTTTGAAATAGCAACATCTCCTCAGTTGCAATTTAAAGCTGTGGAAAATTTATGTCGCCAAGTTTTCATCCATCAAACAAAGTCAGTTTTGCAATCTCGGGCGTTTCTCAAAGCTGACATCACTACAGTAACAGCCATATTGGAAAATGATACTCTGGCAATCGACTGTGAATTCGACATCCTTCAAGCTGTTCTAAAATGGGGTAGTGTACAATGTTGTCGTAATAATCAATCTGTTGTAGAAGCAAACATACGCCACTTTATTCAACCTCTTCTGAAGTACGTCCGTTTCTTGACTATTCCTTTACAAGACCTTCAGTTTTTTTTCGAAACATCTAATATCTTGAATGCTGTGGAAGTGTGTTCCCTAATATCAGCTAAATTGCAACCACATGTGAACTTACAGCTACCAGAGGTCCTTTGCCCACTGACCCAAAATAGGCTCTTACCGACAAAGTCAACGAATGAAAATGACCAGGAGTTTGAAGAATTTTACGACTGCAATGATGCTATTAATGATTCTCAAATCTGTGAAAAAATCAGTGACAAGCAAGTTTTGCCATCAGAAGACATAGGCGTACAAAAATCAAGTGACACTATGTACATTGACGCAACAAACTGTCCAAAGGATATGGAATCGAGTTGCAATTTAATCTCAGGGAGAAACAGATAGTTCCATCACCAGAACTCAGTGGCGACCTATTGGAATTAAATGTCGGTCCTCTTCTTTGTGTTGCAAAATATAACGGAAAATGATAACGAAGTTTTTCATCACCACTTCCCATATCATCAAATCACGACTTCCAAATCAGCGTTCATTCCACAATGACCTGAAATGACCAGGGCTCAAGTTATTTACGCAATTGGTAAAATAGATTTAAAAAGTGAGAGATGGCACATGTGGCTGTCATTCATATGAAGCTTCTACCTTGCATCCAAATAATTATAAACTGGCAAGTATTTTGTGAGCAGGGTCGGATATAAGAATTCCCATGCCTAAGATAGAAAGACCACTTTAGTGCCTTTTTGCATCAGGGTCATTTGTCATGTCATTTCAGTGAGGTCATGTCACCCTCCAACTCAGATTTTGATGAAACTTGGTGTACACCCTTCCCTTATGGTTGAAAGAAACCCCCTAACATTTTTTCCCTCTATCTCAAACGGTTTTAATTTTATAGCACTTCGAAGTCTCGTTAAACCTACATTGTCTGTCCCTCTTCAGGCCATTGGCACAAGATACCCTTGTGTACGATTTATTTCCTTTTCTCCATAACCAATAATCAAATCTTTTTGAAATTTTGCACAGAGCTCAATAAAATTGAGGATTTCAGGGAAAAATACATTATCGCTCAAAAGCCTCAACGCCTAAAAAAAATTATAAATGTACTTCAAGCTTTGTTTTTTTTTTGTGAGAAAACTAGGCTTAGAAAACTTAAATATTCAGAGTGAGGATATGATGTAACCAAAAGTTTTTGGTGTTGAAAATTATTTCAAAGATATGCTCTTTCTCTACAAAGAATTAAATTTATGATTTTATTATTCCTTATAACAAAAATTTTACATTTTTGGACTTTGGGGGGGAAAAGTGGGTACTAGGTAGCCCATTTTGTACAACTTTCCCACAATCTGCAACTGTAAATAGAAAAAATTAATGAAACAAAGTTGTTCATCTAAAAAATTAACATAATATTGCTTATTGTAGTTTTTTTTTCCAAAAGTGCAAGCTTGTTTTTAATTTTGGGATATTTAAAATTATGAAATTGACTATATCATGAATTTAAAAAAAAAAAAAGTCAGAAACTTTAAATGTTGACAAGTAAGGTAATAAGACCTAGTAAGAAAAAAAGATTAAAGGAATTTAAAATCATGCATTATATTCTATTATGCAACATCACATGAACCCCAATTTGTTTTTCAGAATATTATTGCATACAAAGACATGTCTGTCTTACAAAAGAAAGAAAATGATGTTTGCCTGCCGTCTTTAAACATTATAGTGGAGACTTTTTAACGTATCTGTTTGATGTGAGGAAAATTATCTTTTACATGTTACAAAACTATTTTTTTGCGTTTTGTATACCATATTCTCATCATGCTTGAAATCATCAGAAATGATGCAATAGGATGAGATCATCTTCTCTCTGTCAGGACTTTTATAATGCACTATCACAGGATGTAAAGTGCAAGATTCAGAAGTTCAGTGGTACCCTTGTACCTCATGTTGGATGATGAATGAGAAGTTTTCACTAGTAGAATAACACACACACAGTAGAATAACGGCAGTGTGTGATGGAAGTTTTTTTTTTTCCTTTTTAAAGAAAGAAGACTGCAACTTTGCTATGAAAGAATGGGGGATCAAATGTTCTATTTGGTCTGATTATTGGTTATGGAGAGAAAAAAAATAAAATGTACGCAAGGGTATCAAGTGTGACAGACAACGCAGATTTAACGAAATTTCAAAGTGCTATAAAATTAAAACCATTTGAGATAGAATGAATAAATTTAAGGATGTTTCTTTACACAATAATGGAAGGGTGTACACCAAGTTTCATCAAAATCCAAATCGGAGGGTGACGAAACACTTGTTTTTTACGTTGATTTGACGTGGAATGACCCATATTTTACTTATCTTTTGTAAAAAAAATAATGTATATCTTTTTTGTCATTTAATTCTTCAGTCAGTTATCCTCCCAGCCTCCCCCGTAGTTTGCTACTGTTTGTAGTAGTGGTATTCAAATGCATAGAGGGTACAGTGGATTTTTGATTGTCTATTCTTTGAAATAACAGGGGTGGTAATTGGAGGGGAAAATCTTAATTCATACAATCCAGATCAGAAATGTATGTTAGACTTTTCTGTGCTTTCTGTATTGGTGGATGACTGATAAACTTAATGAAAGAAGTTGTAATAATTTCTTCTAAGTGTAATATGGGGCTATTCCTTCATGGTTCCCACTGTCCTTGAAAAGTCCTTGAATTTTTATTGCCAAGCCCTTGAAAACTGCCAAAAATGTGGTTGGTCTTTGAAAAGTCCTTGAATTTTTCTCAAAAATATTTATTCAAATTTTGGTAAGAGAAGAAAGGGTATTTCTCTTTATTTCCCGAACAAAACCAGTAGTGCTTTGGACACACCCACTTCCTCCCCCACCCACTGAGCATGGCTAATATAAGGGATGCAAAAAGGGTAGCTTTTGATGGCAGTGTGTTAAGTTGAAAAGGAGCAGTGTAATTAAACACTCTAATTTCAGTGTTATGCTTATAATGTCTTGCATTTTTAATTTTTATGTATATTGCGATTGCCAATGTAAGGTCCTTGAAAGTCATTATTTGGTCCTTAAAAAGTCCTTTAATTTCATCAGGACAAAAGAGTTGGAACCATGTCCTCCTTTGAAATGTAACTGACACATTGGATGATTCGTGTTTCGGAGAACAGCCCCTATACAGCTTCTTTCACATAGTGTAGAAAAGGAAAGAGATTGGGGGACTCATGGTCCCCCATGGATATCAAGACACATTTTTTTCTCTAATGCCGCATCACAACATAAGCTTATTTTGACCTGATTATTAACCCGATTTCCTACATTGTCACAGTTAATGAAGATGATCTTAACATTGGCGCTTTGATGAATGAAAATTGTACATATAATTCATTGAAACCCCAGCTTACTCTGGGAATAACCATATTAAAACTAGAAACAAACATATCTATGATGTACTCAACACCAAAAACGAACTCCTATATCAGTTGTTCTCATAGCTTTTGCCCTGTGGTACTCTTTTCTTGCCACATGCCTGCCATGGAACTCCCGCTATAAATGTTGTTTAAGGAAAACATGGATGACTGCATTTATCACTGTTTAAACATAAAAATGGCGATAAAATAATATAAAAAGATGATAGTTTTCTATTTTTTCAGGGTATTGGTTAGGTAATTCTATCTTAGGAGTTGTCATGGGGGGGGAGAGATTATAGATTTTCTTGAAAATTTTGGCGGTATTTTACATGTCTCTTGTAGAACACATTACTTTACACAGCATTGTAACTAATGTTCAATACGTTTACATTGGTGCTATGTCGATTCTTACGTTTTTCCAGTCTATTTCTTTATCAATTAAAAAATATACTTGAAGTGGTTATACTTTTTTGCTATTACTATATTGTACATATTTTATGCCATTGTTATTCTGTAAATGATGTATGTTTTATACGTGAAATTCTACTGTTTATATAACTTAAAAAAATATACTTATGAAAAAGTTTTATTTTCTTAATTGTCTAATCATATAATCAAAAGATTTCCTTTTAAATTAAACTCTTTTTATTGTCTACATATTTTACTAGTTCTACATTTTAAGAAAGAATTAATCAATTTGTTAAATTGTATTTTTAGAAATTTATTAAAACTTTATTGAATGTTGAATACAATTATTGCTGTGCTTTTTTATTTATATGCAAGTTATGGGTAAGCACTTTCGTACATCGGATAATATGATCGTTATGTAGTGCCTTACTTTAATAATAGTTACACCAAAATGGAGACAGAACCAGAAAATCCGGAAATTTCCCCCGAAAAATCAGGAGAATATCAAGGAATTCCGCTGAAATTACTCCATAATCAGAGAAATTCCAGGTCTCGCTTTTTCCGTAATTTCTACGTAACGTAATTTCTACGCTAATCAGGCTAATTTTTCTAAGTTCACAGGATGCCGCATTTGCGTGTGTTACAAGCATGGAGTTAAGAAATCCTGGATAGGATTTTTTAACTTCTTTGTTGGAAGTCCCTCCATTCCCAGCGACGTAGCTTGGGTTGCTAGCGCCCCGAGCAAGTAAAATATTACGCCCTCTAAAACCTAAAACCTGTTAGCACTCCTTTTAACCAGTTCAACCCCAAAGCAATGTTCTGCAACAAACCTTCAGTTGATCAAAAGTATTTCGAAGGAGATGCATGTGTGTGTGTGTATATATATATATATATATGTACAGGGTGTTCTCTGAAGTCTGTTTCGCAAAGAACTTTTGAACGAAGGCTCGTAGAGCTGTAAAATTTAGGTGCGAGTATAGTGAAGTGCCCATGGCCGATGAAATGAGATCGACGGCAGCGTCATCTGTGGCGAAATTGGGAAGTTATTGCACCTAATTCTGGAACTAAGGGAGATATAGAAAATTTTTCAATTACAAAGTTGTTAAGCACCAACTAATTAGTAAAAAACGATATTTTTTCACCACCTTCATAGGGTAAAATTCGCGGTTTAGGAGGTTTTAAGGTGTCCGTTCAGTAACACCATTACTTGTCAAAGTTCCGATTAAATGTCAATAATTAACTTCAATGTCTAAATTCACGTTAATTTCAATCATTCATTCTCAGATTCCGTAAAACTTCATTATGTATGTGAGATTTCCATGTTACATGTTGTGTGCCGGTGGAAACAAATGACGTTATTAATGCTGTTATAGAAATGTTATGCACCAGTACCCTAGAACTGGGAGGAAACGCGATTACTGGTTCGTACGATGGCACAGAACGCGGTCTTCAGTTTCGTGTTTTGTTCGGGTCGTGCGTTCTATTCCCGATATACACTTTCTTTCCTTTTTTTAACCACGGAGGGGTCAAAGGTGACCGCGAACAGAAAGAGCCGTGTTAATCTGAAGACGTTTCCGGGCTCACAACATAAAATATACGTTCTCACGACCTGCATGTTAGTATGGTGATGATTGATGTCGAGGAGGTCTCCACTGACGTTGGACCAGCCACTGTTAACAAGGAAGTGTTTGTTTGTTCGTTTGTTTGTTGCTCCTGTTGGTGCCTCTGGCTTAATACCGAAACACCTTTCCATTCCTATGGGTATATGGGTCTTTTTAGCAAATAAGAAACGATTTCCGAGAAGGTCATTGAACCCCCGGAATCGGCCCTGACACAGGACGTCTATGGGGTGCAAGTGGGAAACAAAAGTTGCCCTCCCTTTTCTTCTTCTTCTTCTTCTTCTTCTTCTTCTTCTTCTTCTGCTTCTTCTTTTTTTTTTTTTAAGTTCACGCGCAAGCCACCAGATTCGATTGGACATCGTTAAAATCCGGCAGAAATCTTATTTATTCATCCTCCCTCTCAAACAATACGCAATTAAATGAAAGAACAACACTATATTATTCCATGCAGAGTAAACAACGCGTTTCTTACACAACACCTAAAAAAATAACACATTTTTATAAATTCACTTTTCACGCGCTCGATTAAGAGCAACTGTGCGTATTTTTACTCAATAAATAACGCATTTCTTACACTGCGCCTAAAAGTTGTATATATTTTGTACAAAAAGTACGTACTCGAGACCACGGCCAGTTTCTATTATGTTTGCGAGAAGAATGAAATGTCCGAGTGAGGTTTCGTTTGAGTCGTATGTTCGTTTCTCAGCGCGGACGGTGATTATTATTTCCTTTCAAATGTGAAAGTTGAACGACGATCAAAATGAAGATATAAAAATAAATGAGGGTTTATTTCCTGTCCTGATCATTGATCTTGAGGCTGCTATTTTCGACATATCTCATATAATTGATTGTTTTGTTTATAACCGAGTGCGGGATGAGGGTCCCGTCGGGTCAGACTCATCCCGCACTCAATATTTCTCAGGTCGAATCTGATTGGTTCTCGCTGGGTTTTCCCCATGTTTCCGGGTATAAAAAGGGGACCCTGTGCCGAGAGGCTTCACTTGCTCTCTGATTTTCGCTCTGTCGATTACCAGAACGCTCTTTCTTCTTTTGTCTCCGGAGTTTACCCTTGTGGTTATTGGGATTAATGGCTGTCGTTTCTAGGAAGGATGATGTTTCTGTCTTGGTGGAGGAGGATGCTGATGAGATTGTTGTTTTGGAAGTCTTGCCTGAAGACTTTGAAGTTGGTGTGGTGATTGATGCTGATGAGGTTTCCATCGACATGGGGCCGGCCACTGTCACCAAGGAAGTGCTTGTTGCTCCCGATGGTGGCTTTGGTTGGGCTGTTGCTGCTGCCTGCTTCGTGATTTCCTTCTTGTCGGCTGGTTACACCAGAGCATTCCTTGCAGCTGTGCTCAAGGAATTCTCGTCTTCGGGTGTTGGTGATTCTGCTTGGATTAAAGCTGGTCCAACTACTTTACCGTTGCTTCTTGCACCGTTGAGTAGCATGTTTTTGGAACGCTTTGGACATCGTGCTACGGTTGCTCTAGGATATTTCCTTTGTGCCTTAGCCATGTCCCTCGGATCCTTCGCAGCTTCAATCGGTCCCGTTACGAGTTTGCTCAGTGTGTTTCTAGGTCTTGGTTTGGCTTTGGCTAATACCACGGCTCTCGACTGTTTGAAGAAGTACTTCACGTCTAAGCGTCCCTTGGCCATGTGTATCAACAAGGTTGGGATCATCCTTGGTGGGCTGGCTTCGGGAAATTGGGTGGAAGTCCTTATTGGGGCTGTTGGTTTCAGCGGCACATGGCTCGTTTGGTCTGGCATGTTTGTGGCTATCTTGTTTCTGGGGCTTAGGGTGTTTGGAAATCCCGAGGATCACTTTATTTCTGAGACGAAGGAAGTGCCTATTGAAGACACTCCCCAAGTCGAAGACGATGAAGTTGTGGAATCGGCCAACACCTTTGTCCGTTTTTGGAGGTTGTTGATGGGGAAGATGGGTTTCGGTTTCCTTGTCAATGTTCGGTTCGTTTTGGTTGTTGCTATTTGCATCGCCTTGGGCTTCGGGAACTCTTGTTTTACGAGCTCAGCTGCTAGACGAGCTAATGCGATCGACTTGGGAACGGATGATGCTGGTTGGATACCCATTATTGCCATCTTCGGAGAATTAGCCGGGACAATGGTTTACGGGCTTGCGGCTCGGCGTTCTCCCTTCCCCCACTTTGCTGAGTACTCAGCTGCCCTGTTTGTGGCAGCAGTTTGTGCTGGAGTACCTCATCTTTGTGGGGCTTTCTGGTTGCTGGTGATTTTTTCCATCCTCGGTGGGGTCGCCAATGGGGTGTTGAAGGCTGTGCCTGTCTTGGTGCTCATTGAAAACCACGGGGTCGGGAACTTGGTAGGAACATTGAACGTCTTAAAGATGTTTGATGGAATTACCAAACTCCTGTACCCGTTTGTGGCTTCTCTTATGAGTACCGAGACTGTCGCTTACTTCAACGGTGGTGCAGTCGGATTTTCGGCAGTACTTGGATTGTCCTTTTCTTCTGTCTGCTTCTACTTGAAAAAGTAAGATTTGGGCTTTGGATTGGGATTGTCTGATTGTTGGGGTGGAATTCCCTTTCGGTTATTCTAACCGAAAGAAGAAAGACGCTTGTGAAAGCGAGCGATATAAAAGCAAATAGAAGGAATTTAAAAGATCAGTAGGTAAAAAGGAAAGTTTTTTCTTTTCTTTTTTTTCCTGCCTTACACATTATCGTGAGGAAATACCATTTTGTTTGAAAATACGAGGTAACGAAGAATGCACAGCAAAGTATGAAACAAAAACAGAATAACCCGTATGCGAATGGCTGTGACTAATTGCCATGGAATGCACCAGTACCTTTGAACTGGGTGGAAACACGGTTTCTGGTTCGTCCGATGGCACAGAACGCGGTCTTCAGATTCGTTTCTTCTTGTTTGGGTCGTGCGTTCTCTTCCCGATATACACTTTCTTTCCTTTTTAACCACGGAGGGCAAAGGTGACCGCGAATATAAGGAGCCGTGTTAATCTGATGACGTTTCCTGGCTCACAACAGAATATAAAATATACGTTCCCATGACCTGGATGCTGGTATGGTGATTGATGTCGAGGAAGTCTCCACTGACGTGGGACCAGCCCCTGTTAACAAGGAAGTGTTTGGTTGTTGGTGTCTTTGGCCGAAATAGCCTTCCATACCTATGGGTGTCTGTCTGTGTGTCTGTCTCTTTAGCAACTAAGAAACGATTTCCGAGAAGTGCCTTGAACCCCCGGAATCGGTCCTGACACAGGACGTCTATTGGGTGCAAGCGGGAAACAAAAGTTGCCCTCCCTTTTCTTCTTCTTCTTCTTCTTCTTCTCCTTCTTTTTTTTTTTTTTTAAAGTTCACGCGCAAGTCTATCCGATGCGCAGAACACCAGACTCGATTCGACATCGTTAAAATCCGGCAGAAATCTTATTTATTCATCCTCCCTCTCAAACAATACGCAATTAAATGAAAGAACAACACTATATTATTCCATGCAGAGTAAACAACGCGTTTCTTACACAACACCTAAAAATAACACATTTCTATAAACTCACTTTTCGCGCGCTTGGTTGAGAACAACTTTACATAACTTTACTCAATAAATAGCACATTTCTTACACAACGCCTAAAATTTGTATGTATTTTGTACGGAAAGTACGTTCTTTGCGCAGCACTCGACCTCGTCCTGTTTCTATTATGTTTGCGAGAAGAATGAAATGTCCGAGTGAGGTTTCGTTTGAGTCGTATGTTCGTTTCTCAGCGCGGACGGTGATTATTTTCTTTCAAATGTGAAAGTTGAGGGACAATCAAAATTAAGATATAAAAATAAATAAGGGTTTCTTTCCTGTCCTGATTATTGATGTTGAGACTGCTATTTTCGACATATCTCATATAATTTATTGTTTTGGTTATAACCGAGTGCGGGATGAGCTCCCCGTCGGGTCAGACTCATCCCGCACTCAATATTTGTCAGGTCGAATCTGATTGGTTCTCGCCGGGTTTTCCCCATCTTCCCGGGTATAAAAAGGGAACCCTGGGCCGAGAGGCTTCACTTGCTCTCTGATTTTCGCTCTGTCGATTACCAGAACGCTCTTTCTTCTTTCGTCTCCGGAGTTTACCCTTGTGGTTATTGGGATTAATGGCTGTCGTTGCTAGGAAGGATGATGTTTCTGTCGTGGTGGTGGAGGAGGATGCTGATGAGATTGTTGTTTTGGAAGTCTTGCCTGAAGACTTTGAGGTTGGTGTGGTGATTGATGCTGATGAGGTTTCCATCGACATGGGGCCGGCCACTGTCACCAAGGAAGTGCTTGTTGCTCCCGATGGTGGCTTTGGTTGGGCTGTTGCTGCTGCCTGCTTCGTGATTTCCTTCTTGTCGGCTGGTTACACCAGAGCATTCCTTGCAGCTGTGCTCAAGGAATTCTCGTCTTCGGGTATTGGTGATTCTGCTTGGATTAAAGCTGGTCCAACTACTTTACCGTTGCTTCTTGCACCGTTGAGTAGCATGTTTTTGGAACGCTTTGGACATCGTGCTACGGTTGCTCTAGGATATTTCCTTTGTGCCTTAGCCATGTCCCTCGGATCCTTCGCAGCTTCAATCGGTCCCGTTACGAGTTTGCTCAGTGTGTTTCTAGGTCTTGGTTTGGCTTTGGCTAATACTACGGCTCTCGACTGTTTGAAGAAGTACTTCACGTCTAAGCGTCCCTTGGCTATGTGTATCAACAAGGTTGGAATCATCCTTGGTGGGCTGGCTTCGGGAAATTGGGTTCAAGTCCTTATTGGGGCTGTTGGTTTCAGCGGCACATGGCTCGTTTGGTCTGGCATGTTTGTGGCTATCTTGTTTCTGGGGCTTAGGGTGTGTGGAAATCCCGAGGATCACTTTAGTTCTGAGACGAAGGAAGTGCCTATTGAAGACACTCCCCAAGTCGAAGACGATGAAGTTGTGGAATCGGCCAACACCTTTGTCCGTTTTTGGAGGTTGTTGATGGGGAAGATGGGTTTCGGTTTCCTTGTCAATGTTCGGTTCGTTTTGGTTGTTGCTATTTGCATCGCCTTGGGCTTCGGGAACTCTTGTTTTACGAGCTCAGCTGCTAGACGAGCTAATGCGATCGACTTGGGAACGGAGGATGCTGGTTGGATACCCATTATTGCCATCTTCGGAGAATTAGCCGGGACAATGGTTTACGGGCTTGCGGCTCGGCGTTCTCCCTTCCCACTGGAAGTACTCGGCTTGCCTGTTTGTGGTTGTACTTTCATTGCCTCATCTTTGAGGCTTTTCACAGTTGTTCAGGTGATTTTCCATCTCAGTGGGGTCCTCCAATGGGGAATTAATTGAAAGGCTATTGCCTCTTGGTATAAACAGAGAACAGGGTCGAACTTGGTAGGAACATTGAACGTCTTAAAGATGTTTGATGGAATTACCAAACTCCTGTACCCGTTTGTGGCTTCTCTTATGAGTACCGAGACTGTCGCATACTTCAATGGTGGTGCAGTCGGATTTTCGGCAGTACTTGGATTGTCCTTTTCTTCTGTCTGCTTCTACTTGAAAAAGTAAGATTTGGGCTTTGGATTGGGATTGTCTGATTGTTGGGGTGGAATTCCCTTTCGGTTATTCTAACCGAAAGAAGAAAGACGCTTGTGAAAGCGAGCGATATAAAAGCAAATAGAAGGAATTTAAAAGATGAGTAGGCAAAATGGAAAGGTGCTCCTTTTCTTTTTGCCTTACACATTATCGCGAGGAAATAACACTTTGTTTGAAAATATGAGGTAACAAAGAATGCACAGCAAAGTATGGAACAAAAACAGAATAACCCGTATGCGAATGGCTGTGACTAATTGCCATGGAATGCACCAGTACCTTTGAACTCGGTGGAAACACGGTTTCTGGTTCGTCCGATGGCACAGAACGCGGTCTTCAGATTCGTGTTTTGTTTGGGTCGTGCGTTCTCTTCCCGATATACACTTTCTTTCCTTTTTTTTAACCACGGAGGGCAAAGGTGACCGCGAATATAAGGAGCCGTGTTAATCTGATGACGTTTCCGGGCTCACAACAGAATATCAAATATACGTTCTCATGACCTGGATGTTGGTATGGTGATTGATGTCGAGGAAGTCTCCACTGACGTGGGACCAGCCCCTGTTAACAAGGAAGTGTTTGTTTGTTGGTGTCTTTGGCCGAAATAGCCTTCCATACCTATGGGTGTCTGTCTGTCTCTTTAGCAAATAAGAAACGATTTCCGAGAAGTGCCTTGAACCCCCGGAATCGGTCCTGACACAGGAAGTCTAAGGGGTGCAAGCGGGAAACAAAAATTGCCCTCCTTCTGCGGTTTCTTCTTCTTCTTCTTCTTATTCTGCTTTTTTTTTTTTTTTTTTTTTTTTCAAGTTCACGCGCAAGTCTATTCGATGCGCTTGACACCAGATTCGATTGGACATCGTTAAAATCCGTCAGAGATCTTATTTATTCATCCTTCCTCTCAAACAATACATAATTAAACGAAAGAACAACACTGTATTGTTTCATGCAGTAAACAACGTGTTTCTTACGCAACACCTAAAAAATAACACATTTTTATAAATTCACTTTTCGCGCGCTTGGTTGAGAACAACTTTACATATCTTTACTCAATAAATAGCACATTTCTTACACAACGCCTAAAATTTGTATATATTTTGTACAGACAGTACGTTCTTTGCGCAGCACTCGAGACCTCGTCCTGTTTCTATTATGTTTGCAATAAGAATTAAGGTTCCGAGTTAGGTTTCGTTTTGTTTGGGCCATGGGCTTCAGTTCTCTCTCAACGCGGACTTGTTGATTATTTTTCTTTTTAAATGAAGTTGAGGGACAATCAAAATTGAATATAAAATGACGAGGTTTTGCTTGTCACCGTTTATTGATGTTGAGACTGCTATTTTCGACATATCTCATATAATTTATTGTTTTGGTTATAACCGAGTGCGGGATGAGCTCCCCGTCGGGTCAGACTCATCCCGCACTCAATATTTGTCAGGTCGAATCTGATTGGTTCTCGCCGGGTTTTCCCCATCTTCCCGGGTATAAAAAGGGAACCCTGGGCCGAGAGGCTTCACTTGCTCTCTGATTTTCGCTCTGTCGATTACCAGAACGCTCTTTCCTCTTTTGTCTCCGGAGTTTACCCTTGTGGTTATTGGGATTAATGGCTGTCGTTGCTAGGAAGGATGATGTTTCTGTCGTGGTGGAGGAGGATGCTGATGAGATTATAGTTTTGGAAGTCTTGCCTGAAGACTTTGAGGTTGGTGTGGTGATTGATGTTGATGAGGTTTCCATCGACATGGGGCCGGCCACTGTCACCAAGGAAGTGCTTGGTGCTCCCGATGGTGGCTTTGGTTGGGCTGTTGCTGCTGCCTGCTTCGTGATTTCCTTCTTGTCGGCTGGTTACACCAGAGCATTCCTTGCAGCTGTGCTCAAGGAATTCTCGTCTTCGGGTGTTGGTGATTCTGCTTGGATTAGGCTGGGTGTACTTTACGTTGCTTCTTGCACCGTTGGAAGTAGCATGTTTTGGAACGCTTTGGACATCGTGCTACAGTTTGCTCTAGGATATTTCGCGCCTTATGCATGTCCCTCGGATCCTTCGCAGCTTCAATTGGTCCCGTTACGAGTTTCGTGTGTTTCTAGGTCTTGGTTTGGCTTTGACAATACCACGGCTCTCGACGCTGTTTGAAGAAGTACTTCACGTCTATAGCGTCCTGTATGTGTATCCAACAAGGTTGGAATCATCCTTGGTGGGCTGGCTTCAGGAAATTGGGTGGAAGTCCTTATTGGGGCTGTTGGTTTCAGCGGCACATGGCTCGTTTGGTCTGGCATGTTTGTGGCTATCTTGTTTCTGGGGCTTAGGGTGTTTGGAAATCCCGAGGATCACTTTATTTCTGAGACGAAGGAAGTGCCTATTGAAGACACTCCCCAAGTCGAAGACGATGAAGTTGTGGAATCGGCCAACACCTTTGTCCGTTTTTGGAGGTTGTTGATGGGGAAGATGGGTTTCGGTTTCCTTGTCAATGTTCGGTTCGTTTTGGTTGTTGCTATTTGCATCGCCTTGGGCTTCGGGAACTCTTGTTTTACGAGCTCAGCTGCTAGACGAGCTAATGCGATCGACTTGGGAACGGAGGATGCTGGTTGGATACCCATTATTGCCATCTTCGGAGAATTAGCCGGGACAATGGTTTACGGGCTTGCGGCTCGGCGTTCTCCCTTCCCCCACTTTGCTGAGTACTCAGCTGCCCTGTTTGTGGCAGCAGTTTGTGCTGGAGTACCTCATCTTTGTGGGGCTTTCTGGTTGCTGGTGATTTTTTCCATCCTCGGTGGGGTCGCCAATGGGGTGTTGAAGGCTGTGCCTGTCTTGGTGCTCATTGAAAACCACGGGGTCGGGAACTTGGTAGGAACATTGAACGTCTTAAAGATGTTTGATGGACTTACCAAACTCCTGTACCGTTTGTGGCTCTCTCTTATGAGTACCGAGAACTATCACTTCAATGGTGAATTCCGAAGTGCGGGGTTACCTGGCAGTACTTGGATTGTCCTTTTCTTCTATCTGCTTCTACTTAGAAAAACCGGATTTGGGCTTCGGGTGGGATTATCCAGTTGTTGGGGTGGAATGCCCGTTCGGTTATTCTAACCGAAAGAAGAAAGACGCTTGTGAAAGCGAGCGATATAAAAGCAAATAGAAGGAATTTAAAAGATGAGTAGGCAAAATGAAAAGGCACTTTTTTTCTTTTTGCCTTTCACATTATCGCGAGGAAATAACACTTTGTTTGAAAATACGAGGTAACGAAGAAATCACGGCAAAGTATGAAACAAAAACAGAATAACCCGTATGCGAATGGCTGTGACTAATCGCCATGGAACGCACCTGTACCCTAGAACTGGGAGGAAACGCGATTACTGGTTCGTACGAGGGCACAGAACGCGGTCTTCAGTTTCGTGTTTTGTTCGGGTCGTGCGTTCTATTCCCGATATACACTTTCTTTCCGTTTTAACCACGGAGGGCAAAGGTGGCCGCGAATATAAGGAGCCGTGTTAATCTGATGACGTTTCCGGGCTCACAACAGAATATAAAATATACGTTCCCATGACCTGGATGTTGGTATGGTGATTGATGTC
>QLNU02015359.1:23364277-23377184 GCA_006491805.2 Dysdera silvatica | reverse complement strand
GGGAATATCAAGGAATTCCGCTGAAATTACTCCATAATCAGAGAAATTTCAGGTCTCGCTTTTTCCGTAATTTCTACGTAACGTAATTTCTACGCTAATCAGGCTAATTTTTCTAAGTTCACAGGATGCCGCATTTGCGTGTGTTACAAGCATGGAGTTAAGAAATCCTGGATAGGATTTTTTAACTTCTTTATTGGAAGTCCCTCCATTCCCAGCGACGTAGCTTGGGTTGCTAGCGCCCCGAGCAAGTAAAATATTACGCCCTCTAAAACCTAAAACCTGTTAGCACTCCTTTTCACCAGTTCAACCCCAAAGCAATGTTCTGCAACAAACCTTCAGTTGATCAAAAGTATTTCGAAGGAGATGCATGTGTGTGTGTGTATATATATATATATATATATACAGGGTGTTCTCTGAAGTCTGTTTCGCAAATAACTTTTGAACGAAGGCTCGCAGAGCTGTAAAAGTCAGGTGTGGATATAGTAAAGTGCCTATGAACTATAAAATGGGATAGATGGCAGCGACCTCTGTGGCGAAACCGGTAAGTTATTTCACCTAATTCTGGAACTAGAAGGTATACTGAAAATTTTTCAATTACAAAGCACCAACTAATTAGTAAAAAACGATATTTTTTCACCACCTTCATAGGGTAAAATTCGCGGTTTAGAAGGTTTTTAAGGTGTCCGTTATCAACGCCATTGTTCGTCAAAGTTCCGATTAAACGTCAATAATTAACTTCAATGTTCAAAATCCACGTTAATTTCAATCATTCATTCTTGTGATTCCGTAAAACTTCATTATGTATGTAGAGATTTCATGTTACATACAGTATGGTGGAAAAAATCGACGTTATTAATTCCGTTGTAGAAATATTTTTTGTGTTATCATGATTATTTGGTATAATGCGGTAGCAACGACAACCCAATTAGTAGCCAAGCTGACGTCTTAATCAACTACGCTTACGGCAGAATGGGATTGTCGTCGCAACCGCATCATACCAAATAATCATGATGACATAAAATAATAACATTTCTACAACAGCATTAATAACATCGAATTTTTTCCACCATACTGCATATAGTACGTAACGTGCCATCTGCACTTATATAATGAATGAAGTTTTACGGAATTACAAGAATGAATGATTGAAGTTAACATGAATTTTGAAAATTGAAGTTAATGATCGACGTTAAATCGGAATTTTGACCAACAATGGCGTTGCTGGACGGATACCTTTAAAACCTCTTAAATCACGAATTTTGCCCTATTAAGGTGGTGAAAAAAACACGTTTCTTACTAATTAGTTGGTGCTTAACAACTTTATAATTGAAAATTTTCCTGTATCTCCTCTAGTTCCAGAATTAGGTGCAATAACTTCCTAATTTCGCCACAGAGGGCGCTGCCGTTGCTCCCATGTCATCGACCATGGGCACTTTCCCATACCCATACCTAACTTTTACAGTTCTACGAGCCTTCGCTGAAAAGTTATTTACGAAACACCAGACTTTAGAGAGCACCCTGTATATGTGTTATGCATTTTAGAATGGCCTGTGGTGGCGCAGTGTGGTAACGCGTTCTCCTATTGCGCGGCTAATCCGGGTTCGACTCCCAGCAGTGCAAAAAGAACGCTTACTCAGAGATCTCATAAAGATCGCACTGCTCACTGTAGTCCGGGGTTTGGTTCCCTAGGCCTTAAGAGGTTCGGATTCCTCGGAAAACAGTAGGTCCCGGCGCAGCATGACCACTGTAGTCTTTGAGCCGTAAAACCAAAAAACAAACAAACATTTTTAAATTCCACAAAACGTAGATTCCCTTTTTCATATAAATGGAGAAAACATTTGTCGGGCTAATGTTTTATTTATTTCAAGACAAAAGAAATTGATTCACCCAGCAATTGTTTTGCAGTGGAGCTGTTTGCTCTGCTACGTGCGTCGCACTCTTTAGCGCATTCTGCTTTGGGGCAGTCCAATATTGAAATTTTCTTTCCCTAAGAATTTCGCCCCGCTGCCACCCCTCTTTTTCATGCCTTCTGGATTATAAGAAACTGGTAACTGAAATAATGGAAAACTACGTTTGTGTTCTTTGAGTATAAAACATCAAAAAAGCTAAGGTTATATCCTGTGAATACGAAATGTTCAGGCTATCCCATTGATAAAATACGTATACCAGGCCCGGATTTAGGATGAGAAGCTCCGTGGGCACAGGGATTTTTTAGCGCCTCCCCATTTTAATATCGATACCTCTCAAATGAAATGGAAAATCGCACAGTGGGAGTGGGGACATGATTACTTTACTTGCATTATCGCAAGTTCCATGTTTTTGTCAAGAAATTTATTTTACTTGACAACAAAGTTTCTTTCAGTGTGTGGCGGGGGTGCTGTTTCACGAAATTTTTAAAAACTTAAAATTGAGTTGAAGAATGGAGAGATGCTTTCCCTTGTAAGGCTGAACGTGCAGAATTCTACGCCGGATTCTCACATATCTGGTGAACATAGTATTTTCAGGGAATTTGAAGTCGTCCTTAAAGGTCAGGGGAAAATGAGAATTTTTGGTCAAACCAGGAAAAGTCGGGGAAAAACCTTCTAACTTCTGCTCTTAATAGCTAAATCTCCCAAGAAAGTAAAGCTATTTTCCTCGCAATTATGGGCGCCTCCATGAGTACCTACTTCTGGGTGGGGGGGGGAGGGGCTAAGAAAAATTGTTACGTTCTTCCCAAGACTCAAACATTTTAGTGAATGTACAAGATACTAAAATGCTACAAAAATAATTGATACTGCTTGACAATTAGTGATGAAATAAAAAGAACCTTAGTTTAAAATGGTCTTATAAAACTTTTGAAAGTAAATGCATAACAGAGAATCGGACAAATCAAATTTTTGAACGACATGAGAGGACTCGAGCCCCCTGGCGCCCTCCATATGGGCGCCCATGCTTGCAACTGAAGTTTAGCTGAAAGTTGCTTGCTATTTGTCGGGGAATTTTGCCGAGAAAGTCTATGAATTTTTTCTTCAATATGTATGGAAATCCTTTCTACGGTTGTGATTATAATTAAAAAATAAAAATTTTGAGTCCAATCCACTTGCCCAATGCGCTTATTTACAAATCCGCTTTTGTTATTACCGTATATGAGTACGAAGGAACGGAACTTCGAAATGTTTCTTATGGATAATGCACATATTTATTTTTCAGTGATTTAGAGCTACCTTAAAAGAAATGCTCGCAATATTTAAAAATCCGAATCGATAGCTATGGATTTTGTCTTGTAAAAATCGCAATTTTGTCCGAAGTTTCATTGACCTTAGCATAGGATTATAAAACAGGTAGTAGGAAAAGCGTCTTTAAAATTGCGATTTTGTGCGACTTCGGATAATTGATTTAAAAAACGTACTCGTCTTTAGCACGTTTAAAAATATGTATTAGATGCAGAAAAGTGTGTTCTATGTTATACAATTTATAGTTTTGCAAATGGGTACAATTTGTAAAAATTATTGGAATGGCTACTGCGTGAAGGGGATTTGAACCGGAGATCTCCCTCCTGAAGCGCGAGAATGACGTCACCGGGCCACAAGTACGATACTCAGCATGGGAAGTCCTTTTCTTTTTTTGGTGCCTAAAAAAAGGATGTTTGGTTCTACGGAAAGAAACGACATGCCCCGTGAAAGGGAAAAGGTGTTTAAGAGCAGACATCTGGGTAAAAAGACCGTCTCATGTACCTTAATATAGGATTATAAAACAGGTAGCGGGAAAAGAGTGTTAAAGATTGCGATTTTGGTGGACTTCAAATAATCGATATAAAAAGACGCACCTGTCTTTAAAACTTATAAAAATATGGTCTATGTTATACAATTTACAGCTTTGTAAATGGATGAAGTTTGAAAAAATTCTCAAAATGGCTACTGCGTGAAGGGAACTCGAACCTGGGATTTCCTGCTTGAAACACGAGTGGCGTCACGTAACATAACAGAGGGTCGCAAGTACGATACTCGTCATGGGAAGTTTTTTTTTAAATTTTGCGTCTGAAAAAGCATTTTTGGTTCTGTGCAAGGCAGTAGCCAGGATTTAATTTCGTGGGAGGTCAAAAAATTTTACAGCATGTATTGATACAATCATAGCATGCAAGGCCGTCACATTAAAATTGTTTCTGGGAGGGGGCTGGTCCTTTGGATCCCCCACTCCCTGGATACGGACATAGTATATGGGAAGAAGTGACACGTCCAATGAAAGGGAAACGCTTTCTAGAGCAGGCATAGGGGAAAACCTTATCATTTACCTTACCGTAGCATTACAAAAAGAGGTAGAGAGGGGAAAAGCGTTTAAATGCAGCACATTTTAAAGATTGCGAGGTGGAAAATCTTTTACTTTCTGTTTATCTTTTGATCTTTGTGAATGTAGCGACCTTCCCCTTCGTTTTTCGTATTATTATAAAGAAATTATTTTTAATTTTGAAAATTTATTTTTGAGACGATTCCAATGGAGACCAATAACACAGAAAAATTTCTCGACCCTTAGTTTCAGTTTCTTTCCCCAAAGAAGTAAATAGATTAATAATGATTTTTTTAGTATCCATTGAAAACGATAAAATACTTCATTTATTTTCTAAACTTCAAAATTGTTTAAAAAAATTGTAACGTCAAAAAAAGTTACTGTCATTCCCATTTTTCAAATTACTTCTATTTCCTTTTTTTTAAAAGGTTGTAAATTTCATCGCTTGCAATTATTAAATTTCAGCTTTTGGGATTGTATTTTTTAATTTTATATTTTGCGCGACACAATTTTACTATTTATGTGTACAATATTTTAATTATTTTCTGCTTCATTTAATGCTTATGCTTTCTTCACCATAGACCTTCATTAATAGATCACCTCTCTAAGCGACCACTTTTTCACGGAACCTACTGTGGTCACGTTTAGGAAGTTTTACCATATTCCAAAATTCATAAAATTTCTGAGCCAATGGTTTCATATATATGAAATGACGTATACCATTTATAGTAATGTTTAGCTCGTACCCTCACCTCCCTTATTTTTAAGTATTATTCCCTTATTTTTAGTATATATCCCTTATTTTTAGTAGGGGGTGCTGACACTATGGGACTCAGATCTTTTTGGGGCAGCACTCCCCCAAATATTGTTTAGGGATTTCCCACCAAAGTTGAATGATAATGAATAAAGAAATGCAGAATGTAACTGAAGGTAAAAGACAAGATTCATTAATTTTTTTTTCTATCATTGGTTGATACACTTGATTGCATATGCGGGGCATTCAAGCTCCCCACAATGTTGTTTTCAAGTCGGCGTCCCTGCTTACCAGACAGCAGTGATCTGTGTGATAAATCCGTAGAAACACCGATAACGTTATGTTAATGTCACTGAATGTGATCCAATGGCTATGATTCAAAGGAAACCTATTTATATACAGAAATACGGAGGGCTTATGATTCATCTAAGCCTCTCCATTTCTTTATCTATATAGAGATATTTCGTTTTGTTTAGATTTAAAGCAGACGCATATATCAAAAGTATATCTCAAAATTTATTCCAGTTGCCTATTTGTAAATCCCATTTGGGATTTTTCTGTTGAAAATGTTTTATTTTTCGATGGCAAGGTCCATAAGGAAAGCACTGAAAGCAAAACTGAATTGCTGCAGTTTTGGAAAGATGCAAATCCTTCGTCGCCATCTTGAATATGTTGTTTTGGGGCTACTGAATAAGCATGACATAGTTTTCAGAACAAATGTGAGCGACTGGTTTTGTAAAAATGACACACCTTGGCGAAGGATGTGCAATGGTTTTTAAATTCCAATCCAAGCGACCATTTAATCGACTAAGAAGGGAGTTTTTATTTCAATACTTTAGATTTAAGTGCTGTAGCTGAAGTTAAACGGAAGATTCAAATGGGAGAAAATTCTTTCAATGTAATTATTTTTAAATAAATGTATTCTGTCGAGAGCTCGAGTCTTACTAGTTGGTTTTGTCGTTGTGTAGACTTACCTGATCCGTATCTCAAATCCAATACCTCTCTAAATTAACGTTGCGGAGTTCGTTTTATGATCAACGTAGAAAGTGCTTTTGTGTGTGTTAATTATTAGTTTTGTACCATAATTATGGTAAACATAAAAAAAGGAAAGGTTATCGTTTCCCGTGCCCCTGTGCAGGGCCTTCCTTAGTTAATGCGGGGTCTAGGGCAAAACATATTTCGGGGGCCCATACATATACGAGTAAGAAAACAAGACAAATAATAATTTATTCCCACTAGATGGCACGAAATGGAGAGACGAAGAAAACAATTTTGGGGGGAAATTTTCAATATTACCAAAATTTTAAATTTGAGAATTATACTTCGCGGGACGTCGGGGCGTGGGCCCCGCTTGCTCCTGTTTAAGGGCCGCCCTGGCCCTAGGCCAAGTACATATTTGGGGCCCTTGTCCTCACTAAAATTTGGAAATGCCGTCAGTAGCGAGCTGAGCCCATTTTGGAGAGACTGCAGAATTGGTCCCATCATAAGTTGGATAGGTAAATACAGTGTTACCTCTTGAAAGGGATTCCTTCAAATAAGGGTCAATTACTCTGCTCCGTAGTATGTGTATATATCAGTACACGTATCTCCGAAGAAGGGATACAACCAGGGTTGTCTTCAAAAGGTACGCGCTTTGTGCACCGCGTACTCTCAAGAAATTGTAACTCAATGCTTTTTGACTGAGGAAGCAAGCTCCGTAGTATGTGTATATATCAGTACACGTATCTCCAAAGAAGGGATACAACCAGGGTTGTCTCCAAAAGATACGCGCTTTGTGCACCGCGTACTCTCAAGAAATTGTAACTCAATGCTTTTTGACTGAGGAAGCAAGCATATTGTTTTCTTCGGGTTCTGTGGATATATTTCAAGGACAGATATACTTGTCATTGTATATTGAAATTACTGTCAGAATAACAAATGCAAATACTACCATTTTTTTTTATTCATTTAGGGCAAAATTTGCTAGAAGTAAAGAATTTACATATAAAAAATGAAATAATATTGTGGCTTTTATGGGGGAGGCTATTTCATAAAATTGCAGGCAAAGCCCAGCTGGATGCTTTTGCAGTGATCAGGCTCTGGCTATGACGTCCTGGTCTATACATAGTTGTCGAAAGTTGAACTCTTGCTTGGGGCGGTGCTATTTTATTTTTCTTTGCATCTCACTAAATTTCGCGACACTGGGTTGTATTTAAAAAGTTTGAGCTAGCCATAGTTCGATCGCGGAAAATTGGCGGCCAGGTTCCGTTAGATGAAGGAAGCTGACATCACAGACGGGTTGTTTCATTGCAGTAGAGGGTAAAACGTCTTCCAGAGCTCGTTTTTCCCGCGCGAAAATTCGCTTTATCGAATGAGATTTGAACAATAATTTAGGCATGAAGCCCAAATAAGTTACAGTGTTCAATTTAATTTTAGTATATTCTGTTTCATATGCTTGAGTCATTGATTGATTAAATACGATCAGTATTTAAATGTATATTTCATTTCCTTTTAGAAATTTGTTTCTCCCCCTTGTCCTCCCCTCTCAATCAAAAACATTTAGAATAGCTTTCAAATAGAGTAAGACCCATTTATAATGAGCACATACTTAGCGAGTTCCCTCATATAATGAAAAAAATACAGATTTTGTTGTGTAATGATTAGGTACAAACGAATTCAGGTTTTTTGGAGGTCGGAAATAGCGAGCAATTTCTTTGGTCTCAAGCTCCTCTTTATATGCGGATCTTCTTGTCTAGGGCTTCACGAAATATACCCTACCTTGGGTCTCGCAAACCCCAGGGCCGTCTCCGGTTGCGAGACAGCAAAATGAAAATAGGTGCCAATTTATTTCATTGTGCAGTTCTTTAATTAAATAAATTAGCTTTTAATAAATAATCATGTCGTATCTGCGTGACACCACTGTTATTTGCCATCGTAATTTAGGCTTCTACGACACTCAGTTTACGTCAATTTCTTTTGGTTAAGTACTATTTTCAGGATCTTTATCTGTTTGTCGCATTTTTTTATGCCCTTCCGTAATATGATTACTTGCTTCTAATTTTCTAGAAGTTTTCTATATGAAAGCATTAGAAAATTTGTTTAGAAAAACAAAACTTCAAATTTTATTGTTATGCTTCAAGAAATTTGTGAACTATGTACTCAGGGCACTGGCGTACGCAGGGGGTGTTGATGGGAGTTGTAACCCCCCCATTGCAATGAAATTTTGTATATTTAATATAGAAATATGCGAGTTGTATCTCTGTAACCCCCCATTGAGTCTATAACCCCCTTACGAACTTTATGCGTACGCCTCTGACTCAGGGTCCGTTTAAGACAATTAGGAGCTATAGACAGAGTATGAGATGGAGTGGTCCTTACGCTCAGTGATAGATATAAACTCTTCAAATCTGGAGTGAATTTTCCAACATAGCCCAATAAAAGAAAGATTTTACGTTAAAATTTTTTAGATACTGATCAAAGGTGAATAACAGAAAGACAATTTTAAAAGCAAAATGCAGTTTGGGGCCCCTCCAAATGGGGCCCTAGGCCTTATGGGCACTGTATGTACTTGTCGTTCTCTACTTCAGTTTATTATTCTTGTGCTTAGCTGCTCCTATGCAGGTCTAATAATATATTTTCATTACGTACTATTTTTGTTTGTTTGTTAAATGTCTGTTTTATATCAGCGTTAATAAAAATATTTCGTCTCTGGGCATGTTATTGAATGTATACTCTGTTTATGATACAGTGCACATCCGATGATAACATGCATCCAGAAAAATCGCCAAGTGTGCAGTTTTAGAAAAGGCCCCTGATGACTGTTCTAAAATTGCACGCATATGTTCATTAAAATTCACTTCAATCCGTTACATGACGAAATTTTTTAAGTAATTTGTATTATGTTCCCATTAAGTTACATTCCTTTTAAATTTTGAGATAATTTTTTGTACGTCGGTTTTATAAGGAAAGGACTTTAAATGGATCAAAAAGTAATTTGCGCCTTTTTTTTAATGGATACTTGCTTTAAAATAATGTACTCGGGCATCCCTCCCACCTTTTGGACGAAAATGAATTTAAAATTTCTTTTTCGTGGCGAGAAGTTCTATTTTTTCCTGATTCCGGATTCAAATTTCCCAATAGCTGTTCAGTTTCACATCGGAAAAGCAATCCCAATGAGCACTTCCTTTTTCCAGAATTTCAGGAAATTGATTTCGGAATCGATATACCTGTGCGACTTCCCTTTTTCTTTCTTTTTTCTCTCTCTCTTGGAATTTCATATAAAGGTAGAGATTCGTCGCAACTAGATCGTGTGTTATATATGCACTGAAATGCTAATAAAATATGCATTCATACGCAATTCAAAATGAAAAAACATGCACTTAAATATACTTTTAATTTTCTTGTAAGGAAAATGTTCCGCGTCCTGATACAAAGATCTATTTTTATCATTAACTATCTGGGTAGAAACATTTAGTATACATAGAATTATATGCTGTATACAATCTAAGTTTTATTACAATATATCGTAAATTTTTTCTGAATGTTCTGAATAGTTTAGCTTTGTCGTTTAATAGCGCTTTGTGATACAAAAGAACACCATCCCATCGGTGCCGTATTTCCCAATAGGCTATAGACTAGGGCGGCAAAATTTTGTGTATTGAGTCTGATAGAACAAAATCAATACCATATGATATAATCAGATGTTTTGCCGAGAAGAAAGCTAGACGTCATGCTTTCCATTTAAATATAAGTGTTCGATGGGCTTTTATTTTTTGCTAAAATTAAAATTTATTTCAATAAAATTGAATTTGATTTATTATATACCAAGAAGAGATAATACTTCAATATAAGTTAATATTGTTTAATGTTTATGTTTCAATTTATGAGTTTATTTTTCAACGTATTTATTGTCAACATAAAAGTTTTTGGCATATATTGAATGTATCAATTTTTATGTTCTTACCACTGATTGGGGGGCAGACGCGTAACAAGGGGCGGCAAAATGGTAAATCCGCACATTCTTCCCACGTCTACTGAAATTATCGAACAGCATTTATAAAATTCTACGACTAGTCTATTGCAGATCGGCTATCACCAACGTCTATCAGTGATAGATAGTGGGGCGGAATTTTGTCCACCGTGAATGTTTATTATACGTAATCTGACTTTAGTCAATTGCCAGTTTAGACCAAGGGAGTTAAACCGATGCCGGATTTATGTATAGGTAGAGCCGTTTCTACCATTAGGCCAGAGTAGGCGACCGCCTAGGGCGGCAAAATGGCGTAAAAATTTTAATTTTAAATCAAACAAAGAAAAAATTGAGCAAATGAGGAGAAAAAATGAAAAAGAAGAAAAATTAAAACATATAATTGTTTTCAAAAGCATACGGGACAATTACTTAAAAAGTCTTTACTTTGACGAATGTAAAAATGTTTGATGTGTTTCATTGTTTAATTTTACACACAAGTTCTTTCATATCTAATACATTTAAGCCTTCTAGCTCTGATAATACAACGTTGTGTTTTGAAATATTACTCTCTTAATATCCCAGTTTTCAAAAATATAAAATGTTGAAATTAAACGATTATAACATGTAGCAATTGTTTTACTATTCACAATATTCTAATGTTACAAAATAAAGTATAATTTTTTAAAAAAGTTCCTGAGAGATCTTTGATTTTGATTAGAGATATGCAGTTACTTACCCAACAATCTGAAATTACGTATTCTAATCTTGCATTTACATATTTTTATGTAAAATTTATTCAGAAATGGAAATGGGATCTGCGACAAACTCAGGCACCCATCTGTTTCATATATTTTTAATTTTACTGTTTCACAATGGCACTTTGATATCGAGATATCCAGGGGCTGCTCGAGCATACCTCCATTAGGGGTGGGGGAGAAGCACAAAATTTTCCAACTACACAAAAGCGTTGAAAATTTTATATATATACAGTAAACCTCCCTTAAAGACCACATCTATTTAGCGACCACTTCACTTAACAACCATTTTTTCTGGAAACGGATTTTCTTCCTCCCCACCCGACAGTAGACCCAATGCTAAATTTACCCCCATTCAGAGACCACCTTGCTGAGCGACCGCTTTATTGAATAACGGATGCTGGTCGCCTTAGAGAGGATTTACTGTATAAATATTTAACGATAGCATTTACTGTTAAATAAACAAAAAATGGTAACAGACATGGTAACAGACATTGAAAGCATTTAGCGTTTTACGACGCGAGAGGAAATACGTGAAACTTCTGCCTGCCCGTTGTATAGATATAGCTGTCGACGGCCCTTCAGCTAGAGCTGGGCAAAATACTTGGAAATACGTATTTTTGATACAAAATACTTGAAATTTTTTATTTTCGATACAAAATGCAAAATGTATTTTAAAATACTTTTCGAAAATACAAAATACATCTGCCGAAGGTCTTTTTTTACTTGTCGTTAATGCACTTGGGCAGACTAAGTTTGCCTTAATAATTTCATCATCTTAACCATATCATCATCATAATTTCACTATCTTAATTATATCATCATCATAATTTCATAGTAATATATAATTACATAATATGTCAACATAATTTCATATGTCACAATCATTTCACATTGTTTGTGAATCCACATTTACAATTGCAAAAATATTTGATAAGAAATTAAATAGATGTTTTAATTCCTGCCGCCAAAAGACTAGTGCCATATCTCCCAATAGGCTGTAGTCTTGGGCGGCAGAATTTGAGAGAAGGTATCAAATTATAAAACTTTTCTTTTTGCTAGTATATTTTCTAAAATGACAGTAAATATTTATTTGGTATGGGCGGCATTTTATCATTCTGCTTGGGGCGGCAAAAACCATCGACCGGTATCTGATATAACAAAATAACCTTTGGTTTACGGGGCTGCAAAACAAAAGTTTGTCGTTCCATACGGGGAAGTATCGCTTTTTCCCTTCCTCCCCATGCAAATCAACCTAAGTGGCACCTGAAAGCGTCGCTACATTGGGTCAGGAGGGAGGTGTAGCTATGCCTAAGTACAAATAAACAACGCCAAATAACTTTAGTGGGCATGTATCGTACGTTAGTGAAAGATAAGAAACTTACTCATAATCTAATAGTAGATTGGTAACTTTCGTAGAACACGGTGAAGAGAAGGAAGTGGGGGGAAGGCCCTGTTTGCATAATAGGCCCTTATTTCGTACCCCTTTTCGTTATCACC
Organism: Dysdera silvatica; assembly: GCA_006491805.2. NCBI lineage: Eukaryota > Metazoa > Arthropoda > Arachnida > Araneae > Dysderidae > Dysdera > Dysdera silvatica. Next base: position 23,364,964 of record QLNU02015359.1, on the reverse strand, counting down.
CGCAATCGAGCCATTTGTACTACTAAACTGGCCATTGATTTGGGAAGAACACGAAAGTGGGGGGAGGGGGGGAGGGGAGAAGAGTCTCTGGGATAAGTCGAATCCCAGCCCCGTTCTTTTGGAAGGTAAATCTGCTGGGATATACGTCGTCCCACCCGTAAGCTAAAGGATAAACGGTGAATAACAGTATCTGATATAACAAAGACATATACATGGCATGTTTTACCGAGAAGACAGCTAGACGTCATGCTTGCCATGTAAATTCCAGTGCTTGATAGGCCCTTGTATTTTTGCCAAATTTAAAATATATTTCTATAAAACTGAATTGGATTTATCATATACCAAAAAGAAGTAAGGTAAGCTGAAAAATAAGTTAACCTCTACAGGCCTGTAGCCCAGCAGGGGCCTGGCCGGAGTTGCCCCAAGCTTGTGCCTTATTTTGCCTCATCGAGATATTTATATATAGAGAGAGAGAAAACAATCCCAAGGTGCCTTGTGCCACATATGTCCTTAGCCTTGCCTAGTTGCCCCTCCATCCTATCTACAGGTCTGTAAATTAATATTATCTAATGCTTATGTTCTAATTTATGAGTTAGTTTTTCCTCATTTTTTCTGTCCATACAAAAGCTTTTTGGTGTATATTAAATGTAACAGTTTTATGTTCCTACCATTGATTTGGGGGGAGGA
>QLNU02015359.1:23336103-23364177 GCA_006491805.2 Dysdera silvatica | reverse complement strand
CCGCCGTTCCTGCTGTTAATAAAAAGCGCATTAAGCCAAATTTGGCGAAAATAACCTTTCCCCGCCAAAGTTGATGGGGTTATAACTCTACACCCACCCATGGGGATTTAGGCAATTTTTTTTTTTAGTTCCATAGTGAAACGTTTATACTTTGTTATAAAACTAAAATGAAGCATTTTTTCGATTCTTACGTCGTGTACTCTCCTTGTCAGATCGGACATTACAATTTCTAGAATTATTATTATTATTTTTTTACAAAGCGGAAAAATTTATTAGGCTTTTGTTTGCTATAACACAGGGTTGTCCAGCATACGGCCCGTGGGGTCGCAATCCGGTCTGTCTAAAGGATTAATCCGGCTTGCCGACAACTGTTTGAAATAAAAAAAAAATCCCCAAATAAATTTAAATTTTTTTCGGAAATCGGGAAAAACTGCATGGGTAACCCCTTCCCATATTTTAATTGAACAAATAAATAACTGGTAGAAACTCTGAAGAGAGGCTTTTGTAATTAATTAATTAATTAATTATTATTATTTATTTACTTTTTTTTTTTTGGCGAAACTCGCTGGAAGCTACTGGCCACCGGATCTAGAAGTTTTTAAGTGGCCCGCTACCCAAAAAGGTTGGACAACCCTACTATAACAGCTCTGGTAATAAAGGGTTTTCGTCAGGAACTGCTTGAGGTTGATTTTGAACCAGGGCGGCCTAGCACGGATTGCTTTTTTGGCGCCCTAAGACAGATTGTTTTTTGGCGCCCCTCCCCCCCTTCTGCGAAAACAGATTTCAAAGGTGTACAGTGAGCCATATGCCCTATAACAGTGGCCAAAAGTCTCTGAAAGAATTTCTCTAAAGATGTCTCTAAACTTGTCTCTTTTTAGAGAGAATTTCTACTGTTGTGTCAATTAAAAAAAATTGAACATGACTTCGTTTTGGCGCCCTCAACTAAACGGCGCCCGTTTAGTATATTTTGAATGCGAGTGTGTAAACAAACAAAGGTCGTGTTTCCTCTTGTTAGAGAGGTTGTTTGTTAAAACCGAATCCGTTGTAACCGAGTTTGAGTGAATATCGGTATATCTATATCGATATTTAGGTTAACAATATATTAGTAAATTTGTTTTGATATATTTATACTGCAACGATATACTGGGTGTTCCTAAGTTTGTAAATTTTTCAAAAATTCATTAAAATTGGTATATTTGCACGCGCTTTGCAGAAAAATTATTACCACGAAGTGGGATTTTTTGTAGTAGAGAAAAGGTTTAGTTGAAAATTTTGTCAATAGAGGGCGCTTCACATAATCACAAAATAGAAATTCCCGGAAAATTACGCTTATTTGCATTCTGGTAAATGCTTAGATACATATCACAGCACTAGTTGTTCTGTTATAATATTGAATGATAAATTATAATCTAATTTGCATAACTGCTATGACCTGAATACGTGAAACGTCCTCTATCAACAAAAATTTGAACTAATTATTATTCATTATTATTATTTTATTACAAAATATCCCTTTTCACAAAAATGATTTTACCGTAAACCCATTTATGCAAATTATTTTCACGAAAGGTTTTTTTTTTTTGTGATAAAAAAAAGGTAGTTTAAATTTTTGTTGATGGGGACGCTTCACATATTTAGATTGCAGTTATGCGAATTAGTTTATAATTTATTGTGCAATATTATAAAAGCGGAATTGGTACTGTAATATGCTTCTAAGCATTTGTCAGAATGCAAATAAATGTAGTTTTGCACAAAATTGTGTAACTGGACTGTGTGAAGCGCCCTCTAGTGATATATTTTTTATTATATCTTCATATATTCAGATCGCAGCGATCATGCGAATCGAAATGTACTTGTTTGGTGCGATATTATAATAGAGCAATTAGTGCTGTGGTATACTTCTAAGCATTTACGAGAGTGCAAATAAACATAGCTTTCCACGAAGTTGTGTAATTTGAATGTATGAAGCGCCATCTACTGATAAAATTTTAAACTAACCCTTTTTGTCCACTACAAAAAATCCCCCTTCGTGAGATAATTTTTCTGCAAAGCTCGTTCAAATATACCAATTCTTTCAATTTTTTTTAAACTTTCACGAACTTATGGGTGACTCGGTATATCGAGAAAAAAAAAATATATCACCCCGACGAACCGTCTAGTTTTTGATTTTTATGGCGATATATTTTTTAAAAAATATAAATATAATCAATAAAAAACATATATATTTTTTATTGTATCTTCATTCATATTTTCAGATTGCAACGATCATGCGAATCGAAATGTATTTTTTTGGTGCGATATTATAATAGAGCAATTAGTGCTGTGGTATGCTTCTAAGCATTTGCCAGAATGCAATTAAACGTATCTTTTCACGAAGTTGTGTAATTTGAATATGCGAAGCGCCATCTACTGATAAAATTTTAAACTAACCTTTTTTTGTCAACTACAAAAAATCCCCTTCGTGAGATAATTTTTCTGCAAAGCTCGTTCAAATATACCTATTCCTTCAAATTTTTTAAAAGTTTTTAAACTTAATGAAATTTAGTCCGGGGTTTGGTTCCCTAGGCCTTAAGAGGTTCGGATTCCTCGGAAAACAGTAGGTCCCGGCGGCACAAACAAACAAACTCCTACAATTATCGAAAATACATACAAATGTCCACTATGTAATACTGAAAAAGTATATTTATATTTAAAACTTCTTTAAAAAAAAAAAAAAAATTAAAGCTCCTTAAAAATACATTTTTAGAAAGTTTGTTTTTCACAACATCGCAAGTTGCAAAATATTTGCAATAAAAAAAATTATTAAATAAATTCTTCACAATTTTTTTAATCAACCGTATTGTAAAATATTATTTTCAAAATCCACGATAGTATAAATTAAAATATAAGTATTAGCCTACAATGCACAATAAAAGCAAAAGGGGGGGGGGGAGAAAATTCAAACCTAAATGGAAATGACCTATTATAAAGTAAACGATATAAATACAGTAAAACCTCATTTAATGACCAACTCTCTTAACGACCATCTTTTCTGGAAACGGATTTCCTTCCTCCCCATAAACTCAGTGTAAAATTATCTCCGTTCAGAGGCGACCACTTTTTTGCGGAACCGACGGTGGCCGCCTAAGGGACTGTACATCACTGTATAAAGTATAAAAATATAATTACAACTTACTTTGATCGAAATAATATATCTTCAACAATGAGAAAAATTCCCTTCGTAAAATAATAATACACTTTTAAGATATTTCCACACTAGATGACGTGAGACGGTTGTAGCTGAAAGACAGTTTTCGCGCTACACCTAAAGGAGTAATTTGTTTCCTAAACTAGCTTTTCTCCAAACTGAATTTAAAAAAGGCGTTGAAAATGAAGAAAAATGCACTGAATTGGCAGTATAGTACTTAATTCGAAAATTTGCAGCGTTGAAAATGAAAAAAACGCACTAAATTGGCAATACAGTACTTAATTCGAAAGTTCACGCGCATGCTCTGAATAACGGTTCATCTAATAACGGTGATGTTGTGAAATTTAGTGATAACCAAATTTATCGATAAGAGGACCTACGGCCACCAGCTTGACATCGCTGCACATCCATCAAAATGTGAATGTGCTCATTGTAGTTACGTTCGACATTCAGAAAAGAGCAACCGAAGAATGCTCTTATATATATAAATTTATAAAAGTAAATTACTGGTGGCTATATTGATACACCAGCAAAATCATAATTTATTTAATTTAGTTTTTTTTATTTTTAATTTATTTTTCAATATAAGTTTAGATGTAAGTATGAAACATAGATCAAATCATTTGTGATGCACTATTTATCCTGATTTGAAGCGCCATCTATCTTTCATTTAAAAATCATAATATATATATATATATCATAAAATACTAAATTTTATTAAATACTAAATAAATATTCCACTGATTAGTACTATCAGGGATGCTACGATACCACAGATATCGATATTTTTCATACGATATTACAGTAAAGATATCGATATCAGTAATTCCATAGTATCGCTATATCAAAACAAATATTGGAGTGTCGGTATTCGATACCCTGTTACCTGCCATTGGTATATATCAGGGGTCTTCAATCCGCGGTCCGTCGGTTCATGAAAAATAACAATTACTTTGTGCGAAAATAACGTTTTTTTGCTCCCTTTGAGTCTTAAATCTGTGTATTTTATTCCGTTCACATTTTCACATTTCGTAATAAATATCTTAAAACACTAGAGAACTAAAGTAATACATGGTCTTTCCTCAATTGTGTTTTACTTCAGTTTTCTGATGTACACACGTACAGTCATTAGAGACAGTTTTGTTGATTTGCAATGCAACAGTGATTAAAAAAATCAATTTAGGATATTGGATCCTTGGCGCAGTATAGCCCAGATGCTCTTGCGCCATAAAAAATCCAAACAAACAAACAAACAAACAAAACATTGGATCCTATTTCAACTATGTCGTAAGAACATCTTCCAAACCACCTGATTGCATGCTCTGAAGAGGTTACAACAGTCTTTGATTTTACCATGTTTGGCGCAGTATAGCCCAGATGCTCTTGCGCCATAAAAAATCCAAATAAACAAACAAACAAATAATCTGAAGATGTTACTATTCGGGAGTATTCATAACTGCGCATGAGCGTGCGCGTGCGCAGAAAGTTCATAAGTGGGGTTATTGGCTCAATGAGGTTGGGGGGCGTTACAGAACAGCAACTCACATATTCTTACGTTAAATATGCAAAATTTCATTGCAATGGGAGGGGTACAAACCTCATTAACACTCACTGCGTATGTCAATGATTACAGCCTTACGAAGTGGCTTGTTACAGAGCCATAATTCCATATATACAATATTTTATCGCAATGGATGTTACAATCCCACTCTCGTACGCGCTACGTCAGTGCGTCTGAGAACAGCGCTTTTTTTTCTCCAAGAATGAAATTGTCAGAATCAAAAGTTAGGACCAGAATAACTGACGTCCACCTTGGAAACACTGTTAGGGTTGCAATATCAAAAATAAGACCTGATATTGACAGGATTGTTAAAAATAAGCAGTGTCAAAGATCTCGTAAAACGTTTTATTTTTGTTTTCGTCTTATATATTAATAACTAAAAGTGTTTGAAATATTTTTTGTTCCATACGTATTTTCCATTGTAATGTATATATATTTAGCCCCAGAGGGGGATCTCGAAAATATTTTCGGGTGGTCTCGCAAAATCGATATAGAGACCTTAAAAAACGGTAACAAAGGCTGATCAAGGGGGGGGTGTCCTTTGCGCCCCCCGCCCCTCCGGATTCGCATTTTCTTCAGTTTTGATATTGCTAGTACAGTAGTGTGGTCGACAAGCCAACAAGAGCAAGCAAAATTGGCCCTTGGATTGAAAAATTTTGAAGGCCCCATATCTAGCGATGAAGGCACTCCGGACCCCAGTTTGACCCTAGGGCGGGGACGGTGTCTCTTTTTCCTCCTATACCTATAAAAAGCTCGAGCTCGAGCTGTTAAGACGTGGGTGTCGAAAATTATTAAGTATATAAATTCCCCCACGAAAACTCACAAAAAACTTTCCTTGGTGGCTTTATGTGTTGACCATTATTTGGCAATTGTGTTATCCCTGAGAAGGGTAATAATATCTTACATACAATACTGTATTGTACACAAAGCCGCAGGTACACAGAAAATGCCATACACTGGCATAAACTGCTGTAGACCTAACTACAATCTTCTGGCAAAACGTGCTTTGAAGGAAGGACATGCTCCTGATTGGAATGTTGCAAAAGTTCTTCATAAAAATGTTACTTCCCGCCCTTGTAGACTTTTTCCTTGAGTCCCAGAAGGTTTCGATTACGAAATAGGGCCTTTAATACCGCAAAACCCATACATAAATTACAAAAGATTTGTTCAAGAAGATGGGGAAAACCTGAATGCGAGAATATTTTGGGAAAACCTGGGTGCGAGGCTATTTTGGGGAAACTAGGGTGAGGGACTATTCTGGAAAAACCCAGGTTTTGGAATATTAACACTGGACATTCTTACTTTCTCAACACTGGGCTTGATAAAGGGAATAGTAGCTTTCGAAACGCTGCGGAATCTTTTCTTATACGTTGGACCAGTAAAGAAATTTTACTAGTTTTCTCATCTATTTTAATATTCATGACACTTTTTGACCTAACTATATTAAAACGGGATCTCCTTCGTTCACTTACATTTCCATTATTAATTTTTATTCGTAATGATAATGCCGTTCAATTGTAAAAATAATTTGAATTGTATTGTATAATTTCTTTATTTAAATAATTGTCTGATTGCATAATTTGTTGTATCAATTAAGCATTAAATGCCTAAAATGCACTTTGTTTTCTCCCATATTCAAAGGAGGTATATAAATATGACAAAAATTAACGTATCGTAAACAATTTTTTTGCCAAATATGCCTGAAGTACCTTCTTTTACGATGTTTACGCATGCCATTTGTTTTTAATCGTTCTGATATATTCAGACCTGTCCTTACGCCACCTACCAAAAATCGGCACAAACTTTCCGGACAACATAATATATGTTAATTATTGTCATTTAAATTAAACCTTTATTTTAATTTATTTTGAAATTTAACTTAAATTTCCGCCCTATTCCAGTTAAATTAAGTAGGACAGAAATTAAAAATATCTTTAATGACATTCACTTTTTATGTGGTGCGTTTCTTTTCTTTGGGAAAAATAAAATAATCCGAGAATAAACGTTTTTCCAAAATTCTTTATTTTTAGAAATTTAATGCTATCCATAAAGATTTGCCGAATAAATTATGTTGTTTTTTCATAACCACCATATTTCTTTATTTTAAAATAATAACGGTTTTAAATAAGGATTTACTGTGAAATATATTTAACTTAAAGAATTGTTGGTGTTTTTTTTTTGTGTTTTTTTATGTGGGATACCATTTAATATTTTCGCTGAAGAAATACGATGCAAACGTAATAAACGCAGCGATAAGCTGTTCCATCAAAAAATATGACGGTCTTGCAATTTTAAAAGATTATTTTAATAAACTTTATTTCGATAGCAGTGAAAGAACACTTTTAACGGATATACTGTTATATCTTTTTTTAACATTTATTTATACTACTTTTCTCATTTTCCTCCCTCCGCATCCGGCTGCACAAAAAATTGACAACATGGACCTGAAAAATTTTGGTGTCATTTTCACTTAAATTTGCGAATGGACCATGGGCGTACGCAGAAATTTCGGAAGTGGGGAGGGTATGTGTGTGTGGAGAGGTGGAATTACAGAGCTAAAACTTCATATATGTACATACATATACGTAAAATTTCATCGCAGTGGAAGGTTACAAACAGGAGCGGTCTGAGCCGCGGGGCTGTTGCGCCCTCATGGACGAGAGCACTTGCACTTTCAATACCAAGGTATGAGCCCGTTGAGAGGTCCAGGTCCGCCTCTGATTACAACTCCCATCAATCCTCCTCGTCCCCTGGGTACACTAGTGGAACTGACTTTCTAACTGTCTCATTGCTATGGGTTCACACACATAGTATGGATGAGTCTAGTGCCCAGAATTTTAAAAGTGGAGCCTCGCAGGGGCGATACAGTTAATACAACAGCAGTTAACACAGCTATGCAGTTGTATTAACTATTGTCGTGGTGATACATATGAAGTTATGTAAAAAGAAGGAACCCTATCAGATACATATTGGAGTAAATAAAAATCAAGGACCTTCGTCTCCACCAGAAACTTCATTCTCCCTTGTATCTTCTCTTCGATGGCACTGACCGTTTCCTTGAAAGCCCGTTGTGTTTCTCTTGTTGTTTTCCGTCTCTTGTTGGAACATCAATATTACTATGACTGCCTCCCCGGATTCATTTGTTGTGTTGGTTTTTTATTCTTCTCCTCAAATCTTCCATTTTCCTGTATATTTCGATTGAAAAGATTGACTGTGCATAAGCGAAGCGAACTGATGTTTTCTTTTACTGTTATTCTGTTGTAGGCCTAGGTAATGCTTCCTTGTGTATGCCTGTGGCTTTGGGTGTCCCTTTGTATCGAGGTCGCTTCCACATTCACTCAGAATCTCCTTCTGTAATCTTCAAGGTGGTTTGCGCAGGGGTGTCAGGTCTAATTTGAAACCCCCTTCAGACAATGACCTCTTCAAAGCGGGCGGGGTAGTACTTAAATTTAAATTCCGTGGAAAATCAAAGCATTTGCCATAAAGGAAAATAAGAACGTGTAGAGAATAGAAAATCGAAATACAGTTTTAAAATGCATATGAATGTATTGTTGCAAAAATGATATAGCCTAAGTCATTTTTTTTTAAACTGCGCTTAATGGAAATTTGTTATATTTGAAGACAGTCACGTATGTATTGAAAAAAATTTACTATGCTCGTGGTAACGCTAACCTGGTACACTGACAAGGCGCAGAGCAGTATGATTTCGCCAGTGCAATATAGTTCGCCCTTTCTTACGTTAACAGAGTTAATAAAAGATACATTTCGTACATAAAACATTAAAATAATGCTCAAATACATAAAACATAGGCATGTTTGTGTAATTAAAATCTGGTATTTATTAAATTTAGGAAAAAGACTCATTATAGCGAGCGCTGACGTCATTCAAGTAACTGACCACTCAGAGGACTTCGTTTGCTTGGCGAGAAATTTGGCGCCTGGAATTTTGGCAACCGCGTTTTTCTGCATTCCAAATTAGGCGATAAATAGCCTAATAATGTTGAGGGCTATCTCATTTTTCGCCAATTTGGGAATGAATATTTATTGCACACACGTGAATAGGTCACCGTAGCCTTAACAGTGTACCAGGTTAGCTTTGCCGCGAGTATGGTGGGAGAAGCGCTCTCCGTAATGCCTTTGCGCCCCTCTGCCATTACCATTGGCAAGATCATAGACAAAATATATGTCCGCCTTCTCTGCATTGCTATACCGATCCACTCCGAGTCGCTAATGACCTTACATACGAAAACCACCTCTTTTACACTCGCTTGAAAGACCCCTCTATCGCGAAACCTCTTCACTTGCGACCATGCATTCTGTGATAAAAAGTGCGTGTTTCGGTGTGTTCTACCACTCCTGAAGGTCTGTTCAATTAGAAAATGGAACATGAAACATCCTGTATTTACAAGCCTTGGTAACATAGAATTATTTCGTTGCTACGACGCGAATATGATATTGGGTTGGCGCCCCAATGGCTGTAGACGCCACCTTCGCGCCAACTGGGATGAGCTTACCTCGGTAAGCCAGGTTGTATGTAAATGAATCGTGGTCTGGAGGTCACACGAAGTCATTGGTCCCATCCCAGACAACACGGAGCGTCGTCTAGGGACGTAAATTATTCAAATTGATGGATACATTCTACTTACCGGAATGTTTCCACTTTACTGGAACCTCCAGAGGCGTACGCAGAAAGTTCGTAACGAGGGGGTTATAAGCCCAATGTGGGGAGTTACAGGCTGCAACTCACATATTCCTATGTTAATATACAAAATTTCATCTTCAATAGGGTTACAACCCCATCAACACATCCCTGCGTACGCCAATGGGAACCTCGTACAGTAATTCCCTGTCTGGCAACAATATTTTTGCAATTATAGATTTAGCAATTGGCAACAACAACACAAATCTCTATTTTACTTTTCACAACTGGTATAGAAATTTAACTTTTTGTATTTGGCAACAATATGTAGTTTTTTTTTCCGAATGCTTAAATTACGATCAGTGTTCAATTTACCATCAACGGGTGAACACGTATCATCGGAGGCTCTTACAAAAAGGCGTACTAAATACTTTTAACGTTGCATTCTAATTATTTTATCTTGTAGCGTTTTATTTAATTATTTTAACATTTAATGTTCCATGAATATGGCTTCAAATCGGACGGATATGACTTACATTTATATTCCGCTTCAACCTTCACTTCATGTTGAGTACATTTGTAATCTACAAACAAGGGGCGCTACATCGGTGACACGCGGGAATTTGTTTGACACGTATATAACCGTATATATTAACTACAAATCATGTAAAAAACCGAGTGTCAAAAACTTAATCATGTTATACACATGTTATGATTTCATGTTAGCATGCACCGCCAATCTAGCCTAACCTCAATATTCACCCTCTGATCTGGCCTTCCTTATGTGTCAATTTCACTGAGGTGTATTATAGTTTAGAACGTGAAAATTTTATTTTCAACACAATCTCTCCAGAGGCGAGATTTGAAGTCGTGCCCCAATTTTAACATTACGGGTGAAATTAGCCAGTCTGATTGGCTATTATCAAAACCACGTCACATTGCATTGGCGAAAACAATGCCAAATTTTGCGCCACGCGCAATCTTGCTGCATGCATTGTAGGAGAAATAGTAACGGATATTATGATACAGTATCGCTGTAGTACGTTTTTTACAAAATACACACCTGAAAACAAATTACTCTTACCTGAATCAGAGAAGGGCTTGTGGGAAGTAGACGCCGCCCCCCTCTTCGGGGTAAACCCCTTGCTGCCCATTTGGATAGACTTCGAGTGAGGTTTGAACTAATTAAAATGTTGAATTACTGATTATTACCGATGATGACGTCATCGCTCTAGATACCAAATTGCAGAAATACGACGAAAGTAAAATCTACCTGTCCGCGAATTTATCGTTTATTGACCAAATAAAATTTGTGTTTGGCGAACTTTTTTTTTTCCCCCTCTTATTTGTTTCGCCAATATAGCATGACGCGGTTTCGATAGCAGCCAATCAGACTGGCGAATTTCCCCGTAATGTTAAAATTGGGATAGGAATTCAAATTTAGCCCCCTCACCCCCACCACAACAGAGTGCAGTAGGATCATGAGAAATCTAAGTGACAATAAAGTCTATTTCTGAAGAATTCGAGTTTCAGTATTTAAATTTATACGGCCATGAAAAGAGAAAGGTGCATGAAATTTTTGAGTAACCTACTAGGTACAAATACCGCTTACACAAAGAAGCGAATTTGTAAAAAAAAAACAACTTTATATAGCAGGAAATCTTGACGTTCAAAATTTATTGCCAATGTAAATTTTCTGACTATGTTATGGCGCAAAAAGTAGCATAGGAGATTCGTTTATGGCCAATAGGAAGCATGAGAAGTACATAAAATATTACTTTAAATCGTTTTTCTGCTCCGATAAATAAAATGATTTTGGAATCACTTTTTAAAAAAAAAAAGAAGTAAGCGTGTTTGAGTTTTGCCTCTATATATTTCGTGAACTGTTTGCTTTAACAGATTGGATTTTGTAACCATGATAGCGGTGACGTTTTGGAGATATTTCAACTTCACACTCAATGAATTTGGACAAGAGATTATTAAAACAAAGCATACTTTAAATGAATGAGAATAATATTCTTGATGCTATATTATTCGGAAATTACGTCCGCAAAAAAAAAGTAAAAGAAAGAAAATAGAAAATAATAAAAAGTAAGAGAAAGATAACAATAAAGAGAAGAACGATAATGGTTATACGATGAAAATCGACGGTGATATGAATTCTAAAATGTTTTACAATACGATATGCCTTTATAAGTACTGTCCGTTCACGGAAAATAGTCCGATGGAACGGTTCGAAATAAGACGAGATGACGTCACAAACGGCTTAGCCTATTACAGAAGAGGGGGGGGGGGACTCCAATTTCAGAGCTTGTTTTAGCGGATGTTTGTCTGCGCCAAAATGAAGTTTTGAAATGGAATCCCTTCTGTTGTAATCGGCTAGGCCGTTTGTGACGTCACTCCCGTTATTTCTAACTGTTCCATCGGACTACTTTTCATGAATAGACAGTACCAGTTGTGTTTTGTGGCGCAATGACAACTGCGATGCTGCTGCGAGGGACTCAGACCCCTATCGCGTTAGAGATCAAACTCCCGACAACGAACCTGTTAAAAACTATCAATCTTTCGGTACAAATGGGATTTAAGTCGAGGTTCTTGTATGGTAAACAAATGCGTTACGTCACGAACAATTTTTTTATATAAGTAATAATAAGCAACAATATGTGACAATTGTTTCATTAGCAAGACAATTTTGGTACGGGCGGCACATCCCCAAGTCTTAAGCGTTTTTGTGCAGAAGATCATAGCCCCATACGGTGAAAATAATTTTTTTTTAACCACGACAAGTTTAGGAAAATTCATATAAAAGTTGATTTATCCCAGCTGAAATAATCGTATTTTAATAATCATTTCGGAATTAGAAAAAGAAATAAAATTTTCCTTGTAATATATTAATATAAACTGTTTATTTGCATTTCGTAACTCAACGGTAGTTCAAATTACGTTTCACCAGGATATATTAGGGATGGGATTATTCCTCAATTCTATTGTCTGAGAAATCGAAGCTCGGAGTATGGATTGATAGAAAAACCAGTGGGGTTCAAATTGTGTTTTACCAGGATATATTATTGATGGGGTTATTCCGCAATTCTGTTGTCTGAGAAATGGAGTCCCGGAATATGGACTGATAGAAAAACCAGTGGGGGTACAAATTATGTTTTACCACGATATATTATGGATGGGATTATTACGCAATTCTGTTTGAGAAATTGAAACCCTGAATGTGGATTAATCGAAAAATTAGTGTGGTTCAAATTATGGTTAATCAGGATATATTATGGGTGGGGTTATTCCGCAATTTTGTTGTCCGAGAAATCGATGCTCGGAATATGGATTGATAGAAAAACCAGTGGGGTTCAAATTATGTTTCACCGTGATATATTATGGATGGAATTATTCCGCAATCCTGTTGTCTGAAAAATCGAAGCTCGGAGTATGGATTGATAGAAAAACCGGTGGATTTAAATGATGTTTTATCAGGATATCTTACGGATGGGAATATTCCACAATTCTGTTGTCTGAGAAATCGAAACCAGGAATATGGATTGATAGAAAAACCAGTGGGGTTCAAATTATGTTTTACCAGGATATATTATGTGTGGGGTTATTCCGCAGTTTTGTTGTCCGAGAAATCAATGCTCGGAATATGGATTGATAGAAAAACCAGTGGGGGTTCAAATTATGTTTCACCATGATATATTATGGATGGGATTATTCCAGTGGGGTTCAAATTATGTTTCACCATGATATATTATGGATGAGATTATTCCCCAATTTTGTTGTCCGAGAAATCGACCCTGAATATGGATTGATAGAAAAACCAGCGGGGTTTAAATAAAGTTTTACCATGATATCTTATGGATGGGAACATTCTGCAATTCTGTTGTCTGAGAAATCGAAACTAGGAATATGGATTGATAGAAAAACCAGTGGGGGTTCAAATTATGTTTCACCATGATATATTATGGATGGGATTATTCCACAATTTTGTTGTCCGAGAAATCGACGCCCTGAATATGGATTGATAGAAAAACCAATGGGGTTTAAATAATATTTTACCAGGATATCTTATGGATGGGAATATTCTGCAATTCTGTTGTCTGAGAAATCGAATTCAGGAATATGGATTGTTTGAAAAACCAGTGGGGTTTTAATCCCGCTTTTCTATATGGCAAACAAACGCTCCACTAAACCGTTTAGACAAAGTCTGTTATCGTGAAGTAACTAACTAATGGCTTTACTTATTTAGTTTATGAAGCTTTATTTTCCTTTAAAGTGGGAAGCTTCAGAAATACTTGTAGCTCAATGGGAAAAAGCACTTGATAGGTATCGGGGGGTTGCGGGTTCGGTTTCCATCATGCACCTAAATATCATTATTTTCTTTGCGAGTAAGTTATCGTCTAACTAATAGCTGTTACTTATCCCATTGAAAACCCGAAATATAAATGTTTCTTTATTAAGAAAAATAAAGAAATATACGATTCGTGTGAAAGTTCATTGCGATAATTTCCATGGTTTGGGTTAATGATGTTTCGTTAATTTAGAAATCTGTCTTTGTTTTTTCAAACAAATTTTCAAACGACAAAAAAAAAAAATTATATTTCGCTGGAAAGAATATTTCAAGACTAAATAATCATTTCGCTCTCGTTATTTCTGAAAGATTTTTCTCGAGGGATTTTGACTTTTAAAAAGTTCAAATCCCTTTCTCCTTTCCCGAGCAGATGCTATAAAGCAAACATGCTTTACTTTATATTTTTGAAAACCCTATTTCTTTTAAAGAAATCGTATTATTTCTCAATAAAAAAGTATTTCTTGACAGTAGGTTTTTGTTCGTGGAATCATCGATTCTCCGATGACAATATCATGATTTTTTTAGCCATTTCTCGTCCCACACCGCTCCGCCTCATAGTTTCTTAACCCACTTTCGGCTAGAATATCCTTTCCATATTTCGAACTTATTCAAAACTTTATTTGCTTATTTTAAAATTTTTTTTAACAAGGATTTCTTTTCGCTCGCCATTTGGTCTTTAATCTTCGAAGTAGGACTTGTGTGTATGTTTTCGTCATTATAGGTATAACAAAGCGAATGGAGAATGGAAAATAAGCCTCTTTTTAATGCTTTTAAAATGATTTGTCTTGAGACCATTTGTGATATCATTCTTAAAATAAATATATTTTTTCTCGAAATATTTGTGTATTACATATTATTTCACTTTATGTATTTAAATACGCCTTAAAACCCTATTAAACTGAAATTGTAATTTTTTTTCCCTAATAATATTGTTTGGATGGCTTCAATAGAGTGTTATTATTTGCTTACGTTCATTTTACTTGTCAAATCCTGGAATAGCGTTTGAATTCTGAAAACTGGCTGTGAATCAAGAAAGTTTTAAAAAATTATTTAAAATTCGCGGAGTTACCTCCCCTACAAGCTTATAGCTAGGATGAAGGGGCAACTGGGGCAAGGCAAAAGATTTAAGGGGCACAGGACACTCGGGGATGGTTCTATATATATAAATAGCTCTATGGGGCAATTGGGGCCGCGCCCCTTCTGGGCCCGTCTTGGCTACAGGCCTGCTTCTCTATATTCCTTTTATATATATCTATTATATAATGTATAATCTATCTTCTCCCTCCTCTTTGAAATCTAGATACACCTTCGTCAAAAAATCACGGACACGAGTTATACTTTATAATGCTTAACTGAATTTGATGGATTAACATATATATATTTTTTATAAATAGATCCAAAGGTTCGTAAAAATTGTTTAAAGGGTTGAATTTATTCTACATAGACAAAACACGCAGATTGTGTGTAAGAATTATAGAGTGTATGAAGTACTTAACCGGATATTCTCGCTTGTTTAAAGTCTGGTTTAAATAACTATCAATTAATTATCATCATCATCATATTCAACCATTATCTATCCACTGCTGGATGAAGGTCTCTCCAAATGCTTTCCACACAAGTCTATCCTGAGCAATTCGCTTCCACGTCACCCCAACCTGTTTTCTTATTTCATCCACCCATCTAGTTTGAGGACGTTTTCTAGGTCTTCGGTGGTCTCTTGGAATCCAGTTCAGAATTTCTGTTGTCCATCGTTGATCAGTTCTTCTTGCAATATGCCCAGCCCATCGCCATTTCAGCCCTTTTACTTTAACAATGATGTCCTCTACTCTAGTTTGCTCTCTCACCCAAGTGTTTCTTTTTCGATCTCTCCTAGTTATTCCAAGCATGCACCTCTCCATGCTCCTTTGCGTTGTCTGTAACTTTCGTATTGCTCCAACTGTTAGACTCCATGTCTCTGATCCATAAGAGAGGACTGGCAATACACACTGGTTGAAGACCTTTCTTTTTAGACACAAAGGCAATTTCCCCTTCAGGATAAAACTGTTTCTTCCAAATGCACTCCAGCCAAGTTTAATACGTCTGTTGAGTTCTTTCATAATGTTGCCATCCATTGAAATCAGCTGGCCAAGGTAAATATATGAATCAGCAATTTCTAGCTCAATGTTGTCAACTTGTATTTTTGTTTCCTCTACGAAATTATTGAACATGATCTTAGTTTTTTGTAGGTTCATCTTGAGTCCAACTTCTTTACTTCTAGTTGAGAGCTCCTGTACCATGTCTTGGAGTTCTAATGGGTTCGTTGAAAAAATAACAATGTCATCAGCAAACCGCAAATGATTTAAATATTCACCATTTATTTTTATTCCCTTGTTATTCCAATTTATCTGCTGAAAAATCATCTGTAAAGCTGAAGTAAAAAGTTTTGGAGAAATGGTATCTCCCTGCCTCACACCTTTACCAATTTTGATAGTTTTGGTATCTTTATGTAACCGAAATTTTGCACTTGCATTTTTATACACACGTTTCACCATGTCAATGTACACATCCTCAATGTCTGTTGATCTTAAAGAGTTGATGACTGCTGATGTTTTAATAGAGTCAAAGGCCTTCTCATAGTCAATAAATGCCACACACAATGGAAGTTCATATTCATGTGTTCTTTCAATTAATTCTCTTAATACTTGAATATGGTCCACTGTACTGAATCCACTTCGAAATCCAGCTTGTTCTCTTGGTTGAGCTGCATCTAATTTTTTCTGCAGGCGATGTGTTAGCACTTTTGTGAAGATTTTATAAATAGCAGGTAACAAGCTAATTGGTCGGTAATTTTTCAAATCCTCTTTATCACCTTTTTTATGCAAAAGAATTACTGTTGCAGAATCCCATTGGTTTGGTATGTTACCGCTGTTAAGACATTTGGTAAAGAATTTTGCAAGTATGTCTTCTACATATTCTCCAGCTTCTTTTAGGATATCTAATGTAATACCATCATCACCAGGGGCTCTTCCTTTCTTCATATTTTTTATTGCAAATGAAACTTCTTCTTTTAAGATTTTAGGAGCTGTTCCTTCGACTATTTCAGTGTCTTCGTTTAATCCACTGTTACTTTCATATAGTTTTCTTATTAAATATTTATATATCCTTTAATTTCCTTTCGAAAGGCTAGAAATACCTAACTTCGTAGGTAACTTCCCCCCTTTGGAAATACCCGTACTTATCAGCAATGTAAAGTGGGGAGAGCAGTGTGTGGGGTTTCCCCCAAACTTGAAAGGGCAAGCCAACTTTCGGGAAGACCACTAGTTTAAAGGTTCCTGCATTCCTGACCCCAGTTTGACCTTAAATAGCGCCATCTAGTGGATGCGTACTTGCACTGTTCAAAATATTTTAATTGCGTTTGCACGCAATTAACATGCTACTAATCAACTGACGCAGTTTTCAATAATATAAAGGGAAATTTCTAAATAAAAAAATAAAAATAAACAAAAATTAGTGCTAAAAATTTCTAAGAGTGTAGGATTTTTGTCTTCAATTTTTCTTCCTCATATTTTTAATTTCAAAATTAATTATTCTCCCGTTTTAAGAAAATCAATTACACAGCGACATTTTTAATTAAAATTTAGAGTTAATTATTTTGTTATTATGATTATGTTGATGTACGTTAATGTTTATAATAGCTAACAGTCAATCACGTCAATCAGGTCACCTATACTATATAAGGCAGACGAGTACAAATCCTCCTCGAGTGGTCCGCTATCCTGCCACATACCCCCTTTTCTACTTATTTATTCGTGGCAGGTTCCCTTTGACCACTTTTTTTTTTTTTTTTTTTTGCACCTTTAAGTTCAAAATTTCATGTAGATATTCTTTTTTTTTAAAGAAAGAATTAATAATTTTAAATCTATCTTTTAATATATAATCGAATTTTTATGTTCTTGTGTGTTCAATGATATCATTGACGCTCCCTGGCTGTAAAAATTAAAACGTTGAAATCAAGAATGTCGCACAAGATTAAGGCCAAATTTTTGTTATTATATATGCCCTTTATCAGTGGCGCGGTGGGGGGCTCATGCTCCCGCATTGGATATCAGAAAACATTATTTTTCCTAACATTGTATCACGTGATCTTCTTTAAAGATATTTGGGCCGCCCCTACTAATTTTTAAAGTGCTACACCACTGCCTTTATATGTACATGCAGTCTAACTTTATGGCGCAGTATAGCCCAGATGCCCTTGCACCATAAAAAAGCCAAACAATCAATCAAAGCAGTCTAACTTTGATTTAACGATTGTTTTTATTGGTCCGAATTGCGTTATGTAGGGCCCAGTGTTAAATTTTTCTCGATTTAAAGATAACTTTTCGGCAATAGCCTGTAGCTGCAAGTAGAATTTTAGTTAGAAAATGAACCATCGTCAGAAAATGAATTTCAATTGATTGAATTTCACTCCAGTGGGCAATTTTTATGGTTTCGTGTCATTTTCTAGCTTCAGTATCAGATGCCACACCATGGCCCAGCTTGGTGGCCAGAATGCTCTTGCGCAAAAGCCAACCAGTAAACATTTTTACTCGGGGAGTGCGCGAAAATGTAAAAAATTAAATGATAAATTGTTAAATTAAAAATTAATTTAAATGAACTGAAATTAATTGGAAAAACAATTTATCATCTAATATTTTCATATCATTGGCTATAATGGGAAAAATTTCCCGTTTTTAATGCAATTTTTTTTAAATGTAATAGTTGCTAGTTTTAACGCATTTTACATGCAAGTTTTCATTCTGAGTGAGGGTCCGAGACCCATACATAGCCCCCCCCCCACCCCGTGGATGCCTTATTGGTACCGATAAATGTGTTACCCTGATTTAAAGAATTCCTCGATGTAACGATTATTTTCACTAGTCCTGTGAAAATCGTTAAATCGAGGTTAGATTTTATTTTATTTTTCACTATCTTTATAGTACTTTAGTAATATGTAATTGAAGGCATTTTTTGATAAACATCGTAGCTTCTTTGAAACTTTATATTTAAAATTGATTTATCCGGATTATTGGGAATTTCGCTTATTCGAAATCGGGTACGCCTCTTTCCTTTCGGATAATCGGGATTCTCCTGCATAACAACGTATCAAAATCCCCAAAAGCCTCTTCACTTAGAACTAACTATATGTACAGGGTGGTTCATAAGTCAATGAGAATTTAAAAAATAATTGAATTCCAATTTTAATGTACGAGCAGTGGTGTACGAAAGGGAGGGGCTCTCGCCCCCCCATTTAACAGCAAAGTACATTTTTTCTGTAATGCTGAATCACTTGATCTTTTTCAAAGCTATTTGAATCTCTCCATAATTTATGAATTGCAACGCCCCTGTGTATGGTAGGTGACCGAACGAAAATGCGTAAAATTACATTTTTTTTATTAGGTACATTAAATATTTTTTTTAAAGTCTTTACGGTACGTCTGGGGCTGGAATAAGGATTGAAATATTCCGGGATTTTTAATGAGTTGTGATAAAAATTGAAAGAAAAATAATAATAAAATGTTTTTATTGGAATGGATGATATTTTCGTTAATTTTATGAACGCACGAATTTTCGTCAGCAGAGCCATAGCTAGGCTCAGGACAGGGGTGAACTTTCATTGCAAATGCAAGTAGCCCCCTCTGCAAAATATTTTTCCTTTCAAAATAAATTAGTTTAGAGTTATATTTAATTTCATTTTTTTAATAAAATTGTACATGACAATGAAAATTGTTCTTTGACGTTAAAAATCTATTAAAATATATTTCTACTGTAGATCTTATATACATCATATATTTTTATTTATTTATTTTTATATGTTATATATTAAGTTTGTATTCATCTACCTATAATAAGGATAAGAGAAAATTATAAATTTTAGTATGCTTCCATGGTACCGTATAAAATTTACGTTAAGAAATTTATTCATTAGTGTTAAATATATTAGTCTACTCTGATGTTTAGTAGACTATTATTGGATAGATATTGCACAGGGGAAGGATTAGGAAGGTTGGCTGATTATTGGATACATTAATATAATACATCGAAATATTAACGAATGGTAAGCTCCCGTATTTTTTTGAGCCCCTCACCCTTCGTAACTTTCTGAGACTTCTATAATCAACGTCTGGCTTGGCGCAGTATAGCCCAGATGCTCTTGCGCCATAAAAAAGCCAAACAAACAAACAAACAAACAAACAACGTCTGGCTACATGCCTATTGGTCAGAGCTACCCTTTATCATGCCAGCTGCCTGTATCCACCTTTCTGGGATTACAGCGCCGCCTCCGGCGGCCACCCTTCCCAATGAAACCCTTGCACAATCCTCCTCCTGCCTGTATCCATTTCAATTTTTCCCTTTTTTACGGATTTCGTATTTGCATTCTTTATTTATTACGGGAAAGGGAAAATTCAGTTCCAATGGGAAGTTTAAAGTTGTATATTAAATACATGGAACTATTTTTTTTTTTACATACGGAATCACGTTTCCTCGTTCGGGATTGACAATTAAAGTTTCCTGAATTGAGTTAGATTATTTTCCCTAAAGTATATATACAATAAATTTAATTTTTAGAATCGCAGATTTATTACGTTGTGAGTTTTAGTTATAAATACGCCCACTAGATGGCGCTATATCAAGAACACCATCACAAAAATGATGTTTGTTTGTTTGGATGTTTTATGGCGCAAGAGCATCTGGGCTATACTGCGCCAAGATCACAAAAAGGAGTGCATGTTTTACTGGGATTATAAGGATATTTATGTTCTTTGATAAGAGGTTGAAGTCAGCATTAGAAACTATTTCTGTGGGTCCCAATAAAACATCACAAAAATGAGTACATGTTTTACTGGGACCCACAGAACTAGTTTCTAATGATGGCCTCAACCTCTTATCACAGAACATGAATGTCCTTATATTTCCCTCCACATTCTTTGGCCTTACCTTGTATTTCAGGCAATGCTCCAAACAATCTCCACCACGCTAAATACAATGTTAACTAAAAATTCGTATAAACTTTAAAAATTCTTAAAAAAAAAAAATCTCCGGTATTGAAGTGCGATTTGCACAATAAATATTATTTGGATGTGGGTTTTCTTTTAGCAAGAAAATAAGAGAAAGATTAGTTTAAAAGTCATCGGTAGGTGCCGTTTTAGACATTTGGAAACAATAATGTGATACAATTGTGTGATACAATTTTTCTAACAAAGTTTGCTTTGGCAGAGTTAATATTTTTGTAGAAACTTATTCTTTGCACCGAGTTTATCGATTAATCGAATGAAGAACTCACCATGCACTGCACCATTGGCACTTAAGAATTTATTTTCACATTTCTAACGACTGGGTTAATTTCAGCGCCACCTATCGGTGACCTTTGAATTGAATTGTTTTATTATGATGATTAAAACCCACACCCAGATAATATTGATCCTAGAAACCTCACTTTAATGCGATGATTTTTCTATTTTTTTTATGAATTTTTAAAGTTTACATGAACTTTTGGTTGACCCTGTATTTATTATCACAAGGTACTTTGTGTTTTGTTGTAGACTAAACGCCATCTGGTTGATATAACTAACAAAAATATTTATATAATTGGAATAGCTTCTTTATGTAAAGATCCTGTCAACATAGGCGTAATCTGGGTAAGGGGCATATGCCCCCCAGTCTTTTAGAACAGAGACAAAATCATATTTTTTCCACCCAATTTTTTTGTTTTTGTTTTTGCCTCCTCCTCAATTTACGCTATGTTTAACCTTCAAGTTACGCTTATGCCTATAACTACTGGCATACGCAGGGGGAGGATTAATGGGGCCATATATAAACATCCATTACGACGACATTTTGTGCATATATATACGGAACTAGGCATCTTTAACGTCCTCTCCCCTAGATTACGAACTTTCCTCGTACGCTAATGCGTATAATTTTATGTATTTTTTTGTGCAAACCGCGTTATTATACATTACAATTTCACTGAAATACGAATTTTAAAACTGTTTCCTGACTTTTAGGTTACCCTGTATATTAAAATATATCCCCTTGATATCGCAGGTTGGCGCAGTATAGCCCAGATGCTCTTGCGCCATAAAAAAGCCAAACAATCAATCAATCATTGATATCGTAGGTATTTGGGAAGAATCTGATACTAGACTTCAGCCATTTGTATTCACGATTGACTTTGCACATATACACCATGTCGGATTAAAGTTTTTATGGGTAGTAGTAGATTAGGCGGGGCGGTTGGTCGATTGGGAAGGGTGGTCACCGGAAGCAAGGTTTTTATGGGTCCTAGATTGGAAGGATATAGATCATGTTTATTTGTTTTTTCTTAGAAGTTAATAATCGCCAATATTGATCTCTCAAATAATGAAAACTTTTCGAATATTTGCAAATAAACAAAATTAAAATAACGTTTAAACTTAAATAACTTCCCCATCCTCGCCCATGATTCAAAATCGCGGGCGCTAAGCATGCAGAAAGTTCGTAAGGGGGGGGGGGTTAGAGGCTCAAATGGGGGACAAAGCTACAACTCACATATTCCTATGTTAAATATACAAAATTTCATTGCAATGGGGGTTACAACCCCATCAACATCCCTTGCGTACGCCAATGACACTAAGCTTGAGCCTACTTGGACCATACGTAAATCTGGCACTGTGTATACAACACTCAAGCGCGGACATAGGGGGTCACAGGGGTCATGACCCCCAAATATATTTTTTCACTGTAAAAAATTCCAACTTTCATGATAAATGAAGGGTGTTATTCCAAGACCATGGCAAATTCTGTCCTTGACCCCCCAAAATGGAAGTCTGTGCCCGCCCCTGTGTGTATACAACGCTAGTAGGCAAGAAAGAGACTGAACAAATTATAAGTATCAAGAACTGCCAACTAGGGTGCAAAGTCTCTCAATTAAGAAAGCCACAATCCTAATTATAATGGGTGCATGAGGACACCTGAAGCACTAACTTAGCACACGACCTGAAGCACTAACTTAGCACACGACCTGAAGCACTAACTTAGCACACGACCTGAAGCACTAACTTAGCACACAATCTGAAGCACTAACTTAGTACACAACCTGAAGTACTAAGCACACGAAACGGGTAAAAAGTTTGGCCATCAGATTTAAAAAGTTTCGCTTTTGGAATCGGTCAATATTATGAGGTATCTTTAATCATCTGCGATTCTTAGAACATTCTTGGTTGATTTAAAGAAATAAACCGACGGTGTAATGAACTATGAAACTGCATATTATTACCAATAATACAGGCATTAAGTGCAATCACACAAAGTCTTGAAAATTAACTAATTACAAAAGGAATAGATAAAATTACAATATACCCCTTCCGCTTCAAAAAGCTACCATAGTTGGGATTGCACACCTCATACGAAAATACCTATGATATCTGATATTCTTCGAAAGGCTTTGATATCAGAAGATAATCCCGGTTGTTAAACTCCTGATAGGCTGTGATGTGCGCACTATATAATAATAATAATAATAATAATAATAATGGCACCTTTCAATCAAATATTCGCAAAAAATTCAATTTTTTATACTTTTTACTCTTGCATTCATTCAGAAGTATTTTAAAATGTAAAACAGGTAGATTGTACGATTAACACGAAGTAAATGCAGTTCAAGCTTGTTAAGACAAACATAAAGGGTGAAATGGGAACAGGGAGGGGGAATGGGAATCGTGTTACTAAGTTATGCATTTCATCCCTGGTTACCATACATGCATTTTGTCATTATATATAAGTTATTTGCTCATTATTGTATTTTATAATATTTTATTATTAATGTTACTTTATTATAGCATATACATTTTGTTGCAAAAATAATAGTATGTACGTACTTTTAACATGGATATTATGTGTAGTGGATGATTCAAAAATCGTTTGGCTTTCCGGTATGTATACATATTATTATGATTTATACTCCTGTTCAACCTAACCTGATAGTGGAGGGAAGGCTATGCCTTGTAACCTACACAAACCTACACACTTGTACTACAAAATAGTTCGTCAGTAAGCACTGCATTTTTGTGTTAAATTCATCGTCAAATGCAAACAACATGTTTATATAATTAATCTAGAATTTTATATATAATATGTACCCAGTTATATCACATTTCGTCTTTATTTAGGAGAAAATGTGTTTATTACGCCATCGCTTTGATATCCAATAGGGTAAAAGCATGTTTTGGAGCAATTTGGAGAAAGTGAAAATTGCAGCAACCTTCCCCCCACCCCAGAACGGGAAGACGATTAATTCTCTGTTCTTTCTTTCCGACTTCCCATTTTCGCATACACGTAATAATGGCTACTGTTCCTGTATCGAATAATAGTTCTTTTACATTTCAACCGCATAAGGCTGGAAAACCACGTGGAAGTTCCACTAAGGTTATTGACATGAATGTTTTTTTTCAAAATACGTGAAGATTACCCAAAATATCTGAGAATGATGTCATAGCGATTGTTCCCAGCTTAACTGGTGTTTTTCCTTCCAGTATACACAGAATGAAAGCTAAATTAAAAGATAAAGGGAGGATTTCAACTCCGGGGGTGGGGGTGGGGGGGACGCCTACTAAAAGTAGCCATGCATACGAGGATGAAAATTTACGATGACTTTACATTATCGGCAATACGGAGAAAAGTTTACCCTTTCTCTTTTTCGATAAATGAATTTATTATTATTATGAATTATATTATTGTTAAATATACACTTAAAAAATTCGGCAATTTCACAGTAACGGGGTTCTTTTTCTTAATCCCTGATTCAGTTACCTTTTATGCAATTTTGAGATTAAAACTTCAATAAAAATATAAGATATCTGCTGCAACAGGCATTTCAATGAATTTAATACCGATCTCTTCTCAGTTTGGTTTAAAAAGCAGTTCATGTACTGCCCCATTTCGCGAAATGATCTGGTTCGGAAAATACGCTTTAAATACGTTCGAAAAGTATTGGGTGTTTGTCGGCCGTAGCTCAGTTGATAAGAGCACCTGTCAGGATAGTAGCAGGCCGTGGGATCGTGCCCCACCAAACGTAAAAAGCATTTTTTTCTTTAAGAACGTTTCACCATATATCCATGCCATAACATTGGCGTTAATATTACTACGCTTAAAAAAAAAAGGTTGATAAAAATTCTTTCTTAAAGATGTACAGATTAATGCATAGTATGAAAGCGTACGAGTATATGAGCTACGTGAGAGGAAGTTTACTCATAAAACGCATATTTAGATATACATAAGGCATATAATTCAAAATTCTATTTTTAAAATAAAAACATAAGCTTTTTTCCTCTCTATTTATTGAATTTATGGTTGTTTAAAACTGTTGTGCTGTGATGTTTCTACCCGAGTAGTATTTGAAATACATTTCGCTATGTTTTTATTGAGGTTTTCGTAGGTCCACAGATTTGAAGTGGATTTTATTTGTAGAAAGAAAGTTCCAGAAGAAAAGAAAGAAGTCAGAACTTCTTAAATCCATGTCTCAGTGACTTGAATCTTACTTAGGCTACGACGTGAGTTGATAGCTAAACACCAAAGTGGGATTTTCTTTTATTATGATTATCTAGAGAGCTTAATAGATTTAGAGAGCGTATAGATTTAGAGAGCGTATAGATTTAGTCCATCATGCTTCCAATACATCCCCGCTGGTCATTTCAAAAAGAAAGTAATTGACAGGCTAATGTTGACTAGATGTAATGAGTAATAGATTAATTATAAATAGTAATAGGACATAATTTAAAATAGTTTGATTCCCATACTTTTGGGGGTCCTCAGGGGGTCCATCATTTTGGGTCCCCTATTTTTATTAAATTAAGATACTTAAAAATGAGAGCGAGAGAGAGAGATGAAAGTCTTTAATTTATAAAAGCCCATAGGCCTTGCTTACTTTTGCT
Organism: Dysdera silvatica; assembly: GCA_006491805.2. Classification (NCBI taxonomy): domain Eukaryota; kingdom Metazoa; phylum Arthropoda; class Arachnida; order Araneae; family Dysderidae; genus Dysdera; species Dysdera silvatica. Next base: position 23,338,512 of record QLNU02015359.1, on the reverse strand, counting down.
ATCCCATAGCTACGCCTCTGAATTTATCTTAACATTTGTGCTTCAGGTGCCAGTTGAACGTATTGGATGTTAATTATGTGCTTATATTTATGTTTATGATATGCTTATATTTATATGTTTACGATGCGCTTATGTTTATGATGTATTTATGTTATGTTTATGATGTGCTTATGATTATGATATGTTTGTTATGTTTATGATGTGCTTATGATTATGATATGTTTGTTATGTTTATGATGTGCTTATGATTAATAAATTACTCATTTTGGATAATAATTACCTTTCCTTTATTACACAAATAAATTAACTAGCTGTGTTTGAATCTAAAATAGAAGAGTGTTTTTATTAATTAGATTGAGGCTTTTTATTATCTAGCTTAGGTCGCTCTATTAACTAGATTAAGACGTTTTACTAACTAGATTAAGACGTTTTACTAAGTAGAATTGAATACGTTAAATTTTAGTAACTGGATTAAGACGTTTTATTAACCAGAGTTCTTTTTTGACTAAACAGCGACCACACTTCCCTAATGGTCAAAGATAACAAATTATCGCGTTTAGATATGACAAACACACACACGCACGTACACACACTCTTCGAGTTATATTCAGCATAGTTATAGAGTCATATGTACCGAAGCCCTTATCTCCTAATAATTTGAAATTTCACATATATTGTAATGTATAATTGAACACAGTTACATAGTATATACTTCACCTCCCCACTCCTCCAATAATTTAGAACACTCTACACTGATGATGTTTAGCCACACATGCGTTTAGATTACATAAACGAATCGTATTTACTCCCTCCTCTCGGGACAATTTTGGCAAAAACTAGCTAATAGCAATGGGGACAGAAGGCAGATCTGATTGACACTTGAAGCTTTGCCATTTTTAACACCAAGCAACACCCTGGGAATACGGCGCCAACCTTGGCGGCCACCCTGAATAATAGGAAACGGCTACAAAAAGCTTCTGAAACAGAATGTTTCGTTCCCTGTATATACTTAAAAGAAACAGGTTTTCGCCTTCTCCATTGGCGTAAATAGGGGACGGCTGGTTAAGGGAGGGTTTAACCTAGGGAGCCTATATTGGTTCTTTAGCTTAGCTTTTCCTAGAAAGAAATTAGCACCCCCCCCAAACAAAAGTACAAATGAATCCAACATTTCGAGCACTAAGGGTGGGGGGTAGAGCCCCCCCCTCCCTGTCGTGAATAGACCTCGAACGATTGGGCTAATAGTTCAACATTGCATATAGGCCTACGTTATTTAGAAATATTATCAAAGTAAAGATATTATTTTAAATTAGCAGCAGTGATGTAGAAAATAGGGAGGGCCTCAAGCCCTCCCCTGTTTAATATTAAAGCATATTATTTTTTCCATATGCGTACGCAGAAAGTTCGTAAGGGGGTGGGTTATAGGCTCAATGGAGAGGTTGCAGAACTTATACATTCCTATGTTAAATATACAAAATTTCATTGCAATGAGGGGAGGGAGTTACAACCCGTATCAACACCCCCTGCGTACGTCAGTGATTTTTCCATAGGCTGCTTCACGAAACCTGCTTTAAAGGCGCTTCAGGGCCCCCTTACCCCTCCCATGGATTTTGAATTTCTATGCTACTGACTAGCAACGTTTTCAAATTTTGTGGTACCTAGAATGTGTTTGAATTCCTAAAATTATGCTATATAACAAAACGTATAAATTTTTTTTTTATTTTTAATGTGATTCAGATAACATACACGGATGGAAGTCATAAAAAAGTAGTCAATGGCATCTACAAGAATAACTTAAATGAAACAACCTTCGAACAGGGAAAGCTATGGCATGTTTGCAGACATCGGACCACGCGTCTGGTAAAGAAGCTCACTTTCCTTATATACTACATCTTCATTACCCACGTACACGTACTGGTAGCTATTATTTTTAGTAAATCGATGTCAAAAAGTGATAATAATACTGTATTGTAATATATGTACTTAGAGTCTGTCCATAGAAGTTTTATTTTAATTTTATTCTCAAAAGCCAATACAATTTATTTCGATGTTAAAAGAAATAACTAAGATCGAATCTTGGCTTCCGATTGTGAAACGAACTTTCTAGATTTTGAAGCAATAAATTATTATCCAGTTTCAAAATTATTTACTTTGACAATTTGAAATAAGCTTCAATTTCATAAATAGTGCAAAAATGTACTAAAGTTATTACAAAATTTTTAATGTTTGTACAATTTGTTTAGATACATATTCTCTAGATGGCGCTTCTTAGGGGTCAGAGCTTTTAAAATCCGTGGTGTTTCCGGGATCACCTTGCTTGGGCCTTTTTTTTTCATTTTTAGATACCGACAAGACCGCAGTGACCGGATTAGCGACTTTTTCTTCACTTTTGAAGATTTTTGCGCTTTAATG
>QLNU02015359.1:23307651-23336003 GCA_006491805.2 Dysdera silvatica | reverse complement strand
GAATAAGAATCCGGTTACATGTTTCTACCCTTAGAAAATAATTAAGGCAATCGGCTTGTACGTTAATTTAGTTTTTTTTATTTATTTATTTTTTTAGCATTTATAACTAATTTGTCACATTAAGGTCATTTCTGGTTATGTGCCACAGTTTCGACAGAGTTCTTTTTTGATTAAACAGCGACCACACTTCCCTAATGGTCAAAGATAACGAATTATCGCATTTAGATATGACAAACACACACACGCACGTACACACACTCTTCTAGTTATATTCAGCATAGTCATAGAGTCATATGTACCGAAGCCCTTATCTCTTAATAATTTGAAATTTCACATATATTGTAATGTATAATTGAACACAGTTACATAGTATATGCTTCACCTCCTAACTCCTCCAATAATTTAGAACACTCTACACTGATGATGTTTAGCCACACCTGCGTTTAGATTACATAAACGAATCGTATTTACTCCCTCCTCTCGGGACAATCTTGGCAAAAACTAGCTAATAGTAATGGGGACAGAAGGCAGATCTGATTGACACTTCAAGCTTTGCCATTTTTAACACCAAGCAACACCCTGGGAATACGGCGCCAACCTTGGCGGCCACCCTGAATAATAGGAAACGGCTACAAAAAGCTTCTGAAACAGAATGTTTCGTTCCCTGTATATACTTAAAAGCGGGTTTTGCTTTACCTTGTTTTCAGCGTAAATAGGGGACGGCTACAGCTAGGAGGGTTTAACCTAGGCAGCCTATATTGGTCTTTAAACAGCTTTTCCTAGAAAATTAGCCCCAAGTACAAATGAATGTAACATTTCGAGCATAGGGTAGGAGGATAGAGCCGTCGTGAATAGACCTCGAACGATTGGGCTAATAGTTCAACATTGCATATAGGCCTACGTTATTTAGAAATATTATCAAAGTAAAGATATTATTTTAAATTAGCAGCAGTGATGTAGAAAATAGGGAGGGCCTCAAGCCCTCCCCTGTTTAATATTAAAGCATATTATTTTTTCCATATGCGTACGCAGAAAGTTCGTAAGGGGGTGGGTTATAGGCTCAATGGAGAGGTTGCAGAACTTCAGCAACATTCCTATGTTAAATATACAAAATTTCAATGTAATAGGGAAGGGGGTTATAACCCTATCAACACCCCCTGCGTACGTCAGTGATTTTTCCATAGGCTGCTTCACGAAACCTGCTTTAAAGGCGCTTCAGGGCCCCCTTACCCCTCCCATGGATTTTGAATTTCTATGCTACTGACTAGCAACGTTTTCAAATTTTGTGGTACCTAGAATGTGTTTGAATTCCTAAAATTATGCTATATAACAAAACGTATAAATTTTTTTTTTATTTTTAATGTGATTCAGATAACATACACGGATGGAAGTCATAAAAAAGTAGTCAATGGCATCTACAAGAATAACTTAAATGAAACAACCTTCGAACAGGGAAAGCTATGGCATGTTTGCAGACATCGGACCACGCGTCTGGTAAAGAAGCTCACTTTCCTTATATACTACATCTTCATTACCCACGTACACGTACTGGTAGCTATTATTTTTAGTAAATCGATGTCAAAAAGTGATAATAATACTGTATTGTAATATATGTACTTAGAGTCTGTCCATAGAAGTTTTATTTTAATTTTATTCTCAAAAGCCAATACAATTTATTTCGATGTTAAAAGAAATAACTAAGATCGAATCTTGGCTTCCGATTGTGAAACGAACTTTCTAGATTTTGAAGCAATAAATTATTATCCAGTTTCAAAATTATTTACTTTGACAATTTGAAATAAGCTTCAATTTCATAAATAGTGCAAAAATGTACTAAAGTTATTACAAAATTTTTAATGTTTGTACAATTTGTTTAGATACATATTCTCTAGATGGCGCTTCTTAGGGGTCAGAGCTTTTAAAATCCGTGGTGTTTCCGGGATCACCTTGCTTGGGCCTTTTTTTTTCATTTTTAGATACCGACAAGACCGCAGTGACCGGATTAGCGACTTTTTCTTCACTTTTGAAGATTTTTGCGCTTTAATGCAATTTAAGTTACAGGAAAAGTTTTTATTTTTGGTTAAAAACGCTCATGTTTTTTTTCTGATGCACTCCATTCACAAGAAAAAAACTAAACACAAATGTTATCCAAGGACATTTTAATAAAAACCAAATACACGAGAGAAAAGTTAGATAGTGTTAGTTTGTTCTAGTGGGGAGGAATATTTTCATGTTGGAAGGCTGCATTAAATTAGCTATAATTGTTAATTAAGTTGAATACATTAAGTTAACTGTAATGTACAAAGGGCGCATGTGTTTTGATTGCGTCAGTCAATCAAGGAAGATTATTTCGTTAAATCTTCTTCTACTCTTTTATACTTTACTTAGGTAGATTTTAAGATTATAATACAAATAAAAAAATGCAAACAGAATCATATTAATAAAAATAAAGGGATTTTTCTTCAAAATTTTAATTTTGTCAAAAGGCCGCACCCAAAGGATTCAAAGGCCACATGTGGCCATAAGGCCGCGGGTTTCCCCCCACTATGCTGGCTACGATCATATGTGATTTCATGGAGTGAAATTAAAAGCTGTGAGAGGGTATTTTTAATGGCGTGTTTTGATAGACGTATCATATCTGCATAGCTTTAGTAAGAATACGTATACTAACTCGTATATCGAAGCTGACACATAGATTTGCAGTCGTAAGAATCGTTTCTGTAAATTCGTCTCCCCAAACAGAGATGCCTCCTCAGTGGTTAGGTCTTAGAAGAGTTAATAGCTATTACTGAAATAGTTGGAAGCCAGGGCCTCTTGAACCGTTGGGGAAAGGGAGGTAATTCCACCCCACAATAGAAAATTCGTACGTCAACTTTTGGATAAATATTGTCTCTTTAACATCTCTAAGCTGAAAATTGAATTTCGGCATTATCCAAAATTTGACTTATTTAAATAGGGTCCTTCATTTTGTTTCTGTCAATCAGAGTTCTACTGTAATATGTAATAAAATAAATAATAATGAAGTAAAGTAAAGCTATATATTTCCCAATAAATGATTTATTGGGAAACACGGGCCTGGCCCTAGCTGGTGCGAGGCCCAATTAAAAAAAACCAAAAAAATTCCTGAACACTGGCTAGCACTTAGGAAGAGATTTTCTTCCCCCTTTAGGTGCCCTCTAGACGCGGGGGCGCTTGCTAGCACTTAGGAAAGGATTTTCTTCTCCCTTTAGGCGCCCTCTAGAAGCGAGGGCGCTGGCTAGCACTTAGGAAAAGATTTTATTCTCCCTTTAGGTGCCCTATAGACGGTAGGGCGCTGACTAGCACTTAGGAAGAGATTTTATTCCCCTTTAGGTGCCCTCTAACCGCGGGAATACTGGCTAGCACTTAGGAAGAGATTTTCTTCTCCTTTAGGCACCCTCTAGATGCGGAGCACGATAAGCCAAATCGATATATACAGTGCCGGATTTATAAATGGGCAAGTTGGGCACTTGCCCAGGGCGTAAGAGGCTGCGGATTTTTTTTTTAATTGCAAATTATTTACCGTAGAATTCTGTCGATCAGCTCTTCGAGAGAAGGCGCCCTCTACCTTTTTTTCTAAATCTGAAATTCTGAAAATTTGCATGCAACAACCCCTGCCCGCCCCAAAGCAGGATCCAGGCGCGGGGCATGCGCCCCCTCTTTGACTAGCAAGTTTACATTAAAAATGATTATTTTCAAGTAAAAAGATACTTAAAATCAAATTTACAAGTGAAATTTTCAGGTTTTGCGCCCTCCTTTAAATTTTGTTTTGCATCCGCCCTTTCCCCTCCCCCCAATACCCAAGAAAAATCGTCGTCAAATAAAAAAATTTATTTATAAAAATATCATTATTATATCTTATAATAATGCATATAAGGTAGGCTAACCATAAATGTCGCTCCTTCCCTATCGTCTGCGATTTTTCGTCGAATTTGAGGGGGCGGAAGGACAGAGTTTTATTTATTTCTGCTAGTATGGCAGGAGAGGTGTCATGGGTGTAACTAGCTTCGAAGTCTATGGGGCTAATTTTTTTAGGGCTGACTTATTTTTCTAGGCGTTGCTAAACCCTATACCTCAATGCTTAAAAGAAATTTTCTAGGGGTGCTAGCTTCTAGTTACGCGAATGAAGGGGGCGCCAAAATCGTTGAGCTCTGAGCGCACCGTGCCTTAAATCCCGCTCTGGGGAAATATATGCATGATTAATCAAATTCGATTCCTACTAACTAAATATAGTGTGCAGTATTTATTGTATTTAATTTGTGGAAATTTGGGATGTTCGTTACTCCAGTATTTGACAATAGATGGAGCAGGAAACACAGGCAAATTTGCGTTATCCCTTTTGGTCAAGCGCCTATACGTTGTCAAGCGTTGTAGCAATTTTCCAATAGGTTTCTTGTAAAAAGACTGTGAAGTACGCAAAAGTTTCCCGCCCTACGTGCTATTGAAAAAACTTTACCAATTAAAAAAACAAAATCTGTAGCACCAATTCCAATCAATCCAATTCCAAACCAATCAAAGCAAAGGAAGTAAGCGAGTCAAACAAAGCAACTAATCTAAGTCAAGCCAAGCAAAGTAAACCAAACCAATCAAAGCAAGCTATGTCAAGCAAAGCAAACTATGTCAAACAAAGCAAGAAAGTTGTGAAGCAAAGCAAGCCATGTCAAACAAAGCAAAGAAGCCAAGCCAAGCCAAGAAAAGTAAACCAAACCAATCAAAGCAAGTTATGTCAAATAAAGCAAGAAAGACGTAAAGCAAAGCAAGCTATGTCAAATAAAGCAAGGAAGCCAAGTCGGGCAAGTCAAAGTAATCCAAGCAAGTCATGTCAAACAAAGCAAGCTAACTTAAACAATTCAAGCATGTCAAACTAATGAAAGGTGTGTCAAACAGAGCAAGTTTTTGTTTTTATCAAAAATAAACCGTTATTGGTTTATACAAAAAAAAAAGGTAGCAGAAATTCCCTTAATCATTGTTTCTGCAAAATGATAATAATCTTGAACATGAAATTAAAATTTAAATTGCTGTTCTCGAGTCATAAAATTCATTTTTTTTTCTGTAGGTGGAAAATAGCTTCATTTTTTTTGTGTGAGTAATAACGTTCTTAAGTACTTTTTATCACGAGAATAACGAATAATCATTAGATTCACCATGAGAACGTAAGTAGCATTATGGTCATCAGTTTCATGATCGATTTCAAAGGCAGAAAAATATGTATTTTTTTCCATCTCAGTTTTTTCGGTAATAAATGTTTAATGTAAAATCGAAATTTCTTTCTTTGTAAATAAGCTTTTTTTATGCTTATGAAAAAATTAACAAAATGGCAGATACTGATGATGCTAAAATGTCTCAGAAACAAGAAACTAAACTTATTTGTTAAAAAATGAAGTTTCGCATAATTCTAGCTAAAAAAACAAACAAATTTAGAATAATTTATTCATTTTAATCCTTATTTTTTAAAGTGATTTCTGCTTTATGAAGTGCGGAATTATGATTTTTACCTGAAGGCACCGTTCTTTTTCTTTTATGGGCTCTTGTACATCAAATAAATGAAAACACAATTTTCCAAGAAGCTAATTTAAAACGGAATCCTCTTTAACGGTTTTTTGGTCAATAATTGAAGATTTTAAAATGTTTTAGCTTGATCGTCAGTTTGATTTTGCTTTTCTGCATTTCATTCAATGCGATCTCTTCAATTGTCCTTTTTCCCATTAAGGAAAAAACTGATGACAGAAGGATTTTGAGAGGGAAAATGAGAATTCGCAGTAAGACAACGAACTTCATACGAGCAATACAAAATCCCGTAACGTAAAATTTTCCACAGAGATTTTATACGTAAAAATAGGGATAGAGTAGAACCTGTCTAAAGTGACCACCTTTGGGACTGGACTGCAATCATCACCATAGACAAATGGTCACTATATACGACAGACTTTTGTATGGGCATGATTATTGTGCGTTCGCGCAGACCTGACGCCTGATACCGTTAGCAGACGGGTTAGTCCATTGCAGTTTAGGGAAGGGCGTCTTGCCGAAACTGGTTTTTCGCGCGGGAAAAACCAGTTCCTCCAAGACGGCCTTCCCTAAACTGCAATGGACTAACCCGTCTGCTAACGGTATCACGCGCCAACTGAGCGCGAATGCACAGTAAGTCCCTTCCACTTCCCTGTAATACGCCCGCCGCCGTCTGGGTCATTTCCATCCATCTGGACCAGTAGCTAGGGCCGTTCTCGTGGTGGCCGCACTGGCAGCTGGTTTCGGTTCACGTTAAGTGTCAATATATATGAGAGCGTGCATCTTTGTGTGCTGTGTATGGTGGACTCTCGAATATTCCCCCTCCAACCCGCCTTGGCGGTTGATTGCGCTGTTTGAGCGTCCTGTCTGGGATTACAGTGCCGCCTTCGGCGGCCACCATTCCTATCCCCCTTCTCCACTCTACTACTGCTACTTCTTCTCTCTAATGAAGAGTGGTCACTTTATTAAAGTGGCCAACTTATTCATAAGTGGTCATTTCACTAAGTTCCACTGTATAGTCTTTGAAATACTTTGTTCATTTGATAAGAGTTGAGCAGAGTAGATTTTCTCTCTTATTTATATAAATCATTTACCTTTGGTTTTGGACCACTCCTATCATTTAATTTGCAGATGGGAAGGAATTAATGTCGCTAATTATACATACATTTTATAATTCATTTTAATACTCTGTCTTCACTGAGCTTTCACGGTAAGCTAACAAAACCAATTTTTATAATATTGTTCTTAAGAGAGGGGAAAAAACAAACCAAACAGACGACAGTAGTCGTGGTCCTCATTGGTAATCATGATTTGCAGCTTTGCATTTCCTGAATTCAGAAGTTCAGTTACTATCAGTTCCCTTGTCTTAACCAAGGGATAACAATTATTCCTGAGAAAGCTTTACCTAGCTCTAGGTTCTATGTGGCGGTGCTTTAGTTTACTTCACTGATATTGCTTTTTCAGCCACGGCTTTTCCACCTACTGCTACGTTGATTATTATTGACCCTGTTAGAATCCTTCTGACCCCAGGAGGTCGATATCCGCTATTATGAGAATCCCAGCGAAAGAAAAATATACGAAATAAATGAACTATTCTAGCCATAAATATGACCTGAGCAAAGACCCAAAGTCATTAGTTGTAATCCTACTTATCCACGATGTAATTCTACAAGGGAGCACGAATGGTTTAATAAATAATATAATGGTAGTTTTAAGAATGTACAACAAGTACTAAGGGCTTTCATTAGTATAAACACAAGTAAAAAATAATATGGTAAAATTAGTTAACTTAATTAATTGCTTAATTGAACAAACTGGAGAAAAGAAAAAATAACAAGAAAATTTATTTGGATTTTTTTTATCAGGAACCCCACAAAATCCCTGTTATTGGGCTGCATTTTTTGAGTAAAAACGTTGATATTTTTTGATTCAGTATGAATCAATTAAAAGCTAAAACCAATTAGGAAGCACAAAAATAATGGTACCAAAATGATTTTAATAATTACTATTTTAATATATATATTTAAATAAAATATGCAAACTTGCCAACAGCCTTTTCGAAAACTATTATATCATGATTTGTTTTGAACAATGTTGACAATATTAATGATTTTTGGCCACTTACACACTTGCAATCTATGAGTTGCGCAGCCTTTCGCTCATATTCGGGCATTTGTGTAATTGATTATCAACTTCTAGATGGGTGGTGCTATCATAGATATGCGCAGAAAGTTGATAAGTGGTGGTGGGAGAGGGGTTATATAACTGTAACCCCGAATATTCATATGCATATGTATATAATATATACAAAATTTCATCAAAATGAGAGGTTACAACTGCCATCAATACCCCCTGCGTACGCCAGTGAGTGCTGTAGTCGCGACCCAATACTCAACACGGGCATTCATTTGCAATTATCGGTTTTCTAGAGAGGCCTGCTTTTCCCTAGGTGGGGCTGAGAGGACTAAGTCCCTCCTAGTTAAGTCGCTATGTTCAGACCAAAATTTCTGCGAGTAAAGTTATCAAAATTTCTTTAGAAGATGGTATTGAAATTTTTGTGTGGACTCTCCATGTTCTGCAACCTAAAAATGTTTTTAGAAATGTCAGAATTTGCAGTCATATAAATAATGCTGCTGCTTTTTTTCTCCTTTTAAGTAACTGGTCTTCAAAATTGAGGTTTCTTAGTAGGTTCTCAGCTGGCGCGTTTTAACCAGTTCCCTGCAGGTTTTGTTTGTGTTTAATGGCGCAAGGACTACCGAAAATCATTTTCATCATATCCAAAGTTTTCGAAGAAATTTAAACATTTTAACTAGGGAACCAAACTCTAGGCTACGGACTCGTGGAAGGAAACCGACAGAAGCTGAATACCAGTTGGAATCAAACCTGGAATATCTGCATGGTGGCTAAACACGTTACCCCTGCGCTACCACAGGGGGCTTCATTGCAATTGCTTGAAGCAAATTGAGATATGGGTATCCATTCATTAATAAATACTACTTATAACAAAATAAGCCATTAAAACGGACGTCTATTAGTAAGATAAACAAGCTAAGACACTAACGAACCTTGAGTTGAAGAGCTAGCCCTCTCCAATAAAAATAATTCATTAATGTTAAACTTTGAATTTTGGTTCATATTTTTATGATACATTCTATTTGTTGCATTGCACAATGTTTTGCAATATTTCACGTATTGCGTCACTTAATACACATTTATTAACTAAACATTTTGCATCTACACCTTTCCCCATTTATATCCAAATCCGGGTGGCTCGAGCTGGTCAGATTCACATCTTTACTCATAGTCACCTAGGTAAACCATGTATAATCTCATCACTACGATGCAATCACGTTTTTATTTACTAACTCAATCCCTAACAATAATAATTTATTATACAGGGTGAGCAGAAAAAACTCGAACAAACTTCAGAGCTTTCTAGCCGGTATAATAATGAAAAGAACACTTTCAATTTTTTTATCCTGTCTCGTACTTTCAAAAGCTAAATAACAAATTCAAATTTTGTGCTGTTCTCCAATAACTTCTATATTTTCAGCAATGTCAAACAAAGTGCTGCTATTTTAGAGTTGTTTCGTTAAAAGAACTAAAATTGTTGGCGTAACTACAATTTAGGTTCGGGTGAGATTTAAGGAATTTCTCATAAATATTACCTGTTATAAACGTTACTTTACGGCATTTTGTGAAAGATTTGAATCCTCTGAATACACCCATGCTGTCTACATTGCTTATTATTATTATTTAAGTTAATGATGTCATTTTCATTGTAAATTTGACAAAATAAGATCGTAGCTGACACTCTTTTCATCAAATAGCATTAGTCTAAAAATTATTTTGTTTCAGGTGGGTTTGGCAACCAACCCATATTTTAAGGACATGGTCGGAAATTTTAGATTTTCTGCCAAAAGTTCATGCTTTTTTAAAGTAAAAAACCCAAAAAGCTTAAAAAATTTACCACAAAACGAGCTAAGATTAACTACAAATTATATTTCAATGAATGAATAAGTCTCTCCTGTCGGAATTCTTATATACGAACATAAGTCTTCCGTCGTCAGAACCAAGGGTTACTTTGGATATATACGCCAGAAAGAGAGGCGGGGTGGGGACCAGCATAACAGCTCAAAGTGAGGTTTGTCTTTATTAACCATAGATTTAGCCTCAATTACAAACAACATAATTTTAATAGGGGGTAGAGAAATCATTCCTTCTGGTAGTTCGCGAGTGGCCAGAGTTTTAGAAACATTGAATTAGAAGTTATTCTCCGCACTGCGCATGAGCAGATGATAGCAACGTAGAATTCTTAAAATTATTGGAAGTGCGGGTGGGATTGTCAAGTACATATTATATACATTTAAACATTACAATATATATATAGAAGCAAAAATTACACAAATTATATTTGTGCAGTTAATTTATATAAAACTTTAGAAAACGTTCCTGATAGCTATTTCGATAGCCAGCAGGCTATCATCGTCGAAGCATGGTGGCTTCTGTGTATGTTCATTATGTTGGTTGGTGTTGCCATCACATTCGTTAGAAACTTCGATTGGGTCGACACGGAATTAAGAGTATTGGTGGAGTCGTTTCTAGCCGTGAGACACAACAGATTTTTCCATGTGGGCCAGATAGCGTTACCCAAATAGTGTTACCCAATATAAAAATAGTAGTTGCCCAAATAGTGTTAATAAACAGAAGCCACCATACTACGACGATGATAGCCTACGTGTTATCGAAATAGCTATCAGCAGCGTTTTTTAAAGTTTTATATAAATGAACTGCACTAATAAAGTTTGTGTAATGTTTACTTTTATTTGATTAATGAAGTGTGTCGCCATTATACAGGTTGCAATATATGTAAAATTTCAATTTGTTTGTTTGGATGTTTTATGGCGCAAGAGCATCTGGGCTATACTGCGCCAAACATGGTAAAATAAAATTTCAATTTATTTTAAATTATTGCGGGGAGGGGCTTGGGTCCCACGGGCCTATATGACTCTACGCCTATAGCAGAGAAACATATGACTTGCACTTTATCCTTACTATCGGAACAACCCAACTGTTGCCCGTTTTAGCGTGAGATTTATGCTTTAGAAAAGAACCGACGCTTCTTTTCGGAAGAAGAGTTTCGGGCGATTTCTACGGGTTTGGGAAGAACGAGGCAAAGGTTCTAGATGTGGAAAGACTGGATTTTTCTAGTCGATTCGATTTGACACGTGGGTGTGTGGAAGCTTTGCGATCGAAGTTTTGGGGGAATTACGGCAGCATCCAGGTGCCTCTAAGTCGATAAAGAAAGGAGAACGGTACCTCACAAAAGGTTCTTTCTTGCGTAAAGAAAAGGCTAGGGGTACTGCTGATTTTGGTATTTTTTTTTATACGTTTGTTTGTGCATTTTTATATTAGGATGTGTACACTCTTTGCCAAAAAATGTTACATCTCCACCACGTGGGGGTCATGGGCGGATTTACCATTTTGCTGTCCCTCGGCTATGTCTATTTGTCGCCTAAGGTTTCTTTTTTGCCGCCCAAGGCTTCTTTTTTGCCACCCCAAGGCTGCTTTTTTGCCGCTCTTTCCTACCCCCCCAATCAGCAGTAGGAACATAAAAATTGTTACATTCAATATACGCTAAAATTTTTTGCGCTGACAGTAAATATGTTGAAAAACAAACTCATAAATTGAAACATAAACATTACACAATATTAACTTATATTGAAGTATTATTTCTTTTTGTTTTTTGATATAGCCTATAATAAATTTTGATTTTAGTAAAAAATAAAAGCCCATAGAATACTGGTATTTAAATGGAAAGCATGACGTCTAGCTTTCTTCTCGGCAAAACATCTGATTATATCAAATTGTATTGATTTTGTTATATCAGACTCAATACATAAAATTTTGCCGTCCTAGACTACAGTCTGTATAGACTATTGGGAAATGCGGCACTCCGTGGCATGGGCATCCAGATTTGATCAGAGGGCTCAGCCGACCATTATAAAAATTTTATTTGCCCGATTCTGCTATGCATTTACTTTCAAAAGTTTTACAGTCACATTTTAAAATAAGGTACTTTTTAGCTCATTAGAGTGCGTTCAAGTCAGGGATTTATACACACCCAACACCCCTCCAGAGTTTTTGATACACCCTCTAAAATTCTTGAACACACACTGTGTTTAATGAAAATAGCTAATGAAATCTAGTTCACACACACCCTAAAAATCTTGAACATCCTCAGTTTATGATTCCTGGGTAAGCCCGGTGTCGTGTAAAATGCAATGGCTCTAGTTCCTTAGAATAGTCAAAACGTAGGGATTTACCAGGAAATCAATCCCCCCTTCCCGGGATGACTCGATGACCCCACAGCCTCAGGCAGATAGGGTTGACAATACTCCACCTCTCTCTCTCTTGTGGTCACAGTAAAGTGGCGAAAGTTGCCAAGATCACAGGGCATATGTGTGTATATATGTATAATGTAACTTATTAGGTTTAATTAATTCATTATTGTAATTATTAAAGTAATTATTTTTTATGTAATATATCTTACAAGATTAAAATTCCGTTTACAGTAAAAACCTTTTCAAAGTCTTTGTTTACCTTTTTGGAAAGCGGAGGGAGGCGTTATTCAAGGTGTCTACCGATGTAAAAAATAAAAATTAATGAAATAGTTTTTTTTTCATAAAAATGGACTTACATTTTATTTTTCGGAGGTTTTAAATGTTGGAAAATGAACTGAAAAATTTAAACGTATTGTTTCATAGAAAAATCGCATAAAACAAATTATGCATGATTTGATAAAACATTTTATTGGTAAACAATGTAAATTCTGAAATAAAACCCCTGGTTCAAGTATTATGTAAGGGCCATGGGGGTGGGGGGGTTGCTGTTTTGCTTACTTTCATATGTTAGCCAATGGTAATTTTTGCTTACTAGGGGTGTGTGAAATGGTTAAAATATTGCTTACGTAACACTTGAATGCTTCCTTACTAATTGTTAGGTACTATCTATTACTGTATTTTTGTAGCATTTGCATCTTGTGCATTCTAAATTTCGACAGCTTTGAGAAAGTGGAGTGTGTATTTTACGGGGGTGGGTGGGACTGGTGGCCGCCGAAGGTGGCGGCGCTGTAATCCCAGACAGGACGCTTGAACAGCGTAATCAGCCGCCGAGGCGGCTGAGGGGGAGATGGATTGCCAATCAACACGGCATTCATAGATGCACGTTCACGTAAAGTCGTCATTCAACGCACACCGAAACCAGCTGCCGGGGGGCCGCCACGGGGAACGGCCACGGCCCAGGCAGCAGGACCGGAGACACCCCCATGGGCCAGCCGAGTAACCTACAGGAACCGGCCAAGCCCGGAAAGGAAGGTGTTTAGCACAGCCACGGAGGCAGCGCGAAGGCGGGGGGATCCGGTGGGATCCAGGAGGTCGGACAGACCTGGTGGCGAGGCGAGGCCTAAACGGCGGCGGGCGAGAAGGAGCTCCTCCCTGAGGTAGCCGTAGGCCGGACACCGCAAAAGAATGTGTTCCAGTGTTTCGTCAGCACCTTCCTGACACTGGAGACACACAGGCGACGGGAGTTGCCTAATGCGGTGGAGGTACTTGTTGGTGAATGCACAGCCAATTCTGAAACGATGCAGCCTGGTCTGTGCCCCCCTTGGGAGACAATCGGAAAGAAAGTATGGCGACTTTCGCACCTCGAACTTTGATCGGAAGTGCCCCGTAATGTCTCTTATCAAGAGGTTCACCATGTCACTTCGATAGGTGTCCTTCAGACTCCTGATACGGCAGGAAAGGGAGGGGTTGTGCGGGGAGGGTCTGTTACTGCAGGAACCGTTTACGTCCTCTAGGGCTCGACGCGCCCAAGTGTCCGCAATTTCGTTACCACGATTACCGGTGTGGCCAGGAAACCAACAGTACGTCACAGACCTCCCCTCATCCGCACATCTAGCCGCCGCGACCACAATGTCCTGGACAATGGGGCAAACCAGCCAAGCAGCAGGATCGGCCTGGAGGCCAAGCAAGAAATGCAACCTGAAGCTTTGAGAAGGAGGTAATAATTTTTCTCAGTCCACCAAATAGAAGTACTCGTAAATTTTTCTCAGCTTCCCCACCCCTAGAACTACTCGTGTGGGCGTCCATGCTGCGTGGGGTTTGTTTCTGTTTGCATTTCTTCACAAAGCATGTGCCTCTGATGCGAGTGTATGAGAAGAATCGAGCGATGAAAGTTTGAGATTTTGTTTCATGATAAACCTTGTTTATTTTCAACGTTTTTAAGGTAAAATTTAATGACTTCATTAATAGATAAAAATGTATATTTGCACTGTTTCACCAGTAAGAGGTAATGACTCAGATAGCAAATATTGTCCTTGGGACGTCCTGAGGACGTTCTGGACATCCTCAGGTTGTCCTTAGGACGATCTTTGCTATCTGGGGAGTTCTATGGCAAATTTGTTTATGAAGTATGTTGTTTCCATGAGCTTCGGCAGAATTTTTTGCAGGCATGGGCAAAGATTGCTTCAGCAGAAATAAAAAACCTTCATTCAAAAATACCATAATTAAATTATTCAATTAAATAATGAGGTTATTTAGTTCAAATATAATGGAGAGGTTGCATATTTTTGTTCTTTCTTCTTCTTCTTTTTTTTAAATCCAATGGGAGGGCAAGTGCTCATTCTTGCCCTATGCTGCCGACGCCCCTGGTTGTTTGTAAGGAGTAGTTTGTCCATGAAAGGTGATAGTAGAGTAGTTTCAGTTAATTTGCAGTTGCTTTGGTAATTGATGAATCAATAATTGACGGCAAATCAATTATCTATTAGTTATTAAGCAAAAAATTCTTGACTGGATAAATGAATGAATGAACAAATGAACAAGCAGGTAGTCGGTGGGTGGATGAAGTAATTATGTTCAAAATGTTTTATTTCTTTTGATATGTTTACAAAGCTCTATAACAATCAATTCTTTTGGAGCTTTGAAGTCAATGCCGGATTTATAATTGGGCACGTTGGGCACTTCCCCAGGGCGCAAACTTTCTAAGGTTGCAAGAGGCTGCGGATTGTTTTTAGTTGCAAATTATTTTCCGTAGAATTCTGTCGATCAGCTATCCCGGAGAAGTTGCCCCTACCTTTTTTTTTTTCCAAATCTGAAATTCTAAAAAATTGCGTGTAACAATTCTTGTCCGCCCCAAGGCCGGATCCAGGCACGGGGCATGCGCCTCCCTGTGAATAGTAAGTTTACATTAAAATGATTATTTTCAAGTAAAGTAATTAACAAATGAAATTTTCAGTTTCTTGCGCCCTCCATTAAAGTTCCTTTTCCATCCGCCCTTGCCCCTCCCCCAATATCCAAAAAATAAATTTATTTATAAAAATATCGTTATTATATCTTATAATAATGCACATAATGTAGGCTAATCATAAATGTCGTCCCTTCCCTGTCCTCGCAATTTTTCGTCGCATTTGGTGGGGCGCGACGACAGAATTTTATTTTTTCTGCTAGTATAGCCGGAGAGGGCACGTACGTTACTCGCTTCGAAGTCTAGGGGGCTGGGTTTTTTAGGGCGGACTTATTTTCATAGGGGTTGCCAAACCGTATACCTCAATGTTTAGAAGAAATTTTCTAGGGGTGTTAGCACCTAGCTACGTCAATGGAGGAGGGTGGCGCCAAAATCGTTATGCCCTGGGCGCACAGTACCCTAAATGCTGTTTTGGTTCAAGTATCACGTAAGCAATATGTTGGCCATTTTACACTCCTTCTTGGTAAGCAAAAATTTACATTGGCTAGAATAGAAAAATAAGCACAACAGCACTCCCGCCTCCACCCTCGCCCAAATTTGCTTACGTAATACTTCAATACTTCCTTTCTACTAACTGAGCAATTTTAAAAATTCAGGGAACAGGAAATATAAGAATTATAATTGAAACACACAATTGAACTGGAAATCCACATTTATTTTCGTAGGTATGATGCAATCAATCCTACAATTATATCGTATCCAATTACCTAACAAGCGTCCAGATAAAAGCAAATGCATACAATAATTACGAATGCGAACGAGATTTTACAAACATTATATGGGTATGGATGATGCCTGTGGCGCCATCTGTTGGCGGAGCAAATTATTTATATCGTTTCAGTTTTTGGTTTGTAAACTATTTTGGACACATTGGAAACTTTGATGGGAAGAAACTAAGATAGCTAGAATAATATAATAAAGAAGATAGTACCGTCCTCATCTTTCTTCCTATTGGTCGATTGTGTCGATTTGATCAATAGGAAGAAAGGTGTGGACGGGACTACGTCCTTTATTCTAGCTATCTTGGTTTCTATGTTCAAAGTTTCCAATGTGCCCAAAATTCCCGGGTTTTTTACAACTCTAGCTGCTAGACAATCCACAGTAATGTGAAATGACAACTTGGAATTCATTTCAATCGAAGGACAGCAAGTCCTGTTTGAAAGGCGTTGGTACACTCCATCCAACATCCAGAAACAGAGTTCACTACATTGTGACCAGGGGCGGATTTAGAGGTCATTCAAGGGGGCGATTAATGACTTGATTTTTGGAAATGATACCTCATTGGACCTTTACCTTGTATCTTTTCAATGTTAAATTTTCATTCAAGGGGGGGCGATCGCCCCCTGCTCCTATACCCGCCACTGATTGTGACTAATTTTAAAATGAAAGGAATCTTTATCACGTAATAATTGTTTTCGAAGAGTGATCTAGCTTCGGAGAATGTTCTATTACTTTTTTGCTACATTATGCGCATTTCTGTGTTAGTGATTGTCAACTAATGTTAATAAGTAATTACATTCAGTAGCGTAGCTACGGGGCAAGGGGGAGGTCGCCCCGGGCGCCACAATTCGGGGGGCGGCAATTAGACTTGTAAAAGAATAACAGGCACAACAATTACGGTAATTTCAGTCACTCGCCCCGTGTGGCAAAGTATCTAGCTACACCACTGGTCACATTAGTTAATGTTTATTAATATATTACTTAATTTTTAGTTATGCGAGCATGTTCAGTTAATTAACTCTTACTTATGTTTAGTTATATTAGTTAAATTTTTATGTTAGTTTATTTCTAGTTATGTTTAGTCAGTTAATGTTCAACTACTTAATATTTAGTTAATATATTCACTTACTTGATGTTTAGTTAATATGTTCAATTACTTGTTGTTTATTTAATATGTTCAATTATTTAATTGACTAAATAGTTAGTTTGTTTATTTGTTTATTAGTTTGTTTTTATTTGTTTATTAGTTTGTTTTTTATTTGTTAGTTAGTTTATTTATTTAGTTAATGCTTAGTTGGTTGACGTTTAGTTAGTAAATGTTTAGTTAGGTTTACTTAGTTAATGTTTAGTCATGATTAGCTATAGTTAATGCTTAGTTATGGTAATTAAGGAATGAGACTGAGATGAAGGCAATGCGGGATATGTTTAATTTAAAAGGAAAATGCAGGACCAACATTGGGCTAAGGAAAGTAATTAGTTAAATTTGGTTTAGAGTAGGGAGTTCAACTTTGTTTACATTAACGAAATCTTCCTCCATTTACTCAGGATGGTACCCGTATCTATTCGCTTATTAACGACCAACGTTCTGTGGAATGTCAACATCGAAAATGCAGACAATTACGATTAAACGAAGTATATCGCATTTTTCTTGAATTATCAGAGCATAACTCAATTTACTAACTTTTGTCTGAAATTTATCATATACTTACTGACAAATGCATGACATTAATAACATAATTCATTGTCATTTTATAGACATAAAATACGTTCCTCTTTGCTTCGCAAACGACAAAAATGAACATCTATTGCGCATACCCTTTAAAGCGATTAAAAATCGAACGAGTATTAATTAATTAGTTGATTCTGTAGACATATAAAATACTTTTAATGAATAATTAAGAAATAATGAGAGTAATTAGTATGGGAAACTGGGGCTTAGCTACATTAAAAATACATTAAAACAATGCAGTAAATTAAAATTTACTACATTTACTACATTTTACACCTACTAACAAGAAACTGAGTTTACTAGCAGATACAAGGGGGAGATGGGGCAATCGTCCTCCCCCGCCCCCCTGAAAAATTTCTGGAACCACTATTGACTCTGTTCTGAAAGTTTTCAGCAAAGGAATTCTTAAACTTATCTCAACAAATTAAGTAATTATTTCACATTCGAGGATTTATTGCAACAAGATCTTACGAAGAAAATATTGTCATTATATCTAATTCTTTCTCCCGCTCTCCTCTTCTCATCCTTTAATGGATCTATTATGACATAGAAGATATTACTGCTGAACATTTGCGTTAATCGTGAAGCATCTTTACGGCCTAACTATTTATATACGCCCGAATAATTAATGTTCACTAACAAAACTGTCATGAAACGGCTAAGTGCGGATTTTCCCACAAGTAGGTTTACGCGTGTTAATGAGTTCGTTGTCTCACAGTAGTTTAGAATATTGATTGCACTAATGCTTCCACATTGGAAATTCATGATATTTAGTCCCTATAAATATGATTTCATTGTTCCTAACAAGATATGCGTTTATCAAGCAGGATTCGCTTTAACTAATGAAGCTTGTTAACATAATGCATATGCAAAAAGTAAAGGAAGAAAAAGTGAACAATGAGTAATGGAAAGTAAGAGTAAAAATCAAGGAAGGTAAGACAATAAAAGAATATTGATAAGAACGTAAATTAAAAGGGTATATAGTAAGACAAAAGTGAAATATAAGAACATAAATATTTATATATAAATGTTATGAAACATTTTTTAGTTGGTTTCGATGCTTACTAGCTATTTTTTTTATCAAATAAAAAGATGCATTATATCTCTTTAATATTTTATCAACTAAAGATACATTCATTTCGACCGATAAAGCGAATGCATTTATTGCTATTTTGTGAAATTTCCTTACCGAAGTACAATAACTCCTTTTTTGACGCACTGCCCAGAGCGGACACTTAACCAGTTCTCAACGCTTGTTATTCCCTAAGCTTCCCGGAAAAAGAACACCTGCGAATGGTAGAATGACACACAGGTCTAAAAGTGTCCGCTATTCAGAGGTTTTACTGCATCACTATTATATTAGTCGGAGTTATATTCATTTCATTCTGAAAACTTCAAACGTATAGAATGTAAATATATATAGGAAGGACAAAACACCTTCCCAAAGTTTGTATCCACATCTATGATACACTGTGTATATATAAAACACGTATCGTAAGTAGGGCTTCGGAAAGTCTTACTGATGCATTTACCTGTACATTGAATAAGGAAGATGGATATTTCGCTCCCCCAAAAAACAAACAAAAAAACCCCCCCCCAAAAACACCGCTCACCCATAAAACTTACCTGACATCAGCACCAAAAGAACGGGAAAGCATTTTTAGCATGTTTTTTTTTGTTAGGAAATAAAGAACCTTGCGTTCTTTTATATGACTTATCGAACGTCCATGGAAGATTCTTTACGATGGGATAAAACTGGCTCAAAATTTTGGCAAAATATTAGTAGCAGCAGTAAAGGATTTTTATATAAGATTTATAATTCTTATACATATATGTTAATGCAGTTGACGAATATGGAAAGAATAAGTTTTAAAATATTTTCGTTGAGGTCTTGCTGGTTTTCACGTGGCACAATGGGTATATTCAGAACTCCGATTTCAAAACATCTGGTTCTGAGATTAAACATTGAGCTTAAATTTAAAAAGCTTCAGCAAACTTTTCCCCAGGTTAACAAAGCCGAGCGAATAATGGGAAAACGATCCATCATTCCCAAAACTAAAGGCCTTCTTGGAAATAGACATCGTTTAGCAAACTTTAGGGAACTTCTGGAAATTGACGAAATACATCGAAAGAGAAAAATGAACAGAAAGGATCAAGATCGGAAAAAAATGATTAGCAATAAGGATTGGAAAGTCATTTTTTTTGCTTACTTCTGAAAGACAATCAATTTACCATAGTCAGAATATTAATAATTAATCATCAATTGTCATACGTGAGAATAAGGCATATAGCATTTTCCAAAGACATTTCCTTAACCAAATGATGAAGTTTTTAGAAAGCGTTTTGGGTAACCTCGTTTTACAAAATTACTGACAAGAAGTCCATTTCATATGTGTAAATATACTTCGGTGTACTTAATGTACTTGGAAAACATAAGGATATTCTTAGAATATGCATAAGGTCATGCATAAAGTTTTACATAAGAAATTTATAAGGGTGTTCTTAAGGAATGTATCAGGATTCATTCAGGAAATGTATGAGAATGTGCTTAGGAAACGTATGAGAAGGTGCTTAGGAAACGTATGAGAATGTGCTTAGGAAATGTATAAGAATGCAGGATACTCATGAAATGTATTAGGATGCATTAAGATAATATATAAAAATATGCTTTGGAAATATATAACGGCACTGGGGCCTACTTCGTGGATTCGAGACACCTTTTGAACCCTTCATAATTTTGTTGTGGGTTCCTCCAAACCTTAATATTTTTGGTCGTGGGGAAAATACGCGTATGGAAGTATATTTAAAAAGTTTTTCGTCATCAATTCTTCAAGATTTTCATTATTTATGCACTGTTCTCTGGACTTTTTATGAAAGAAAATTCTTCGTTTCGTCAGGGTGTACAGAAAATACGAAAGTCAAGTCACTATCTCTACATACAGAGATGAGGACCTTTAGCGGTCAAAGTGATAAAGGCGAAAATATGTTGTCCGGCAATGGAGTTTGTGCGCCAGCGGATTAATAGGGTCCTCAACCGGTTAAATTTTATAATTTAAACTGGGGACCCATCACGGGGAAATGCAAATTGTATTGTCTGTTCTAAACTGTGTGAAATTTATTATACTTAAATTGAAATTCAAGACTGTATGCAATATGTAACCCTTGTGACAAATAAACATTATTATTATTATTATTATTATAGTAAGCTGACCCGCCCCATCTTTCAACAAATGGGGAATCCACACTTTACTTTTTACTTTGTTTTGCTTACTGAGTACCCCTGGAGCACCCAGGGAATCTAACTTTTATTTTAGTCAATTTCTTTTATGAAGTGTATGCGTTTAGGGGAACATTAAATAATTATCTAGAGAAAAAATATTTCTATATAATCAACTATAATTTGCTTGGTTTTAATATTTTAGGTGTCTTATTGTACAAGATAATCTGATAACGGAATTTAAATGACACTTAAATACTTTGGAAAATGCGCCAGCCATTCGATTTAAAATTTTAGGAACCCTCAATTATTTTTAAAGTCGGCGACTATGTATAATGGCGATTAAGAAATTAACGGCTTATTGTCGATTTGTTCTTTCATAAGATGTAAAGACGGCTTGAGTGATAAATTGGATTGAGTCTATTTTTTTTTCAATTTCAATTTGTACAGTAACCTTTTAACTAGCAGAATTTTGCCACTCATTGGAATGGGAAAGGCATGAAAAGACAAAAACAGGTAGAAAGAATTTCACATTTTAATGAATTATATATAATAACGTCCTTGCTTAATACTGTTGCAAATTGTGAGGACTGAAACACTTTCCGTAAATACATTTTCTGAACTTTCTTGTAGTGAAATTCAATAACAGAGAAGTTCTATGAATACTTTTCTGACGATACATTTTACTGGGTTTGATGATGGTTTGTGATTGGAGATCATCGCAAACAGTGAATCCCTTCTATTTCAGATGGCTTCACACGCATTTTTGGGGCATGGAGTTGCAAACTTGCTAGGCCTCTCCACTGGACAATTTAATTACAATTTTAATTGCGGATTTCGAAACGATATAGTTTTTCAATTTGTTTATCTACGTAAGATATTATTACCCTTCACAGGGATAACACAATTGCCAAATAATGGTCAACACAGAAAAGCCTCCGGGGCGAGATTTTTGTGAGTTTTTCGTGGGGGAATTTATTATACAATAATTTTTGCCACCCACGTTCATATAGCTCAAACTAGAGCTTTTTTTATATTTGGAGAAAAAAAGGCGCGGACCTCATCCTGGATTCGAACCAGGGTCCCCGCATTGAGCACGCGGTGTCTTGACCTACTAGACGAATGAGGACAAGAACAAATGCATTTTTCTCCGTATATGAAGATGTAAGATATTATTACCCTTCACAGTTGTTTATCTATGTGAAGCAATACTAGCATTATGAAAGTATATGACTATGGGTATTGAGTATACTCCTGTTCAACTTAACCTGACAGTGGAGGAAAGGCTATGCCTTGTAACCTTCCGCCCTTACAAAATAGTTCGTCAGTTAAGTACTGCATTTTTGTGTTAAATTCATCGTCAAATGCAAACAACATATTTATATAATTAATCTAGAATTTTATATATAATGTGTACCCAGTAATATTACATTTCGTCTTTATTTAGGGAAAGATGTGTTTATTACATCATCGCTTTGATATCCAATAGGGTCAAAGCATGTTTTGGCACAATTTGGAGAAAGTGAAAATTGCAGCAAACCTTCCCCCACCCCAGAACTGGAGGACTATTCATTCTCTGTTCTTTCTTACGGACTTCGCATTTTCGCATGAACGTAATAATGGATACTGCTCCTGTATCGAATAATGATTCTTTTACATTTAACCGCATAAGGCTGGAAAACCACTTGGAAGTTCCGATAAGGTTGTTATGAATGTTTTTTGCAAAATATACCAATATTACCCAAAAAAATCTGACAATGATGTCATAGCGATCGTTTCCAGCTTAACTGGTTTCTCCTTCCAGCATACACAGAATGAAAGCTGAATTAAAAGATAAAGGGAAGCTTTCAACTACAGGGAAAAAACGCCCACTAAAAGTAGCAATGCATACAGGGATGAAAATTTACGGCGAATTTACATTATCGGCAATACGGAGAAAAGTTCACGTTTTCGTTTTCAGGAAAATACAATCTTAAATTCCTACAATTTATACAATCTTAGATTTTTTTTTCTACAATTTCTACAATCTTAGATTCCTACAACCTTAAAAGTTATGGCTGCAGTTAATGAAGATGATGACTTGCCAAACGTCAGTATTAGTACAGCAAGACGTCTACTGATAGATTTAGGTTTCAGTTTTACTAAACGAAAACGGGAGTCTATGCTGAAACTATTCCATCGACATTTACACGGAAAGACGATATTCAATCTTGTTTGACAACCAAAAACATTCCATAGAGTTGCGATATGTTGAAATCCGAACTTTTACGTTTAGTAAACGATGTCCGTAAGAATTACGCCAGTTATCGCATTGACGAAATAGCTGCTGAAAGTGGGCACACTGTCCTCCGCATACTCCCCTATCACTGTAAGCTTAATCCTATTGAATTGGTTTGTAGTCAAGTGAAGGGCTACGTTGCTGGTCAAAACCAAACGTTTAAAAAGAATCAAGTTTCGAAACTGACACTCGAAGGCATCGATAGATTCACGTCGGTCGGTAGGTAGATCGATCGATCGATCGACGGATGGATGGATAGACAGACAGACAGACAGACGGGTAAGTAGATAGAGAGAGAGAGGGAGGGATGGATAGATAGATAGATAGATAGATAGATAGATAGATAGATAGATAGATAGATAGATAGATAGATAGATAGATAGATAGGTAGGTAGGTAGGTAGGTAGGTAGGTAGGCAACGTAAGTAATAAGTAAGTGAAGTAAATAGCAAATAATTAAGAAAGCAAAGTAACAAGGTTAGAATAAGTAAACAAGTAAGAAGTAACTAAGCAAGTAGGTAAGCAAGTAATCAAGTAAGTAAGCAATTAAAATAGCGTTAGCGAGAGTCCTAATAATGATTTTATAGCCATGTACGCGGTCTAGTAAACTGAGTAAAAAAGAAATCCGAACATAAAAGCTTTTGGAGAAATTTGCTGAGAAAGAAGTGGTATTAGAAACCGTGAAAGCTTCATTTGACGATTTATCATAGGATCAAGAAAGTAGAAATAAACTCAGAACTCTAGTATCTTTTCTGGATGTTCGAGAGATTAAAGTAGGGATTTCTTACACTGATAGGAAAGACATATACCTTGTTTTGGCAGCAGGGTCTGTGAACAAACAGTTGTGATAAAAAGAGATGTGCAAAGTAAGTAAAAAGATTGAAGGGGTTGTGTGGTAAACCCATGGTAAATATTGGAAAGACGGAATTACGGGAAACAAACATATGGTAATCGTGAAAAACAACAACAACAACAAAAAACCATAACATCCATTAGAGTAGAAAACGAGAGAGAAAGAGAGAGAGAGAGGGTAGATAAAGAGAGAGAGAGATACAGAAGAAAATATTTTGCAAAAATGCCAATATATCCCCTCTAAACGGCGGCCCTGGCCCTAGGTAGTACCTGTTGCACGCTAAATTTGAGAGCTCTAAATATATTTGTTATGTAGATGAGGAGGGAGGGAGGGAGGGTGGAGTAAATAGTTAAAAACAGCCACTAAGAAATGAAATGTGACATACTCCATCAATTACTGGTGTATTTAACTTTAATACAAGACCTTGTACGAACACGCTTGTACACTTTTACAAATACGTTTAGGCTTCTCAATTGTAGTAATAAATTTATTTATACCAGAACACTATTGAGTGAATCTTAACCTACAGGTTTGAAATATCCAAAGTGGAGTTAATTGTGGTTTCTGAAGTAGTTTTCGAATGAAAAAGCGGATAAGGAATTCGAAATTCGTCAATTTCAAGATTATATAAAAAGATTGGGCACATGCATTGCACTGTAATAAAATAGCATTAAATGGGGAAGAGGAGAAGGGGATTTGGAGATTGCTACGAAATAGATTATCAAAAGGTGCGAGTTTTAATTTCAACTTTCTCAATTATCGAAGTCGTGATATTAACGTGAGTGCCTCTTTACGTAATTATAATTTATTGCTCACATTTATTCAGTGTTCATATTTTCAGGTGCAAAGGCTGCACCATAGTTTATTCAGGCTGGGATCATCTACTTAATGGGATACCACGAATCACCGAACTTTGACCAGGGATTTATACGCCCCTAACACCCCTCCAGATTTTTTGATACACCCCCTAAAAATCTTGAACACACAATGTGTTTAATGAAAATAAATTAATGAAATCTAGTCCACAACCCACCTAAAAGTTTTAAACACCCCCCCCCAAGTTTATATGAATCCTGAGTAAGCCCCTGACTTTTACACATATCGTACTTTTGTATCGTAGCTTAACGTATCGAACTTTTACACATAGCGTTTTTACATGCTTATCGTATTATCGTAGCTTATCTTATCGAAGTTTTACACATATCGTACTTTCGTATGGTAGCTTATCTTATCGAACTTTTACACATATTGTACTTTCGTATCGTAGCTCAAACTAGAGCTTATTTGTTTTGGAGAAAAAGCTCTA
Source organism: Dysdera silvatica (assembly GCA_006491805.2). Taxonomy (NCBI): domain Eukaryota; kingdom Metazoa; phylum Arthropoda; class Arachnida; order Araneae; family Dysderidae; genus Dysdera; species Dysdera silvatica. The sequence goes on along the minus strand of QLNU02015359.1, from coordinate 23,311,072 downwards.
GTTTGAGCTGTAATTAATACGTGGGTGGCAAAAATTATAGTATAATAAATTTCCCCCACGAAAACTCACAAAATTCTCGCCCCGGAGGCTTTCTTGTGTTGACCATATTTGGCAATTGTGTTATCCCTGCGGAGGGTAATAATACCTTAACATGTGTATATCCCTAATCCATGTTTTCCCCGCTTTAGAAGTTAGCTAAAATCTCTTCTTCGCAGATCATAATCGCAACCTCGTATCCTATTGCACAAAACTGCCTTATTTTTAACGCATTTTTTGCTAAATTTCAAATAGAAAAATATTATACGGGTGAATATTATGTTTTCGGTAAATATATCCTGTTTCTTACATAAATCGAACACTACGCAGATTAAATCAAACAACAATATCAATCAACGTTTATTGGCGTAGTGATACCAGCGCCGATGTTATGGCGTGATTAGATGGTGAAACGTTCGAAAGAAAATAAATATTTCTGCGTTCGGTGGGACCTGAACCCACGACCTTCCACTTGCCGGGCGGAGGCTCTACCCACTGAGCTACGAACGACAATATATAATCTCTTTACGAACGTATATATATTGTTGCCAGTTATTTCGCAGAATGGTGTAGTACATGGACTACTATTTAAACCAAATTGCAAAGAGACTGGTATTAAATTGATCGAAATGCCCGTTGCAGCATATGTATTTATTTTATATAAATCGAACACTACGCAGATTAAATCAAACAACAATGTCAATCAACGTTTATTGGCGTAGTGATACCAACGCCGATGGTATGGCGTGATTAGATGGTGAAACGTTCGAAAGAAAATAAATATTTCTGCGTTCGGTGGGACCTGAACCCACGACCTTCCACTTGCCGGGCGGAGGCTTTACACATGCTGCAACGTGCATTTCGATCAATTTAATACCAGTCTCTTTGCAATTTGGTTTAAATAGTAGTCTATGTACTACACCATTCTGCGAAATAACTGGCAACAATATATATACGTTCGTAAAGAGATTATATATTGTCCTTCGTAGCTCAGTGGGTAGAGCCTCCGCCCGGCAAGTGGAAGGTCGTGGGTTCAGGTCCCACCGAAGGCAGAAATATTTATTTTCTTTCGAACGTTTCACCATCTAATCACGCCATACCATCGGCGTTGGTATCACTACGCCAATAAACGTTGATTGATATTATATATTCTGTTTTGTTATTTTTTCCTCAACATGAAAATTATTCGAAATGCTCATACTAATTTCCTTGCAAAATTAAAGTTTAAAATTCTTTTTTTATACGCCTGATTGTTCGCCTCAAGTATGCACATCAGTGAAAATATTTTATATATATAAATACTTAAAACCCTTACAAAAATTGAACGAAGTGCAAGATGATGCGAGGTCCAACATTATCTAACACATCTTATTCCGCGAGGCAGCTTCTGATAAAAAATATTTTTTTATACAGATATTTTATACAGATATTTTTTTATACAGATTTTTTTATACAGCTTTTTAGTAGTCACCAAGGGTTTTTAATTTAGAGCAGAAAAGCTAAGCAGCTCTGCATGGCGCAACTTCACATGCCGAATTTGTTTTATTTTCGCAAATTCATGCGCCTATATTCCAATTATTGTGTCAACAAATTAGGGTCTTTAGCTTGCTAAATCAAAACGATTTTCACTGGGGACCCATCACGAATTGTTTTGTTTAGTGGTTTCGTTGTAATTATCTTTGTCTGTAGTTTGAGAATTTTACTGTACTTTTGATTTTGGTGTTCATGCCTTACTCGGATGATATGGGATAAAGAGCTACTGTAAACGATTTTGTGAAGAATAAATAAATTGATTTATCGATTGACAATTATTAATTTCAGTTTGTAAATTTCGGAAATATGCAACAGAACCAGTGGCGCTGTGGGTTCGAGACACTTTTTGAACCCTCAATAATTTTGTTGTGGGTTCCTCGAACCCCTAATATTTTTGCTCGTGGGGAAAATACACGTACGGAAATACATGCACGAAGTTTTTCGTCATCGATTCTTCAATATTTTCATTATTTATACCCTGTTCACTGCACCTTTTATAAAAGCAAATTTTTCATTTTGTCTGGGTTCATAGAAAATACAAAAGTTTAGTCTGTAGCTCTACACACAGAGACGAGAATCTTTAGCGGCCATAGTGATAAAGACGAAAATATGTAGTTTAGTAAATTGACTCACCCTATCTTTCAACAGCTGGGGGATCCACATTTTTCTTAACTTTTTTACTTTGTTTTGTCTCCCAAGCACCCGTTGAGCCTAGCCCTTGGCGCAGTATAGCCCAGATGCTCTTGCGCCATAAAAAAGCAAATCAATCAATCAATCAATCAATCAATAAATCAATCAACCTAGCCTTCATTTCAGCCAACTTCTTTTTAAAGAGAGACGAAAGAAGGGTGGGGAGGGAGGAGCTTTGCACATCTGAGTATTTTGGCAGCAATCGTAAAACTATAAAGGGTGTATACATTTAGGGGGCATTAAATAATTATCTAGAGAAAAAATATTTTTCTATAATAACCTATAATTTACTTCATTTTAACATTTCAGGTATCTTATTGTATATATCAGATAATCTGATAATGAAATTTAAATTACACTTAAATCTTTAGAAAAATGCGCCGGACAATCTATTTAAAAATTTCCGAATCCCCAATAATTTTTCCAAGTCGGCGCCTATGAATAGAACCATGAGAACATAGTTACATTGACCAAAATAAATTTTCAAAATAAATCAGATACTGAACAAAATAAATCAGATACTGAACAAAATAAATCAGATACTGAACAAAATAAATCAGATACTGAACAAAATAAATCAGATACTGAAGCTAAGTAAAAAAACTCATAATATGCGAAATTTGATGTAAAACGACGAATCCCTAGAAAATAAAGTACATATTTAAATTTAAGAGACATTGATGGAGGATTAAGGAAGGCATTGAAAAAGAAAAATGATAAACCTCAAAGTGATAGAAATTTTCAGAAATCTTTAAAGGTCAAACAAATTAAATGCAGAAATTTTAAAAGGCCAAACTAATTAAATGCAGAAATTTCTAGAAATGCCAGCCAAATAGGTTATTTTGTTTTGATAAACGTTGCTTGGAAGGGATTATTTTATTTTTAAATTTGCAGACTTACGGAACGACCTACAATTTTATAAACTGGATTTTTATAAGCACAAAACTGAAATATTTTCTTCATAGGCAAACGTTGATTTCAATAATAAAAAATATATTATTGTTATATATTGTATATATATAGCAAAATTGTAGTATGATTGTGACATGTAGTACTTTCTAATGTAATATACATAAATACACTACACTTAAGCATATATTAATTTAGACAAAGTTAAAGTAGAAAAGTAATATAACACTAGGTAGTCAAACCAAGTAAATTA
>QLNU02015359.1:23282947-23293343 GCA_006491805.2 Dysdera silvatica | reverse complement strand
CATTTAAAATTAATTAAACGTCTTATTCAGTGCTACACTTGAAGAAGCGACTCTTTCCGTGTGCTGGATGGTCTTTAAGTTACGACAAGTCGGCCTTCAAAGTCTGGACTGTTCCTTTAGAAATTGGGAATTTGTTTGTTAAGAATCGTAGTCATAATTTTGATTACTGTCCTCAAGTTTTGAATTTAGTTATTACAAATTAGTTTGAATTGAAAGGTTATTGACGAATTACGATGAGAAATCGGTATTGTGAAATATATAACGATTGAACTCTTTGCGATATATAGATAGCGAAAAACTTTTTGTGCTCAAAGCTGTGGCTTAAACTCTTAGCCCTGGGCGGATAAGCCTAAAGCATCCGCCTTAAAACTGGCCCTGAAGAGAATTTAGAGTAATTTAAAGTAAAATAATGTAAAGTTGTTTTTTCTAGTAGCCTTAGATTCATGGATTTACATTCACACTCATTTACCTTTCGAGCGTTCGGTCGATGCTCGCTAGGGACATAGGCCTATAATTACATGGGCCTGTGGGGTCCTCCCCTCCTATAATTTAGAACAAATTGAGGTTTTATATAGGCCTATATTGGAATGTATAAATGTATATAATATGTTCTTGGATCCTTTTCCCCAATAATTTTCAAATCCCTACATCGATACTGGCTTACCTAAGGGTGGGAGGAGGTTGATGAGGGTCATAACTTGAACAGCAATGGGATTTTATATATATATATATAGAAATATGTGGAGATGTAGCTCTGTAACCCGCCCTTTATGAAATTTCTGCCTACGCTAATGGTTTGGGGATTGCTCTCTGCGCATGGAATTCGTATGCTGGTTTCTGAATGATTATTTGATATGTATTCTTCTCTTTATCTCTATATGCATCCATTAACAGTAAAGGTTGGTTCAATATCTCTTACCTCCCATTATACTTAGCACAGAAAGTTTCGAATCACCCTGTATACAATGCGATTAAATAAAAACACCTATGATATATTTTTCGATGACTGAAAATGATAAAAATCGTAATCGTATAAGAGGAGAGCATACCTTTGAAGGTAAATAAAGTTTGATTTTTCTACATCAAAGTTTTACGCAAAAACGAGAAATTTCTGGCTCGACATGTTCTATGAAATATGCATAAATATAATGCATTCTTCACACATATAAAAAGGAAGGCTACGTTTTTACAGTATTTTGACTTTCTTCAGAAAAGAAAAACGCAGAATTGGATGAAAAATATAAAACAGGAAAGATTTTCTAAACTGCAGTATTTTTTCCGGGATATGGAAAAAACTGTTTTTTTTTACATGGATATAAAATTCCAACTCCTTTTTAAAGAAAAATATGGATGGGAAAAAGTGTTTCTTTTATTATAAAGAAGTTTTTTGGTATTGCACAAAATTAGCAAAATTAATAATTTATTTAATGAAAGATTGATAACGTGGCAAAGCAAAAATTGAGTTTATTATACCTCACATTAGATTTCATACAAATAAGTAAACTTTTTATTTAGAAATAACATTTGGAAAATTTTCCATATTATCAAATATTTATCACAAATCATGAAATTATTAAATACGGTATTACCAAAATTCCAAGAAGTCCGGTGCATTATGCATGTTATAGAATTATATATTGCCGAAAGGAATTTTATATGAACACCGCATGTTGGAAAATAGGAACAAACCATGCATAAATTGCTGATATTAAATTAAAATTTCGTTATAAAATTTTATTATATAAAATTCAATATTAAAATTTCAATAAGTAAAAATAGTATATTTACAGTAAAAACTACAATAATCTGGTAAATTTATAGTCGTACAATGCAAATTTTATTTAGATAGATATTCAATTTCAAATGCAATATGTGGGTTTTCCTTTTATATTAAATTTTATAAATCGATATCCATCAGTGCAGCACTAAGCAAAGAATACCGTCTGAAAAAGCCCATGCTGCTCGAAGGGAGGAAAGATCATTTCAAGATTTCGATGTACACAAAAGATGAAATCATCAAAATGTCGCAAGGAATATAATACGTAAAATAAAAGCCACTGTAATTTTAAAAGATATTTTCGAATATGTTTTGTGTAAAAAAAGTGTGTATAAAATGTGAAATAGGATTAAGTACTTGTAATCTGTTATGGAGGAAATTCTATGCTCTTGGAATTATCTTTGTATCGGCGGGGGGGAGGGTCTTAGAGACTGGTCTCTCAAAACTCAATTTGTAATAAGACTGAAAAATGTGTATATGTAGCCTATTTACATGTCAAACTTGTAAAGAATAGGAGAAAATATTCTTAAACTTTGAATATCAAAATTCTGGTCACAAAATCTTGTTTTGTAAGTCACTAATTTGAGAAAACGTACTTTAAAGAAAGAAAAAATATAAAAACATTTTCTTTAAAAGGAGGGACATTATAAAATTTAAATTTTGATTTTAAAACTGCAAGCAAAAGTTTACAATGAGATTCGAATGCAAAATTGGTATTTCCTCATTTATTTTTGTACAATATTTCTTCTTTACGACAAAGGTGAAAAGTGATATCAATTTAATCAAAATTATTTTACAAAATTTTTTTACCCCCGACTTTAAACCCTGGCCTTGCATTTGTAGATTAGTTCTTGAAAAAGAGTGCATTAATTTGTTTAGTAAGGCATTAATTTTTAGTAAGGTAATTGTGATTAGACAATTGCAGGTATAATAGATTTGTATATGCATTGTTTTTTATACTACTGTATTAAACCTAAAATTTGAAATTTTATATTGAAAAAGCTTTTTTTTAATAGAAATATTAGGAAATGACCATTTTTATTTATAAAATATATATTCCTTAAAATATATATTTCTTATATATTCCATATTCCATAAAATATATATTCCTTAAAATATATATTTCTTAAAACATATATTCCATAAAATGATTGTTACGTAATTATTTCATAAAATAATTACCTTTCAATTCGTTAGTAATTTTCAAAGGCACCTTTATCTGTGATCAGTGGCGTACTCATGGGGGTTCATTGGGGTCCAAATCCCTCACCATTAGGATGTAATTTGGCATATATACATATGAACACATGAAGTTGTAGCTCTATAACTCCTTCCCTTACGAACTTTCTGCTTAGGCTAATGTCTCTGATAATTACGTAATGTTACCTATCTACGGAAATTATACTTCATGGTTTAACTTTAAAAGTAAACATATTTATCACTGAAAATGTTTTGATGAATCTTCGTTCGTAAGAGTGTAAAAAAAACATAGATTTCGCCCGCAGGTGTCAGCAGTATCATGAAAGTATGAAATGAAAAGAATAACCTAACTATTAAAGAATAACTAAAAAGAATAACCTAACTATTAAAGAATAACTAAAAAGAATAACCTAACTATTAAAGAATAACTAAAAAGAATAACCTAACTATTAAAGAACTATAATATTAACTTAGTGATCAGTGTTCAAATTCAGATACACGGAAATTGGTCAACAATCCATTTCTGGGTAAGGCAGAACTGTTTGTAAATGTACTCTGGTTCGTATTTGCATTTATTCTATTCTGTTCCTTGTGATATTTTAGTGAGTTTAAAACCTTGTAATAATGTCCCCAATTTTACCAGTCACTTTTATTTTTTTAATGGAGTATTTCTCAGGACTTACCTCTACCTCGATTGCATTGCCCAGAAGGTACAATCATAAGCCGAGTAATAAATAATCGAAAAAAAAGAAGCATTTGCAATTTGTGTTTCGATTTTCCGGTTGGAAAAGTACATTTTGGAGGGGGTTTGCGTCTCTCCAAACGCTATTACATGGTCACAAAAATGACTTAAAATTGTCTTCTATTGTTCAAGTTGTAACTAAGAATTTATTTTTATTATTTTGGTGAAGATGATGCTGCGAAAGGGTTCGACAAAGTTCGAAAGCAGAACTTATTGAAATGTTTTATATAAACTATATTTTTTGGTTATACTATTATCACCCATATATTGGGCAAGTCTACCAGTCAGAAGTGTAACATATTTCTTTTTGTTATGAATCAAAAGCTAATGGATGGAAAATAAATTATTAGCACACGATTTCCGCATCAGCAGCGTTAATTACCGGGCATTCCAAATTAATGCACGTAAATGAAGAATTTCCTGCCACCTAAGCTCATGATTGATTGGGAGATTCGTTGTAACTTATTAATGCCACGCAAGAATTTGACAAGTTGTCTCTTGGATTTTTAAATCGTGGAAGAGCAAATTCAAACACGACGGTTGGTCAAGACATTAAGACTTTCTGTCTTCTATGACCCAACGTTAAGTAGGTCTACTTCTTTCTGCCAAAGGCTTTTCACCGAACAAGGGTAGATTCAGCGAGACGTCGACAGATCTCTCGATATTTGATACTGTGACTGGGAATTGCACCATGGCATTTTGCAAGACACCAATAGAAAATCCTCCAGTTCTTGCCGATTACGTAGTTGGGACTGATATTGCGCTTCATAGTTCCTTCAATTCAGAACAAAAATGCTCGATTCACGTCCTTACATTCGTTTCCGTATAAATAAGTAGAGTGTAGATGGTTTTAGTGGTTCGCTATTAGGAGTTCACATGAAATACATTTAAATTATTTTTATTTACTTAGTAATTCAGTTGGAGACAGCGTTGGATTTACGTATAGATCATGTAGGCCCGGACATAGGGCCCCACGATTTTGGGGGTACCTCCCCAGGGACCTTAAGATTTGACATTATTTAATTTTAAGTTATTTTAATCTTGTTTATTTACAAATATCCGAATTTCATTATTGGCAAAATTGAATAATATGGATAACAAATTAAAACAAACAAACAGATTTGTTGACTGAATTTTGCGAAGACTATATTCTTTAGGGAGTTCATTTTTTACTTCCGGTCTAAAGTCTCTAATATCCACAATTCGGCACTGGTTGTAAACTTCCAGTTTTTATATAATTTCTCATAGATCTTCATGAAAACAATTACTGCCATCCTGCTCTATGCCCATGCATGGCGGCAATGAATATAGCGGCCAATAAGAAGATCTCCAACGAAGAACCTTGCATCATTAAATGTGCTCAGACGAGTCGACTATCGATATTTGACTTCATTTATAATGAAAACATCACTGTTTAGGGAAAATTGGTACATGAGGCAGAATATATATGGGTTGAGATTCGTGAAGGACGAAATAGGGGACACGAGACTCGTGAAGGAAGGAAGAAATAGGGGAAACGAGACTCGTGAAGGAAGAAACAGGGGACACGAGATTCGAGAAGCCGTTTGATATCGGCTTTTTTTCTCGGGTCTCCTGCCAAGCCACAATTCATGGTGTTGGTTCACTACACTGTATTCGATTCTGTATAATTGTGCGTCTTAGCGAAATGAATATTGATTGGTTGATAATGTGTCAATAAATAGTAGTGGAAACACTATTTTTTAAGTCCATAATATTACCGTGTTCGGTGAGGGGCTGGAGAAGTGAGAAACAAATGGCCTGTTACGCATATCCATCAACGAAGTCTAATTTTCTTCGATAACTCGGCGTAGAATGGTTTTTATGATGAGTTTCTTTATTCCAATCATGAAATAATCAACAATAATTCAAAGATTACGAGAAGAAGAACAAAAATAATATACGATAATTCTTCATGGTTAAATTAATATACGTGTCACAATATCATGAAATCATTTTACATAATTCTGAGATACATTGACTTTGCGAATTTGTTTAGCTACCGGTGTTATAGCTTGACTATTACACCCTAGTGTTTGAAAAGCTATTCAAATACCTATTTTTTTCAGTGAAGAATTGGGATTCCACATGTATGTATTTTATTCAAAACACATTCGTGATGGTAGTTTATGGATTTATGAATACCCCTGCCAGTGTCACTTCCCTGCAGAAGCTATCAACGTTCAGTGAAAGCAACAATTAGAGGAAGTTTCTGAAAATGTAATTTTTTGTTTCAATTTAAACGTAACATCTCTACTTTTTCTATAAAATATTTTTTTCCATATTTCAATATATATATATATGACTTTGCTTAAAATAAAAAAAACCAAACAAACTTAAATTCAGTTTATGGAAGTTTAAGATTCATATTCTTCGCGAAAGAAGGCATGATGATATCGTCTAAAATAAGCACACATTTTAAAGTAAAAACAGTCCTCTTCACATGTTATTTCAATTTTGTGATATTTCATGATTTATGAGACCATATATAATTTGACACAAATCTTAAAGAAGTGAAAATGTGTTTTAAATACAAAAACGTTCCTTTTCTTTTAGTGACTTCACTCCCCTTATTACTTTCGAAGTATATGATCACTTTTTAAATGAATGACCTTAGATGAATTTTGTATATACTTCCCGTATAGAAAAAGCGCTAATAAATGTATGAAAAATATATATATATATATATATCATCATCATATTCAACCATTATCTATCCACTGCTGGATGAAGGTCTCTCCAAATGCTTTCCACACAAGTCTATCCTGGGCCATTCGTTTCCACGTCACCCCAACCTCTTTTCTTATTTCATCCACCCATCTAGTTTGAGGACGTTTTCTAGGTCTTCGGTGGTCTCTTGGAATCCAGTTCAGAATTTCTGTTGTCCATCGTTGATCAGTTCTTCTTGCAATATGCCCAGCCCATCGCCATTTCAGCCCTTTTACTTTAACAATGATGTCCTCTACTCTAGTTTGCTCTCTCACCCAAGTGTTTCTTTTTCGATCTCTCCTAGTTATTCCAAGCATGCACCTCTCCATGCTCCTTTGCGTTGTCTGTAACTTTCGTATTGCTCCAACTGTTAGACTCCATGTCTCTGATCCATAAGAGAGGACTGGCAATACACACTGGTTGAAGACCTTTCTTTTTAGACACAAAGGCAATTTCCCCTTCAGGATAAAACTGTTTCTTCCAAATGCACTCCAGCCAAGTTTAATACGTCTGTTGAGTTCTTTCATAATGTTGCCATCCATTGAAATCAGCTGGCCAAGGTAAATATATGAATCAGCAATTTCTAGCTCAATGTTGTCAACTTGTATTTTTGTTTCCTCTACGAAATTATTGAACATGATCTTAGTTTTTTGTAGGTTCATCTTGAGTCCAACTTCTTCACTTCTAGTTGAGAGCTCTTGTACCATGTCTTGGAGTTCCAATGGGTCCGTTGAAAAAATAACAATGTCATCAGCAAACCGCAGATGATTTAAATATTCACCATTTATTTTTATTCCCTTGTTATTCCAATTTATCTGCTGAAAAATCATCTGTAAAGCTGAAGTAAAAAGTTTTGGAGAAATGGTATCTCCCTGCCTCACACCTTTACCAATTTTGATAGTTTTGGTATCTTTATGTAACCGAAATTTTGCACTTGCATTTTTATACACACGTTTCACCATGTCAATGTACACATCCTCAATGTCTGTTGATCTTAAAGAGTTGATGACTGCTGATGTTTTAATAGAGTCAAAGGCCTTCTCATAGTCAATAAATGCAACACACAATGGAAGTTCATATTCATGTGTTCTTTCAATTAATTCTCTTAATACTTGAATATGGTCCACTGTACTGAATCCACTTCGAAATCCAGCTTGTTCTCTTGGTTGAGCTGCATCTAATTTTTTCTGCAGGCGATGTGTTAGCACTTTTGTGAAGATTTTATAAATAGCAGGTAACAAGCTAATTGGTCGGTAATTTTTTAAATCCTCTTTATCACCTTTTTTATGCAAAAGAATTACTGTTGCAGAATCCCATTGGTTTGGTATGTTACCGCTGTTAAGACATTTGGTAAAGAATTTTGCAAGTATGTCTTCTACATATTCTCCAGCTTCTTTTAGGATATCTAATGTAATACCATCATCACCAGGGGCTCTTCCTTTCTTCATATTTTTTATTGCAAATGAAACTTCTTCTTTTAAGATTTTAGGAGCTGTTCCTTCGACTATTTCAATGTCTTCGTTTAATCCACTGTTACTTTCGTATAGATTTTTGTAGAATTCTTCAACTCTTCTAAGTATTTCTTCCCTATTTCTTGTTACGGTGCCATCCTCTCCTTTTAATGCAATGATGTGTTTCTTCCCAACAGATAAACTTCCTTTAACAACCCTAAGGCTCTTGTTATTTTCAATGGCTTTCCTTACTAGCTCACAGTTGAATTTTCTTATGTCTTCTTTCATGCTTTTGCGCAGAGTTTTACAAAGTTCTATGTACTCAATCCTGGAACTGGTATTTTGATTGTCCACCTTCATATCTCTTCGCCTTTTCATGAGCTGTTTCGTCTTCTCAGATAATTTGCTATTGTGCTTTTTACAGGTTACACCACCAATTTCCCCAGCAGTTTCAACTATTGTCTTAACAATGTTTTCATTTGCTTCTGAGATATCACTTTCATCAATAAGTCCTTCCAGTGCAGAAAAGCGATTTTTTAATTCCAACTTGAATGCCTCGGTATTTTCTTTTAATTTCTTTAAATCCACCCTCTTACTTACTTGTTTCCTAATGAGCTTCTGTCGTTCTAATTTAGTATTTAAGTGCACTTTACATCTCACCATTCGATGATCACTTCCAGTATTAAATCTGTTCAGTACACTGCAATCTTCAATAATTGATTTCTTGTTTGCCAGGATATAGTCAATTTCACTAGTTCCCCCATTTGGGTGTTTCCATGTCCATTTTCTTTGCGGTTTCTTCTTAAAAAATGAATTCATGATGCTAAGATTTTCAGCTTCTGCAAATTCGATGAGTTGATCGCCACGTTCATTCCTTTCCCCATATCCGTATTTACCAACCGATGTCTCTCCTTGTTCCTGTTGTCCAATTCTTGCATTGAAATCCCCCATGATGAGCTTGATATGTTGTTTCCCTTTGGTGTGTAACTCTTTGATTTCTTCATAAAATTCTTCAACCTCTTCGTCGGTATGGCTTGATGTTGGTGCATATACCTGTACTATTTGAAGTTGGTATCGCTGGGTTAGTTGAACAACGAGCCTCGCTGCTCGATCTGACGTGCTTTCGACTTCAAGAAGGTAGTCTTTAATTCTTTTGTTGATTAAGAAGCCAACACCACTTGTTCTTCCAGTTTCCGTTCCTCTATAATAAAACAAATGTCCACTTTTAAGTTCCACCAACTCTTCACCTTTTCTTCTAACTTCACTGAGTCCTACAATGTCCCATTTGATCTTGTCAAGTTCTTCTTCCAATTCCTGAAGTTTTGCTTCAGAAGCAAGGGATCGTCCATTAAACGTAGCCAAGGTCAATAACAAACGGCAGCCTGGGCCATTCCAGTGATTCTTAGCACCCCCTGCTTTCATGCCACACTGACCGCTGCCTTGATCAGGAGCACTCCAGCACCTGGAGACTAGGGGCCATGGTTTCTGGTGTGTCAACATAATGGAGGAATTAGCCATAATTTCACCACGCTGGCTAGACGGGTTGGTGAATTAGCCCTCCCCTTCCGCCTTTCTATCCGTGTAGCAAATATTAATTTGCCACATAAATAGAAAGCTCAGCCTGCACCACTTGAAGGCGGGGTAGGACACTAGGTTACTGGCCTGGCCGGTTCCACACATCGTCACATACGTTCAGCGTGTGGGTCTCCTTCCAGTTAGATACCAGCAACCCTTTTGCAGGCCATATATATATATATGTTTCCAATTAGCATTGTATGTATGTAGTAATGATATTTAAACTCACGAAAAACGTTTTCCAAAGAAGTCAACTTTGTGCTCAAAATATACATCAAAATCCACATTAAGAATTTTTTAATTAATAATTTCTAACCTTCTTTTCTATCACACTTTGTTTTTGTTCATATTTCTTTGAACCAACGTTGAAATGAAATTATAGCTAATCAAAGATTTACACGAGTCATTTGGTTTGAAAAGTGAATTAATATTTTTTCCCCGTAAAAACTTTCTGCAAGCAGCGCAGATGAATAATTTCTGATTATAAAGGAAGCAAACTGCAGAAACATAATCAAATAAAATTGGTGTCTAGAGATGAAATGCAAATATAGGTTTTTCTAGAAGACAAGTGCAAATCATAAAGCTAAACTACGTTTGTTGAAGGTGATTATTGACATTAGGTTAGTTGAATATTTTTTTCCCCTACGTTATCCTTAGCGAAAGCAGTTTTTTAGCAACTTTTTTTTTAATAATAATATTTTCGACTTGTAAAATAAAAAAGAATAAATGAAAACCGGTTGCATGGGAATCGTAGCAATTCTTTTAAACCAGATGGCCAATTGGAACCCGAAAAGAATTTGGAGTGACATAGAGATAGATTAGTTTTAGAAAGAACTGCAAAGGATGAATAATGGTTGGTTGGATTTAATATTGTTGATGGTGAAATATAAAAATGTTAAATTTATTTTTCTTTCTTTCTTTCTT
>QLNU02015359.1:23251224-23265972 GCA_006491805.2 Dysdera silvatica | reverse complement strand
AAAACTATATGAAGGAAACAGTGGATTAAACGAAGACTCTGAGATAGTCGAAGGAACAGCTCCTAAAATCTTAAAAGAAGAAGTAGCATTTGCAATAAAAAGTATGAAGAAAGGAAGATCCCCTGGCGATGATGGCATTACATTAGATATCTTAAAAGAAGCTGGAGAACATGTAGAAGACATACTCGCAAAATTCTTTACCAAATGCCTCAACAGTGGTAACATACCAAACCAATGGGATTCTGCAACAGTAATTCTTTTGCATAAAAAAGGTGATAAAGAGGATTTGAAAAATTACCGACCAATTAGCTTGTTACCTGCTATTTATAAAATCTTCACAAAAGTGCTAACACATCGCCTGCAGAAAAAATTAGATGCAGCTCAACCAAGAGAACAAGCTGGATTTCGAAGTGGATTCAGTACAGTGGACCATATTCAAGTATTAAGAGAATTAATTGAAAGAACACATGAATATGAACTTCCATTGTGTGTTGCATTTATTGACTATGAGAAGGCCTTTGACTCTATAAAAACATCAGCAGTCATCAACTCTTTAAGATCAACAGACATTGAGGATGTGTACATTGACATGGTGAAACGTGTGTATAAAAATGCAAGTGCAAAATTTCGGTTACATAAAGATACCAAAACTATCAAACTTGGCAAAGGGGTGAGGCAGGGAGATACCATTTCTCCAAAACTTTTTACTTCTGCTTTACAGATGATTTTTCAGCTGATAAATTGGAATAACAAGGGAATAAAAATAAATGGTGAATATTTAAATCATCTGCGGTTTGCTGATGACATTGTTATTTTTTCAACGGACCCATTAGAACTCCAAGACATGGTACAAGAGCTCTCAACTAGAAGTGAAGAAGTTGGACTCAAGATGAACCTACAAAAAACTAAGATCATGTTCAATAATTTTGTAGAGGAAACAAAAATACAAGTTGACAACACTGAGCTAGAAATTGCTGATTCATATATTTACCTTGGCCAGCTGATTTCAATGGATGGCAACATTATGAAAGAACTCAACAGACGTATTAAACTTGGCTGGAGTGCATTTGGAAGAAACAGTTTTATCCTGAAGGGGAAATTGCCTTTGTGTCTAAAAAGAAAAGTCTTCAACCAGTGTGTATTGCCAGTCCTCTCTTATGGATCAGAGACATGGAGTCTAACAGTTGGAGCAATACGAAAGTTACAGACAACGCAAAGGAGCATGGAGAGGTGCATGCTTGGAATAACTAGGAGAGATCGAAAAAGAAACACTTGGGTGAGAGAGCAAACTAGAGTAGAGGACATCATTGTTAAAGTAAAAGGACTGAAATGGCGATGGGCTGGGCATATTGCAAGAAGAACTGATCAACGATGGACAACAGAAATTCTGAACTGGATTCCAAGAGACCACCGAAGACCTAGAAAACGTCCTCAAACTAGATGGGTGGATGAAATAAGAAAACAGGTTGGGGTGACGTGGAAACGAATGGCCCAGGATAGACTTGTGTGGAAAGCATTTGGAGAGACCTTCATCCAGCAGTGGATAGATAATGGTTGAATATGATGATGATATATATATGTATCAGTGGCGTAGGGTGACTTTAAAATTGGGCCAGCTCTAGTCGTTCACATTGTCGCTGTCATATACATCAGTGTCTTTGTATATATATATATCAGTGTATTTGTCGTTGTCATATATATCAGTGGCGTAGCGTGACTTTAAAATTGGGCCATCTGTAATCGTTCACCGTGCCCACCCCCTCCGAATATAAAAGTCACAATTCACACATACACAGTGTGGTAAAGAATTTTTAAGACTGGCACTAGATGTTAGTGCACAGTGACTCGAATAGCGTAATTGCGCATGCACGATAAACTTTGATCGTCTGCTGGCACACTGCCAAATGTTGGACGGATATGCTAAACTAACTCAAACGATACGGCCATTTATTACAGAAGTAAAATTCTTTCGTGTTGAATTATTGAGATAGAACAAAGGGGGTGTAATTAAATTTAATGCAAAACTTGGTAAAAGTGCCTCGCAAACGTACCAATTGATGAAATAAGTTTACGGTGAGTTTCACTTAAGTGGATCAAATGTTTTTCTATGGTACAAACGTTTTTTGGACGGAAGAGATACGCTAGAAGATGATAAGCATACTGGAAGACCAAGTTCATCCAGGATACTTGAAATTCTTGAAAAAGTGCATGATTTCCTGGTAAGCGATCGCTGTGCGTCACTAAGAATGATGGCAGAGTTTTTAAACATCAACAAAGAAACGATTCGAACCATCCTGCATGAAGGTTTGGCCAAAACAAAAGTATATGCTAAATTTGTTCCACACACTTTAACCAACGAACAAAAAGCAAGGAGAAGTGCACATTGCAGATATCATTTCAGCCGCTGAAAATGATCCAAACTTCTTAAAAACCAATGTTACAGGCGATGAAACATGGTGTTTTCAGTTTGATCCTGAAACTAAACGTCAAAGTGCGGAATGGAAGGCAAAAAATTCACCACTAACCAAAAAAACAATAAAAGTTCCATCAAAAATCAAACCAACGCTCATTACATTCTTCGATGGTCAGGGTATTATCCATAAAGAATTTGTTCCAACTGGACAAACAATTACTAGTGAGTATTACTTAAATGTTTTGAAGCGTTTGATGGCTAGAATTCGTCGCATTTGTTCAGAATATCGGGATGAAGGCAATTGTTGTTTATTGCATGATAATGCACCCAATCACACCTCACTGATTGTTCGTCGATTTTTGGCAAAAAATAAAAGCTATGTGTTGAATCATCCACCATATTCGCCTGATTTAGCACCCTGCGACTTCTCTTTATTCCCAAAACTTAAAATGAAGTTAAAAGTTTGTTATTTGATGATATTTCAACCATACAAACAGTTTCTACGCATGCTTTGGAGTCAGTCGATTCCGAAAATGAACTGAAACAGGCATTTGATTCATTATTAAATCGCTGTAACAAGTGTATTGAAGCCAGAGGGGCTTACTTCAAATAAAAAAAAAAACAAATCATAATTTCTTGTTTCAATTTCATTTTACAGACCCAGTCTTAAAAATTCTTTGCAGCACTGTGTATATGATCGGCATGATGAAACGTGACTTTTTTGTGTGTGGCAGTGGGTATGATTAATAATTCGAGATGGCTCACTTTTGAAGTCACGTTAAGACATTAATTTTACGCTAAGACATTAATCGCTACGCTGAGATATTATTTGTAATATAAACGTGCCTGTGAACAAATATTTTTGCAAGCATATTAACTTTAATTTTTCTTAGAAATTCTTAATTGATTGGGAAATGTAAATATTAATAAAAATTCAAAATATCGGAAAGAAAAACTAACAAATTATTAATTATTATTAAATTAATTAATTACTATTAATAAATTATTAAGTACCCTTTTCTCGCCATACATATATAGTTCCATCATTTCAGGACCGTCAGTGCAGGTCAGTCTGATGCAGGATTGTAACAGGAAAACATAATCTCGTTTCAGCTGATCAATTTCACCTTGTCGTTCTTGAATAGTCCTAATAAAGAGAACAGTAGGTCGATCTGTTAATTTTAGAAGAATGAAAAATAGTTATTTAGAACAGTTACGGGCTTTAATTTGTTATTTAGATTATATATGTGATATTATTTAAATCATTTATAGTCGAACCTTCACATGCGCGGGCAAAACTTCAACTTAGAGAAAATTTGAGTTATAGAATAATTAATTTATTACTGTACATTAATTCAATAATACGTTTTAAAATCATACAAATTACTGTAGTTGCTATAAACTGTGATTAAAAGGACGTTTAACACGTGATACCTATAAATTAAAATATTTAATTAAAATTAAATTATCATTTAATAAAATTATGTTTTATTAAATAATCTGTAATTTTCCCTTGTCGTTTTGGTGAAAATTTTTCATTTAAAATGTAAGTATCTAAATCAGCAATAGCCTTAAAAATGTTTTCAGGCATTGGTTTGCGGGAGTCAACAAAGTATCTTAATGTTTTCATTTCAGAAAAGTGTCCTCCAAAGTAGGAACAGCACGTGAACTCTGTACCTCGTCATCATCAATAGGTGTCTCCTGAACAGAATAATATCGTCATCTGTAGGATGCATTAAAATTGTCAAATTGGCATCGATACCGACGTAGCTTTCCATCTGTCATTTTCAATTCAGGCGCCAAAAAAATCTACTCATGTGGAGTTGAATTAACGCAGTCAGTGTTTGATGAAATTTTGCGCTCTTCGAAAATTTTTCCGTGGTTGAAACGAACTTTTCTGAGGTGATGCACAGTAGTTGATGGTTTTGCACTTTCCCATGCATACTGAATATTTCGCACACGTTCCGAAAGTATTACCTTGGGTTACGCTGTTCATGATCTAAAGAAGAGATAAGTTTTAAAATAATGCGTTTCCTGTTGAAGTGTTTCAAATTTTTTTTGATACCCTTCCCTTCCCTTCTCTTCCTTCCTTCCTTTTCTTCCCTTTCTTCCAACTTTTTGTTCAATTTCACAATCTAAGATTCATAAAATTTTGCCTTTTGATAGACTAGTTGATTTTATAATTGCAATCTTAATGTTTAAAAAAATAAAGTTACAGTTATATGACGGTATTATAAAATTATGCAATAGACCTAATAGATATCCTGCTTGACTTAACAATGTACTTGTACCAAGTGAAGCATCAAATAGATATGCATACTATATCATATTGACTCGTTGCGACCAAGAATTTGGAACTCACTTACCCCGGAGATGGTTCAGATACATAATTTAAATATTTTCAATAGGTGGAGCTTCCACCTATTCCCTTTGGGGGGTCGTGGGTTCGAGTCCCGCCGAGGGCGGGAATATTTATTTTCTTTCGAGCGTTTCACCATTTAATCACGCCATAACATCGGCGCTGGTATCACTACGCCAATAAACGTTGCTTGATTTAATTGAAATATGCTTAAAAACAAGTTGAAAATATAGTTATTGAATTACGTACATTAAATATGTATTTCAGGATTATGCCTTGAATGACTGTGAAAATATTTATTAATAACTGTTGTTTAGTAATTAGTAAATTGCACACTTCAAATTTTGTAAACACATTGTATGATATGTTGGTGGTATTCAATTTGAATTAATGGGCATAGACGTTTCGCTGGAAACGCCATATTGTAAGATTGGAATTGAAATTGAGTGTAAATTCAAGCATTTTATATTCGTGTTATTGAGTGTTTGTGGTGTTTGTATAAATGCATGGAGAAGTATATCTTATGGTATTGATAGGCATCTTAGTGTTTGTGAGCCTACTTCTCTATATTTACTGATGTGTATTTTTATATTTGTTGATTAGCATTGTGGATGTACTTTTATATCTGCATTTCTTAGGGATGAATAGTTGATGTTTACTAATTGTTATGTTAATCTATGTTAGTTTTGCTGTATGTATTGTTTTTTATATCATTGGTTAGTTTATTATTATCTATTTATTCGTTTGCTGTACCCACCATTGTTTTTATATGTTGTGGATATTGGGTTATCGGGCCTAGTCAAACTGGTTTTCCAGTTTTTTTCTTGATCTCCCATTAAGACTTTAAATTTTCTACTGGTGGCATACTATCCGTATCGAAATAATTTGTTTAAAGTCTTAAAAAATAAAGGAATCGAATTGAATTGAAAAAAATTGAATACAACTCGGATATCATTCAGATCTTTTCATTATTCTCCTACTGTATAAGTAAATATTTTATATTTGCACAACACTTTGGCTTTTTAATTGTGCCTATCATTAACAGGGGCGACTTTTCAGTTACTGACATGTTGGCTTATACCATAACGGTAACTCGCATAAACAGAACTTCAGGAAGGTGACGAACTGCACAATATTTTAAAAATCTATCCAACCAATCAGATTAATATAGGCGCTATCCCTGGCCAATCATATTCATTTACTGGGGCGAGGAACTACAATTTATGGAATTTTATTAGGGATATCTCCAACGTCAGTCAAGTTTTATATTTTACACGGTATTCCGGAGTGACCGGAAACACGTGTTTTGAAAGAAGCAACTTTCCCCACAAGACTTCGAGTTACAGAACGTAAATCTACACTCCAACAATACAAAAAACTCGAGATAGAGAAAACTTCGAGTTATAAAAATTAGACTTACAGAATAAAATATCCAATGAAATTTTTACATTTTTGCAGAAATCGCAAAGTTTATTCGACTTACGGAAGTTCGACTGCATATATTATTACCCTTCATTAATTGTTTAGACAGTCATAGATTATGTAACAAAGATTTGAGCAGTTAAACATACAAAATATATATTCATCGTAACTTAGAGTTTGTCGCCTTTGTCAAATTCTTAAATTTAATTCTTAAATTTAATTCTTAAATTTAATTCTTAAATTTAATTCGAAATCCCTGGCAGTTATTTTAAATTTGTCTTTTCGAAAATATTGCGAATGTAGCGCCTTTTGTGTGTTAGAGACGGAGCCCATGGCACCTCGCCCTTTGTCAAATCCCAATTAGTTTCTGAGCACAACGTCTATGGGCGAATGTAAAAAGTAGGTAAATAGAGTAAGGTTGAATCTTTGTATAAAGTCTCAGAGGAGCATAGTTATCTGTAACAATAAATAAGACCACGTAATATAGTAAGATACCATACTCGCTACATTTAAATGATTTAATCTGAACACCACAGATGAAATGAAATCAGTAACGGAAGGGTAATGATAGTAGAAATTGATAGTATATAAAATACCCGATTCAATTGATAAAATTGCTAATTTGTTCAATCGATTTCCCAACGTTGTGGATTTCAAATAATTTTTTAATCGTTTCAACAAAAAAAAAGAAAAAAAAAAGGATCTTTCCATGATCTTAAGGTTCTCTCTAAATTCTTCTGAAGTAAGTTCAAACAATGCGCTGAATTCATGTCCCTTTCTTCGTTTTCAATTTGTGTAGTGAGTGCGATGTTTTTGTAGAGAAAAAATGTGACCCTTTCATCGTCTATTTTTATTTAAATAAGTGATCCGGCGGACGAAAGAAATCGTGTTGCGTGTTTTGATAGATTGAAAACATTTTTGAGAAATCATTAACCTAATTTGCCAAAAAAGGTTCAGACACGCCAGGCCTGTAGCCAAGCCTGGGCCAGCAGGGGCACAGCCCCAATTGCCCCATCGAGCTATTTATATATATATATATATATAGAACAATCCTTGGTTGCCCTGTGCTCCATATGCCCTTTGCCTTATCCCAGTTGCTCCTTCATCCTGGATACAGGTCTAAGCCACGCCTTCGCAAACTTTTCGTTACTAAACGATAAATATATATATATCTCTATTCCTACCTAAATTTATAATGAGCTCTTAGTTTCTACAAAAATTTCGAATGAGCTCTTACTTCCTATAAAAATTCCCAATCTTCCTTTCGACTTTAATATAGTAAACACCCTTCTAAGAAGACCCGCTCTTGTAAGAACGTGCCAACATTTTTGAGAGTGGGGGGGGCAAGAAATCTTTTACGGCCATAAACTGTGGCCCCATCTATTGCCACAAACAACCAACAGTTATTATAAAATGTTAATTACATAAATTAATTGTTAATTATATCGATTAATTGTTAATTAGATAAATTAATTGTTAATTAGATAAATTAATTGTTAATTAGATAAATTGTTAATTTGATAAATTAATTGTTAATTTGATAAATTAATTGTTAATTTGATAAATTAATTGTTAATTTGATAAATTAATTGTTAATTAGATGTTAATTAGTTAATTAAACAATTAAAATAAAAATAATCACAAAAAAATCCATTTCAATGATTTACAATCTTACTGATTTCGCAGAGCACCAAGCTTTAAGATCGATAGTTTCACAAAGACTGAAAGAAAATGTACAGGTAAATAAAGGCTATTTTTATTTTAAATAGGTAAGCCAGGGGGCACTGTCAATGCAGTATTATTGACGGTAAAGTGCCGACATCTATTGGCAGGAAATGAAATTAGAATCCAGAGTTGTTTCAGCTTTGCGACATTAGTAACGATGTTTAATGTTACTTTTGAATGGTTGGTTGGTTACGTTTATATGGCGCAAGGACTGCAAGGGTCACTCTGCGCCAAACAAGGTGAGAAGTCACTTTTGAAGTTAAAATTTTAATAGTATTCCTAGATAGTGTGTGTGTGTGTGTGTGTGTGTGGAGGGACAAAATATAATTTTCTCCCTCCCATTTCTGAGACTGGGGGGGCGAAAAATCTCCTACCTCATGTTAGCGCGTGCCGTGCCTGCGTTGTTATATTCTCTAAACCATACGAAATGCAACGAGGATCGACCAATCCTAAAATTCGACGATCGAGAAACCTAAAAGTACGTAAATAGGTATTTTTTTAAGATAAAGTGTCTATTTTTACGATAATATTACCATTGTCTCTAAGATCTTATGGATAAACATTATTTATTTTATAAGGGAATAGGATCGTAAGTTTTAAAGTAGTTTAAATAGAAATTTTCATTAGAACTTCCGCTTTGAACTTTTATTCTAAATTCACTACTGTTATCTTTGAAAACAAGCTGCGGCTTAAAATTTGCATTGCTGAGAAGATCACACGGTGACTTGAATCTTTTGCAACACGCTTCCTCCATTGCTTATTTAAGGAGGAATTATATCTCAACAGGAGGAAGAACAGAAGGCCTAGAAAATTTTCTTAAGCCCTTAAAGGACCTTAAGAACACTATATAATAATAATTATAAGCCCTTAGAAACACTATATGGATTTTAAATAAACGTAGAAATATTTCGAGTATTAAAGAATTATGCAGCGAACTCGCATTTCTTACGAATCCCTATTAAGATGGTCTTGAAAAATTTTCCATAAATTAATGTTAATTCCTGTTTATGAAATTCGAATGTTACAATTTTTTCTGGTTCTGTACGAGTGAGTGAAATCGAGATTGCACTGTATATTAAATTATGTGCACGGAATGATATATACTAAAAATAAAAATGCACTGCCTTTTATTTCACAGCAGCCTTATGTTATACAGTAACTAGTGTAATAAAAATATTTTTAATAAAACATGGACACTATTTTTATCAAAACATACCGTTTTGGCATTTCATTACAAGCATTTAATAAAGGCTACAGAATTATTTTTGAAGGAAATAAAGCGTAACTTGTAAAAATGGATTATTTTATGATATTCTGCAAACTTCTTTGTTAGTTTTGTTTTGTTTAGTTTTTAAACGCGTTTCTTAACACTTCTTAAACACGCTGTTTAATATTTTTCAAACGCGCATTTTAAAACTTCTTCAAAACAGCTGGTTAGCTGATTTTGTGTCTACACTATGTAAATAAATTATAAACTCACCCATAAAGCACAGATAACTTACGATTGTAACAAGCATTTGATATAAATTTATGCATGTAATATACCAACGGTGATTACATACATATACCAATTACAACTTTTGAAAATGGTGAACAATTTTGTTCGTGAAAAAAATAATCATTTACAACCTGTAAAGAAACATAAATTCAATGTGGAAAATTTCAGGAAATCAGAAATTAATAGGTCCTCCTTGCTTTTCAATAATCAGTATCATAGTAAGTGTCAGGCATCGTTTGTAGTTTTCTTAAACCACCTAAGTCTAAAGTATTCCAAATTGCTATTTGGAGATCGTTCACCTGATGGTATTGCTTGTTGCGCCAATATGCAGCCTTTGCCATAAAACCCCACACATTTTCAACTGGATTCAGGTCTGGAGAACGCGAGGGCCATGGAATGACATCAACCTTTTCTCGTTCAAACCACTCCTCAGCGGACATTGGTGCATGCATACTGACATTATGCTGTTGGTACTTCCAATTCGGACCGTCTGAAAGAGGCCCAGATGGGATTAAGAGATCATACATTAATTCCTGATATATTTGGAGTTCATAGTGCCCCGAAGGAATACGATGTCTGCTTTTCCTCCTGCTCTGACTGCTGCCCACACCATCACTTCGCCGCCTCCTTACTGTCTACTCAGCCCTATCTTCAGCTGAGTGCGAATTCATCGCGATCATGCCAATTGACGAATATCCATCAGGGTCATCCAGACTGAAAGTTTTTCTCATCAGAAAATATTATTTCACCCCACTCATGACGCTATTTCAGTTTTTTACACCAATCGAGCCGATTTAACTTATGACTAGTAGTAAGTTTCGGTTTGCTTTTATTTTCCTGAACTTTACGTTCAAATTTACATTTAAAAATTTCCGCACAGTTTGGTGGGATACAGGTGTTGACAATACACGTGCAATTTTATGAGTGGACACCTGTCATGAGTGGCAAAAGCTCGAACGTGCCTGTGGTTCCGGGGTAACAGTTTTGGTGGTCTACCTGATCTTTTTTGGGTTCCACAATCATCACCTTTTTCGATGACAGTTTGGACAGCAGTTTGTGAGCGCCCTATTTTACGGGCTAGTCCTCTTGTTGACTGTCCCTTGCAAGTTAGCAAATATATTTTTCTGGCGTAAGTTTCATTTAGTTCTTTTCCTCAATGCATACTCACAAAACGCAATTTTCATCACAACATTGGATCCATATGATAGCCTACATGTATCATATGATGTGTATAAAACTACACATGTGCAAATTAGTTAACAGGCTCGCAGTCTATGAATTTGCATGTTGAGTTTATATTTTCTTTACAGGTTGTAAATGATTATTTTTTCTTAAGAAAAAATTGTTTCGCCATTTTCAAATGTCGTAAGTGATATATATGTATGTAATCACCGTTGGTATACTATTTGCATAAATTTGCATCATACGTTTATTGAAATCGTAAATTATTTGTGTTTTATGGGTGAGTTTATAATTTATTTACACAGTGTATATCTTTAAAGTAGTTTAATCATTTTCCACAAATTGAAAGCAATTACTTACAGTTGTTTGCTGTGATTCTTGAACTGTTGTTGTTGTAACATGCGTGACAATTTTAGGATTTCATCATTGAGGAATTTGTTCTGATTTTTCAACATGGAAAACTGTTCTTGGAGCTCAAGCAACTCCTGATTCCTTTTGTTCCTGTGGGAAAAGTTCAAATCCAATAACTCGTTGCACAAACCAAATAAGAGGGCAGGAAACGGAAAGTGAAGGAAACAGTAAAAAGAACACTTTTAGGTCTTCGTTGAACAGGAAAAGAAATTTGTTTTCCCGAAAACCAGTCGGTTACACAAAAACCTTGTTCTGCTTTATTTGTAACTCGGTTTTCTCATATATTTCGGTTTGGTGTTTGCTATTTTATTTCTGATTAGATGCTTCACACGAAAGTTAAGTACAATTTCTGGGAATTTCTTAAACATCTGTTGCAGTAGGCCTATTGCTTGAGTACGATCAATGAATTCATAACTATATTTTATAAATTTTGTTAATGCAATTATGATTGAAGGAAGCAATTAGGACATGATTATTATTTTTAATGCAGTTTATAGTATTACGTTGCAGACCTGTAGCTAAGCCGGGGTAAGCAGGGGCGTAGCATCAGTTGCCCCCATGCTTGTGCCTCAATTGCCCCATCGAGCTATTTATATACATAGAACGTGCCCTGTGCACATATGTCTTTACCTTGCCCCAGTTACCCTTTCATCCTAGCTACAGGCCTATTAAGGTTCTTTAAGGATTTTTGTAATATATGTACCCTATTTTCCGGCATTAGCCCATATGCCGGATAAAAGGATGGTTTTATTAATACAGGCTAACCCCGTTTATACAGCATGCTAGATAATGAAATGAATACGGTATATCACATTCATAAATAAAACATACAATAATATTAAAAATGAAGTTGATCTAACTTGCATGATGCAGTACTTGATGTACAGGTCTAAGCAACATCATGCATTGTATGTATAAAATTATTTTACATCAAGAATTAAATGAAAAGCAATTTTATACATACATTTTATTATGTTGCAATTAGGTAATATCAACCATATTTCTAATAATATTACGTATTTTGTTTGCAAATATGTAAATTTATAAATATGGGGATATTAAGCTTCACTTTCAAAATTAAAATATAATTTATCATTATAATTAATTTAATTAATTTCATTAAATAATTCAATAATAATTAATTTTATTATATAATTCAATATTAATTTTATTAAATAATTCAATAATAATTAATTTTATTAAACAATTAAATAATAATTAATTTTATTAAATAATTAAATAGTAATTAATTTTATTAAATAATTAAATAGTAATTAATTTTATTAAATAATTAAATACTAATGAATTTTATTAAATAATTAAATACTAATGAATTTTATTAATTAATTAAATATTAATTAATTTAATTTTGCAAAGTATTATATATAATTTATGCGTAGTAATTGCATGATATTCAGGTGAAATTCTGTTTTAAACTTTCCTGACATTTCCAAATTTACAGACTAAGTTTTAATCGACTTAAATTTTCTAATTATAAGAAAAAACATATTACAACGCATTAAAATTTACATAATCAAAACAAGATTCAAGACCATAGAATCCACTAACATAAGCCCCAAAGCTGTTTGTAATTTTTACGGTGAAATTATAAATACAAAATTGTATTAAAAACATGCATTTCTTTAAAACTAAAACTTGCATTAATTAAATATTTACAACATTTTCATTCAGCCCCTTTTGAGCTCGTTATAAAAGAGTTTAACTATATAATCACAAAGTTGATGCTTTATCCTTTATTCCACTTAAAAAATGTGTATGCATATATCAGGAAAAAGGAACTCGTACGATCAAAATTCCTTACAGATTGGATAATTTAGCTAAAAACTTTTTTTTTCCAAGTTTTAGTTACATATTTGGCAAACATTTTCTCCTGAGAAATATATGGGCTTAATAATTTTATATAAATTATATTAGTTTTGGTGCAGAAAGTTAAGTTTTAGAGGAAATTTGGTCCAAAGTATATAAGTTTTCAAAACTTTCAGTATGCAAGACGAAAAGCGCAGTTCAGAAAATTATTTTAATAAGCTATTTATTATAATAATAATTTTTAGATGTCCCTGATTTTGGCCTTTGCACTTCAACCTTTCCTGAGTTTTTCAATCAGATAAATCTTTCCTAACTTCTCCAATCAGATAAAACTTTCCTGACTTTCCCAATAAGATAAAACTTTCCTGACTTTCCCAATCAGATGAAACTTCCTTGACTTTCCCAATCAGAAATCTTTCCAGACTTTTCCAATCAGAAATCTTTCCAGACTTTTCCAATCAGAAAACTTTCCCGACTTTCCCAATCAGATAAAACTTTCTTGATTTTTCCAATCAGAAAACTTTCATGACTTTCCCAATCAGATAAACATTTCTGACTTTTCCAATCAGATAAAAGTTTCCTGACTTTTCCAGGTTTTCTATGTTTTCCATATGGGTAGACACCTTGTAACTTTTAATAATTTCGGTGTATATTCGTTATTACTATATACGAGTATATGTACAATACACCGTAAATACATGAATTTATCTAATTAACCACTTAAATAGAGAAAACGTACTTTATATTATCTCCTTATATGTTCATATATGCATATATGCAGTGTTGATATAATAAATTAGAAATTTCATAGATTTTAAAATAAAAAAAATTATGCACTTTAATATAATTATAAATAGTTTTTCTTAATAAATACTTTTCTTTCTCTATTAGCTCTTTTGTCACTCTAGCTTGGCATTCTCGTAGCTGCGTTACAACTTTCTCTTTTTCTTCAAAGGCATAGGTGGCGATTTTTTCTCTTCTCTCAGATTTCGATAATTCATTTTTCATACATCTATATATATAGGAAATAAAGTTTTAAAATATTTTTATGCAAGACAACCGTTAGCTTATTATGTAAAGTAAAAAACAATATAGTTTTGTGAAAGCTAGCTACTATAGCTACGTGCAAGCGAAAAAAAAAAATCAATGTTATAGAGGCCTTAGGCAAAAAGAGAAGATTATCACTAAGCGCAATGTTCAAGATTGAACGAAAACGTGCTGAAGAGGGGAGTTTGCATTCTACTCGAAGGATCTGAGGATAGCTTTAAAAGTTTATTGTCTACGAGATCATTTTTTGTCTACGAAATATGAAATTATTATCTCCTACTAAGGTAGAATGTACGTCTCGACATAAAATTATATTTAATACACACGCTTCTATGATATTTAATCAGTTATTGAATGGTATTATTCAACATTTTTTTTTTATCTCACAGAACACTGATGACCCAGAACTCGAATCAAAACGTAACATCCATAAAACTTAAAACGTAGACACCAAGATTTCTCATGGTTTTCAAGTTCTGGTGGACAGCTACTTCATGATTTTTTTCAGCTATGTTAGGAATAGAGTTAAAATGAATTCGAATGATGGATAAAATCAGATTTAAGTGCATATTTTTCAATTATTTGTCATCATCTTAAAAAGCGTTAATACGGCCCAAGTCATCAATTGCACACAATCAATCGTCATTCAATCACATCAGGATAAAAATTCCTCCACGTCTCCTACATTTTAATAGTTTTGAGATACAATGGAGATATTATTTTTCTTTATAGAGCTGTTAACCACTGTGGAAGTATTGGTCACTACAGAGTTGTTGTTCATAGATTTATTCCAAGTTGATAATCTCCCTACTTTTAGTCCATTCACCTCTTTCTAAATATGATTTTAAAAATTATATTGTTTCA
>QLNU02015359.1:23223820-23248743 GCA_006491805.2 Dysdera silvatica | reverse complement strand
TGTCCATCGCATTTGCATAAATACAATAGTAGTATGGGGCTCACTTTGCGCTATCATCAGATTCAGATTTCATGTTTGCTCCATTGAGGCACCTAAAATCCGTTGCTGCATCTGTGGCTATTCTAGAAGTGGTTAAAACATTGGACGGGGTTTGGTTCAGAGATGGTTGGGATTTGCAACGGACCTCTTCCACAATATCTTCCTCAGCATTTCGGCGCCGTGGGGGGTCCGAGTTCAACAGCAATCCTGAAAATTGCATCATTTCAATATATCTTTTAAAGCAATATCTTATTACAGAATTAAAACACATGGAAAATTGTACTGGAATCCGAAATTTTGATATTTTGCACATTGCTCTCCTATTTGCAATGCCGTACTTTCAAAATTTGATGCCCTCGACTTTTTTCTCGGGATAGTTTGATGAAGGTAATATTTTGAAGGTATTTTCCTGAAGAAGAATTGCACAAAATGAAACCGAAACGTTCAAAATTCTATGTTGATACGAGCGTGCGAATGAACCTATGGCTGCTTATTTTATTCCGAAAAAAATTACTTTACTAGTGACTCTCATATTATGTAATAGAATAGGCATCATTTAATAAATTAAATAAATTGGTTTGACGAATTACATATAATAAATTTAATTGATTTAAGCTTTTATGCAAATAGATGCATATGCAAATGTTAATAGCGATGGTTTTCTAGTATATTGCGTCACTGGCGTGCAGAGTGTTGACGGGGTTGTAACACCCATTGCAATGAAAATTTTGTATATTTAATAGAAATATATGAGTTGGCAGCGTAGCTCTGTGACCCTCCCTCAACAGGCCCTGCATAACCTTCATGAATTTTCTGCGTACTTTAATGTACTGAGGCTATATATATTTTGTCAAAATAAAGTGTTATGATATTATATATTATAATATAAAAATACTTCATGGATTTTCTAACTGTTCTATGTGTTTAAGGTATATGTACACGTTGGAAAAGTCCACAATTTTGAAATTTCACAGTTTTTTTTAATTTTTTCCCCCAAGTTTATATCTTTCTAATTCTGTATTTATTTTCCGACTCTGGGACCTGCGGTGGCGCAGTGTGGTAACGCGTTCTCCTATTGCGCGGCTAATCCGGGTTCGACTCCCAGCAGTGCAAAAAGAACGCTTACTCAGAGATCTCATAAAGATCGCACTGCTCACTGTAGTCCGGGGTTTGGTTCCCTAGGCCTTAAGAGGTTCGGATTCCTCGGAAAACAGTAGGTCCCGGCGCAGCATGACCACTGTAGTCTTTGAGCCGTAAAACCACAAACAAACAACAAACATTTTCCGACTCTCTCTTCTTTTAAATTTTTCCCCTTTACGTAAGCTACACACCACTTTTTATATAGAAGTCCACACTTAGAAAACAGCTTCAATTACTATATTAATGAGTTTAATTTTGTCGATTTGAATATATATCTTATCCCACAATATTTGCTTTTATAATTCAATACTCAGTTTTATAACTTCAATAAAAAAATATTACGAGTGGATATATTTTAGTCTTCAATATCCTTCAATATCCAAATTATTTGCGTAAACTTTAAATGCGTTTTCTACGGAGCGAGTTTTTGGGGCTATACAGGTTTATGGGAAACGTGATATCTCTACTTCGTATGATTAGATCTACAAAATTGGAAAAGTATCTTACAACCTATAAGTGTGCTCCCGGTATGTACTGAAATGGTAAATATTGGCCAAAAAATAATTTCTAATTTCACCATGTAAAACAATAACATTCTCTAAAAAAAAGGACTTTTACTTTACGTTTGGAATAAAAAAAAATTCTAACAACTTCTATATAACACAAGTATCATTTACAATACATCCCGTGTAAATGATAAGCACATATGTTTTCCATTATAAATTATGCCCCTAAACTCAATAGAATTAAAATTATCGTGTTTAGAATTCGCTGTTAATTATACAATTAATTAGCGATTAGCAAAATCTCATTTTTTAAAAAAATTTCTTTTTTCTTAATTGAAAGTATACTAATCACTAAAAAATTAAATTAATATATTAATAAAAAAAATTCTCCAACGCATACATAGCCTATATCCAGTAGCGTAGCTGGGGGACAAGGAGGCGGTCGCCTTGGGCGTCACAATCCGTGGGGCGGCAATTAGCCTTTAAAACAATGGCAGGCACAACAATTAAGGCAATGATAGTCACTCTCCCCCCGGCGGCCAAATATCTAGTTACTTTACTACCTATACCGTACGTATTTATTTTATATAAATCGAACACTACGCAGATTAAATCAAACAACAATGTCAATCAATCAACGTTTATTGGCGTAGTGATACCAACGCCGATGGTATGGCGTGATTAGATGGTGAAACGTTCGAAAGAAAATAAATATTTCTGCCTTCGGTGGGACCTGAACCCACGACCTTCCACTTGCCGGGCGGAGGCTCTACCCACTGAGCTACGAAGGACAATATATAATCTCTTTACGAACGTATATATATTGTTGCCAGTTATTTCGCAGAATGGTGTAGTACATAGACTACTATTTAAACCAAATTGCAAAGAGACTGGTATTAAATTGATCGAAATGCACGTTGCAGCATACAGGTATGTATTTATTTTATATAAATCGAACACTACGCAGATTGGTATCGCATACAGTAAACGTTGATTGATTGACGTTGTTGATTTTAATCTGCGCTAGTCTATCACTACGGCGTGCATTTCGATCAATTTAATACCAGTCTCTTTGCAATTTGGTTTAAATAGTAGTCTATGTACTACACCATTCTGCGAAATAACTGGCAACAATATATATACGTTCGTAAAGAGATTATATATTGTCCTTCGTAGCTCAGTGGGTAGAGCCTCCGCCCGGCAAGTGGAAGGTCGTGGGTTCAGGTCCCACCGAAGGCAGAAATATTTATTTTCTTTCGAACGTTTCACCATCTAATCACGCCATACCATCGGCGTTGGTATCACTACGCCAATAAACGTTGATTGATTGACATTGTTGTTTGCCCATACCGTAAGTATTTTTCTTGAAAAAGCTTAAAAAAAATTTCTCGTATATTAACCATTCAATGTATTGGTAAGATATACTATAAATAGTCAGATATATATATATCGAATGCAAATAATTTCCATCTGTACGGCCGATGAGTAGCCGTATAACTTAATAAACCAGTCGCAGAGAAAAAAAAGATTTCGAGCGTCCGGAGGGCTATGATCCTACACCTTATAATTGCCGGTAAAATGCCCTATCAACTGGGACACGAATAGCTATCAAACTCTTCCTTGCGAGCAACTATAAGCTTCACGAAGGACACGTTAGCGAATAGTGGTGAGGTGTTTGGACCGCTTTTTAAACCACCCGCAAACAGAGTCCAATGAAATGAAAAGGTCGTGAGAGCGTACCTCACCGAAGCACGAATTTTTTTTTTCTCTGCGAATGATTTGTTGAACTATATATACGTATATATATTTATTATAATACATTGATCATAACTAAGTACATTGTAAAAATCACTATAAAAATTAAAAAAAAAAGCGAACATTATCCTAAATCCTAAATTATTCCTTATTATCGTAATCTGCATAATTAGCTTAATTAGATTTATTAGCATACGTTAAATAATCCCTATAATGGGTTTTTCAATTAATATATATACATACACGAGAACTATTAATGTATGATTATATGAATTAATAACCAATGGGATATTAAATTATAAATTACAGATATAAACTACAGAATATAGACATAATTAAATGAAGATTTCAAGGGACAATGAGTTAAACATACACACATACTTTTTTTTTTTATGTAACAGTCGACTTCTATATATGGAGGTTTTACTGTACACAGGAATTTAAACTGTTGTTAATTAATCAAATTTGGTTAAGAATGTATTTCAATTTATATTTCTTAAATGACTGTATATATATGCAGCGGATTTTCGATTTTACGAACTCGTAGGGACTCTGAAAAGATTCGTAAAATCGAAAGTTTGTAAGTGGGAATTAACATTAGTTCTACGGGATACTTTTCGCAACCAATGCAATGGTTCGTAAAAACGTGTAGTTCGTAAATTGGAGGTTCGTAAAAACGCGAGTATACTATAGATATCATAATTCTAATTATATTAATTAATAATTTTTATTATATCGGTTTGATTTAATTGCGGATAAAGTCACCATATTGAGTAGGCCGAAAGAGGTTAGTTGGTTGTATTTTTGGCTCAAGGACTATGAAGATCGTTCTGTGCCAAAAAAAGGCTAATTATTTTTTTATGGCGAAAGCATTTCGAATTCCCGCCAAAGGGGGAACGCTAAGCAAGACGTGACCGGGACCACCGCTATCGACGGCGGGCCCTCTAATATCCGTCCAAAGAAGGGTTGGTTTACGGCATTATTATAGTTCTTGATATATATCATTAATTATCGTATTCTTAAATATGATTAATAATAATCTTAAAAAATTAAATTGTTTGAGAATACCTCATAGTCTTAGTTCATAAAGCATAAATAGAATATATCTATAGAAATGTGATTAACCTATCAATTAATCGAAATCAATAGATTAAGCAAGTAATTAAGCTAACTAAGCATCAATGATCATAAGCCTCAATGGAAGTTGTAGATTACTAAAATTACCACTTCTTAATGGCATCATTGAAAATGATCAAATTTAAATTAAAACTACTGTAAAGGAATTTGGAAGGTAGTTTTCGACAGAAAATGATGGGACACGAAGACCTCGACATCAACTCATAATGAATTCTCCTTACGGGAGTTGAATCTAAGTTTAGTCGACTGGCAGAGCTCTTAATATGATCGTTTCTTCCGTGATTCGTGGAAACACTCTTATATCCTTACTCACACTCAGAGACATTTTTATCGGGTCCCCATCCTGGTCCGCGGGGTGTGCACTAGATTGATACCCGAACGGTACCACAAAGCATATTCTTCCAACTACTTTATTTACAGGACTATTTACTATATAAAATATGCAAGTTCCCCACTTCGCAATCAAGGTGTACGTACATGTTGATACAGTTAAGAGCTTCGAGCACTGTTACATGGCTCGATACGTTGAACGTGGTACGCCACTGCAGAGCTAAGAGCAGAATACTGACATGCGCACTGTCACGATGAAAGCGTCACTGAAAAATTCTGACCTCAACCCGACCCCGGCAGTTTGTTTCTCCGGCGTGGGCTGAATTGTTTACATTCCTTCGCGATACATTTCGTCACCATAAACATCTCTCCAGTCGCCACTCGCTTTAGGATTAATTACCTGGTCATGGTCTTGGGCCTTATGGCCTTATGGCCACATGCAGCCTTTGAGGGCCTTAGGTGCGGCCTTTTGACAAAATTAAAATTTTGAAGAAAAATCCCTTTATTTTTATTAATATGACTATGATCGTCTTTTTTTAGTTGTACTATAATATTAAAATAAACCCAATTAAAGTATAAAAGAGTAGAAAAAGATTTAATTGCAAAATCTTCCTTGGTTGACTGACCAATCAAAACATATGCGGCCTTCTAACATTAACAGCTAACTTAATGCGGCCTTCTAATATTAACAGCTAATTTAATGCAGCCTTCCAACATGTAAAGGTCGCCTATCCCTGGTCTTGGGTGTTCTGACAGGATTTGGAACCTCTTCGTTAAAACAGGGATTAATTATAACGATTGTGGATTTGCGTGATGAAGATTCCATCTCTTTTTATAATCAGTTGATGAACCGTGGCAATTGCTAAATTAGGTAAGTTACAGAGAATTTACATTGGTCGATACTTAAAACAAAAACTCACCCAAAACTTACCGACTTCTGCAAACGTAGAATTCCTTCTCCGTCCGCTATCGGGTGAACGACACGGCTGAACTGAACTAGACGACGACGTAAATCGAGTCACTGACATCCGACGGAAAACACCCATGGGATTGGCGTTTAGCTGTTTGGAGTCCTTTCCGGCCAAAGCGGATTTGAGATCCTTGGGCGAAAAATTGATCGATGGGCATGACTGAAATCGACGAGCAAAATGAATGTCAATATACAATATATTCTCTTTGAAACGCACGGCATTATAATATCAGGATAATTTAAAAGAAGTACTTGCCATTTTTTGACTTGTCAACAGCCTCTATGCGTTTCAATGAGCTTACGCAGTTCGCGAATACCTGCGGGCTGACGTATTCTTAGATCGTATGTAAATGGTGTGGCGCTCGTACAGAGATTTGACTTTATGTCTTACAGTACATTTGGGACCATTCAAGTATTACGTAAGCACATTTTTGGCCATTTTATACCTCTCCCCCCTTGTAAGAAAAAATAAGCAAATGCGTGACAACCACCTCATACTTACGTAAGATTTCGGTCCTCCAATTGGTTGGCGCAAGTTTTTGAAATAAGACTGCAATGTATGTTATGTAAAATTACAGTACTTATTTTCATTTTTGTTGTAATATTGAGCACTTATTAGTAAGTTTGTTATAATATTAAACGCTTATTTATAAATAGAGAGTAATCACAATAAATTATCGCATTTAAAAAAAGTTTTAACACGCTATTAATTGCTATTTTTTTGGCACAAGAAAGTATTTTGTTGCATTTTTATTGTTAATATTTCCTATGTTGTAAGCAAATAGCGTGTAATATATAAATAATTTGTTAAAAATAATACATTTATGATAATTTAACCTGTTAACCGGGGAATAAAATTTTGTGAAACTCGTTTCACACTGGGGACTTTATTTTTTTTGGGGGTGGGGGGTTGGTAGTCTTCCGGGCATGACGAAAAATGTCGTCATTTGCATTTTGGTAGTCTTCCGGGCATGACGAAAAATGTCGTCATACCCAGTTAACAGGTTAAAATATTGGGGGGCTACGGGGAGCCTAGACGGAGCTCCCGAGCTTAAAAAGGATGAGAGCCACTGCTTTAAATATTTAACTGCGATTACGTTTATTTTATATTTGATATCTTCTGCTTGCAGTGTGTCCGCACTAATGTATTACACTTCTGTTAGGGCGGTTGTCACTCTGTGACTATGCGTTAGTTTTATTATTTTTGTGGCTTACGTAAGCATAGTTCAGACTGACCCCAAAGATGCTTACGTAATACTTGAACTCCCCCTTTCTATTCTGATTATCGCTTATTAAATAAAAACTGGTGTCGGCTGATGTTTAAATCGCAGTTAATGGACTGCCCGTTTTCCGAGAGGAACTGCTTCTTAATGAAAAAGCTTTAAATACGCTCGCAGGAGGAGAAATGACAGGTCAACTGTAGCTTAATGGGTAAAGCACGTAGTCGGCAACTAAGGGATATGGGTTATGCCCCACTAGGTATTCTAGAGTTTTCTTTTTCTGCGAGTTGTTATACCACATTTCCGATGGTTTGTGCCTTGCGGCAAAGAACGACAAGGGTAATACTGCGCCAGGACCTACGATTATCCGAGAAATCCGTATCTCTTAGGGCCCTGTATACCAACCCCGCAGTTAGTCGGCATGCTTCCTTTTTCACCACTGGGAGTCAAACACGGGTTAATGGCCCGCTAGGTGGACGTATCACCACTGCATTAAAGTAAATAGTAGCAATGCAGCTTCAAAGTTTACCATAGAAGGTCTTCTAACAGTATGGGCGCCCATATGGGGGGCAGATGGGGCTCGAGTCCCCCTATCCGTTCAAAAATTTTATTTGCCTAATTCTGCTATGCATTTAGTTTCAAAGGTTTTACAAGTAGGTTTTAAAATAAGGTACTTTTTAGCTCATTACTAATTGTCAAACGGTATCAATTACTTTTGTAGCATTTTAGTATCTTGTACATTCACTAAAATGTAAACTAAACTTGATATAAAGAAATGCAATCAACGTTCGATTGCAAAACTTCTAGGTGCATAAATGTTTAAAGGAAAAAAATAGTGCTGAGTGGGGCCCTAATTTGAAAAAAAAAATATTTGGAGGATGCCTGAATGGAAGAAACTGCCTGTGTAGTCAATTTAATCAATCTGAGAATAATATATAATAATAATAATAAAATAATAACTGATATATTTTATATATCACGTTTTTCATTCTTAACTACATTTTGCATTTCTTGATATATGTTTCATTAATTATGAAAAAGCCCGACTGCTTCCCCATCCCAAAATATTTTTTGAAAGCTGGAGTGACCTAGATTCATGCCCCCCCCCCCAGAGGGGGTGCTAGGATGCACTTTCACCCCCCTTGGTTTATGAAAAAAGGGGAAAGGACTGAATCCACAAGAAACTATAGTCCAACAACATTATTCAATTGGAATTTTTCCTGGATACATCCCTCCCCCCTGCGTATAATTCGGGGGCCCCATGTCTGAATCCCTTAGAGGTAATGCTCGTGACACCCAGGGGATATGATTTTTGTCTATTGGACAAACTGACCCTACCCTAAATATTTAATTTAAGTCTTAGTAAAGCACCTATGAAACCACTTCTGGTGAAATGTATTCGTTTTCAGGAGTTTGAGTATGAAACGATGTATTTACAATAAAAGCAAATAGGATCAGTGATACCGATAAAACTTTACCTCCGGAATACTATTGATAGGCACACGTGGAGGAAGATTCTTACTGGATTCTAACAACAGCATTTTTTCCCACGCGTCCCGTTTTGCCTGAAATGTAAAGGAAATATATTATGTTAATATCACAAATAAAATACCAGGCTTACACCTTTTCATTGACTTTTCTTTCTTTCTTTTTTTTTTTTTTCCAAGCGGACGTGGAATGAATGAATAAATAAATAATATCGTGAATTCAGACACATTTCTTCTCGCTTTGGTTCTAGAAAAAGAGGTACCGGAAATGAAGAGGAAGTTGGCCGGAAATGATGTCATAAAAGATGAGATGCAGCAAATGGTGAAAGCGGATGTTAAGATATGAAAAATAAATCAATAACTCTTCCTTGCAAAAAGATATCGATTTTGCCGCGATGTTCTGTCACTGAACTTATTAATCGGCATACAATCACAACCCTAAAGTAAATTCCAAAGATTGTGCATCAGCTACGAACGGAACAATTGCACAGTGGCATGGAAACTACTCACAGGCGTACGCAGAAAGTTCGTAATGGAGGGTTACAGAGCTGCAACTCACATATTCCTATGTTAAATATACAAAATTTCATTGCAATGGGGGTTACAACCCCATCAACACCCCTGCGTACGCCAGTGAAACTACCCTAAACCTGTCACTGAGCTCATGACACTTTCATAATCAATTTCTTTATGAAACAAGGTCATAAATATTGCGGGTGTGAAGCAGGTTCTCTTTTCAACAGCCTCAGATAACGATAAAAGGTTTATACGAAAGATACACAGTTCGTTTCAGTCGAATGAAAATAGCATTTTATGCCATGAGGCATATTAAAAAATACAATGTTACTTATTAACCCTTTCTAAGATTGGATTTTCACTTTCTTCAATATTTTAGAATTTTAGTTTCGCGGGGGACAGGCGCAGACTGGGTCTTCTCAAAGTGCGCACATCTTGAATTATAGAAGGGCGCGAGTCCTATCGCTTGTGAGGGCGCACCGGCTAGGGGTGATTGACCGGCGGCTCAGACAGCCCATGGGGGGACCGGCCCATAAGATACCCCTCTGGATTGATTGATTGATTGATTGTTTGGCTTTTTTATGGCGCAAGAGCATCTGGGCTATACTGCGCCACCCTCTGGATGGCATGACATATATATAAGATGGAAACAGTGTGTAAATATATTATTCATGAACTTCGTTTTTTTTTTCTATGCGAAAGAGGAGGAGGGGGGAAATTGCGTTACAATCTAAGCTTTTTAATGACGATGTTAGTTTATATTTATGTTTGAAATCTTATATTCAAGTCTGTTTTTATTTTCTTTAAGGAGAAAATAGCCTTTAAACTATACCACTTGCACAAGTCTAGACTGTTGATAATGCAGATATCCAACCTGAGCTATCCTTGTCAATACAATTAACTAATAACAGTTTCAAACATTGCTAAATCAAAAATTTCGACACTGTCCTACTGTATATGGTCGTCATCATCATCAAATTCAACCATTATCTATCCACTTCTAGATGAAGGTCAATCCAAATGCTTTGCACACAAGTCTATCCTGAGCAATTCGCTTCAGAATTTTTTTTTTCAGAATTTCTGTTGTCCATCGTTGATCAGTTCTTCTTGCAATATGCCCAGCCCATCGCCATTTCAGCCCTTTTACTTTAACAATGATGTCCTCTACTCTAGTTTGCTCTCTCACCCAAGTGTTTCTCTTTCGATCTCTCCTAGTTATTCCAAGCATGCACCTCTCCATACTCCTTTGCGTTGTCTGTAACTTCCGTATTGCTTCAACTGTTAGACTCCATGTGTCTCTGATCCATAAGAGGGAGAGAAAACTGATAATACAGACCTTGGACTTTTTTTGGACACTTTTTTTTTTTGGTAATACACACTTTGGAAGTTTTGGACGCCTCAGGAGTCCTGCGGCATCTAAAACTTCCTGAGGACAACCTAACGCCTATGCAAGGGGTTGCCCTCCGGGAGCTACGGAACGATAAGGACCTTGTCATACTGCCAGCTGATAAAGGCCGTACTACAGTCGTCTTAAATCGTCCAGACTATTTACATAAAGTCTCTACACTCTTATCTGATACAAATACATACACCCGCATCACAAAAGACCCTACACAAACAATTCAATCCAAAATGAACTCTCTCCTTCTAAAACTCTATAAATCTAAAAAACTTACATTTAATCTCTACGACTCTTTAAAATGCACTTCCGGCCGCTTACCATCCTTCTACGGATTACCTAAAATTCATAAACAAAATATTCCTCTTAAAACTATAGTTAGTTTTTGCAGCTCTCCTACATATAACCTATCAAAATATATTGCACGTCTACTCTCTCCTACAATCGGTAATAACGACTACACTGTTTCTACTAGCCAATCCTTCTGCACCTCTTTAAATAACCTACAACTTGACGACGACGACCTTATGGTCTCATTCGATGTAATTTCTCTCTTCACTTGCATTCCCACATCACTTGCAATCGACACCGCACTTACACGCCTCCAAAATGACACAACACTACATGAACGCACTTCACTAACACCTCACGACATCTGCACATTGTTGAAATTTTGTCTGGACTCTGCTGTGTTCTCCTCACATGGTTCTATCTATAGACAAGTTTTTGGCACTGCCATGGGATCTCCGGTCTCAAGTGTTGTAGCTAACTTGGTTATGGAGTCATTTGAGGAAACTGCTTTATCTTCACCGAATTTTAACATTAAATTCTGGAAAAGATACGTCGACGACACGTTTGTTGTACTTAAAACTAATACACTCCAAAGCTTCTTCCATTACCTTAATAACTTAAACTCACATATAAAATTCACATACGAAACAGAACAGAACAATAAACTCCCTTTCCTAGACGTTCTTGTACACAGATCTCACGATAACTCAATCTTCACCTCAGTTTACCGTAAACCCACACATACAGACAGATATCTCGATTTTAAATCGCATCATCCAACATGCCACAAAGCTTCCGTTGTTAAAACATTAAGTCTTAGAGCGAATTCTCACTGCAGTAATGAAACACTTTCAAACACAGAAACAAAACACATACACACGGCACTTAAAAATAATGGATACCCTAAACGATTCATTCTCAGAAACTGTAGACCCAATAGTACATCTTTAAACAATACATCTCACACCCGCATATCTATTCCATATATTCACGGCATTTCCGAAACAATCTCTCGCATCCTTAAAGAGGCAAATATCAAAACATTCTATTCCCCTGTCACAACACTTCGCAAACAACTTACAAAAGTTAAAGACCCAGTTCCACCAGAAGATCTCACAGGCGCCATATACCAAATACCATGCAAAGACTGCAACAAACATTACATAGGACAAACAAAAAGAATGATCAAAACAAGAAAAAAAGAACACAAACAAGCACTCGCGAAAGGAGACATAGCCTCACGTCTGGCAGAACACGCTTTACAACACGGACACGAACCCGACTGGGACTCAACAAAAATACTACACCGTCACATCACAAACAAGAATAGTAGACTCTTCTTAGAATCTTGGGAAACTTACAAACTACACGGGAAAGCCATTAATACATCACAACCACTTCCAGAAACTTACAAACAACTCTTACTCTGAAATATATGGGATTTCCCCAACATTAGGTGTCCCTCAGCACAGGTTTCTCATTGGTTCCCATTGGGTTTTTCCATGATTCCTATTGGAGGCCTCTCATTGGTTCCCACCGGGTTTTTCCATTCTGCGGGACTACTCTGATGACGGTTTTTTTCCAGAAATTTCAAGTATAAAAAGAGACAGAAACATAACATCGTCATTACTCCTGATGAAGGACTGCTGCTGACGCGTCCGAAAGCTTGAGTGATCTTTTTCATTGCTATTTTAGTAGTGTTCAACCTTTTTATGTAATTTCCTCCCTGGTACCCTGTATTTTATTTCTATTAGTCGTTTTGAATCTTCTTTTCTTGTAGAAGTAAAGATGGGCGGTTTCCCCCCGCCGCCGACTAATTATAATGCTTATT
Organism: Dysdera silvatica; assembly: GCA_006491805.2. Classification (NCBI taxonomy): domain Eukaryota; kingdom Metazoa; phylum Arthropoda; class Arachnida; order Araneae; family Dysderidae; genus Dysdera; species Dysdera silvatica. The sequence goes on along the minus strand of QLNU02015359.1, from coordinate 23,236,122 downwards.
TTAAATTTAAAAATTTTAATACCATGCGTTTCACAACGGTTTTTAATTACGGAATTGAAATTTCTTTCTTCGGAAAGCGGAAAAACGTATCTTTCAATCCACAGCTTGTTTACCTCCGATTCGTTAAAAGCAGAATAAATTTAAAACTCATAAACGATATTTTACATTTCAAATAAGAAGCTGTTGCTAGATCTTTGTTTTCAAAAAACAAATTCCCTTCCATCGAAATCGTTCTAAAAATGTGCGAACACCCTCTGTACTTTCAATCCTATTAGTTTTTAAAAAATAATTTCAGTATCTGTTGGCGTAATGTTTTTTCTCTTTGCTAGATAAAGAGGGACGAGCTTCCTCGATCCCCTACGTAGTGGTCCAGTAGGCGTACGTATTGAAAGTCTGACCTTATACACATTTTAAGGAGATATAAATTAGTATTAAACACACAAATTTCAAGAAAGGTTTATAAATTTCGAATACACTTTTCTCCAATAACTTTTAACATCGATTTACGAAGTAATAGTCTGTGCTACCAAAAGTTGATTAACGTATTTTCTTTTACCGAACATAACCATTTTATTTATATTTTGTTACGTACTATTAAATTCTGCAAAAGTTTAAAATTCAAAGTGATGTACCTAAATTGCATTAAGGCCTTTTAAGGAAGCCATTACAAAAATAAGTGCAGGATTTACGAAAATTTTAGGACATTTTATACGTAGATACCAAACGATTCCACCAGGGAGAAATTCTTCTTAAGTAAAGCGTGATTTCCTTTTACGTGACGGAAAGGACGCTACCAGATTAAAGATGTTAAGTAATCGGACTGAATCAAAAATCTCCTAATTAAATGGCACTTGCTTTAAGGCTTCTTTGCTCGGGCTTTCTTTTAGATCGTGAAGCCTGGAAGCTGACACCACAAGTGAAGTATGAAAAGAAACCTTGGTGTTTATGATTTAATAAATATAATGAGTGAGTGATTCAGTGGAACGAATGGATTAATATATTCTTTGGAAAAAGCACGGAAAGCTCTTAACGACAACTAAGGATAATTAACATTAATTAACGTTTTAGGATATATTATGTGTTTATGCGTTAAGTACTGGAACACGTATATCTCAGATTCTGATATACTGATTTATTTTAGGTACGAAAATAACATTTCAGTCAATAAGTTCGATCAAACTTTGGAAATATATATATTTAAATAGATATTTAACATGAGTTTAGTTTAGTATAAAAGTGTTTTTTTATTGCCTTCTGTTTAAAAAAGGTTCAGTCTATTGTAGTTTCCTGAGCTATATTTCCATATAAATTGAACGAAACAGACTGCTGTCTAAGAGATATTACAATGGTAAGTTTTAAATGTTATATTAAATTCCAAATTGTTTAGAAGTTGTAAATTTCAAATTGCTGAAAAAGCTATAAATTTCGATTTGTTCAAATTTTTAAATTTACCGTGTTAAATTTGGACCTGTCAAAAGTTTGAAAATTAAATTCGTTAAAATACTGTAAATTTTAAGTTGAACAAAGTTGTAAATTTACGTTGCTCAGAAACCGAAAATATCACGTTACCCAGAAGTTGTAAGTTTCAAGTTACTCAAAAGCTGCTAAAAAGCTACTTGTAAAAGTTTCAAGCTGCTAATTTGTAAATGTTACAATGAAGAAAAGTTGCAATTTTTATGACGCAGAGAAGATGTGAATTTTGATCACTCAAAGAGCGACATATTTTAAATTCCATCGTTGATTTAAAAATACAAAATCTTTTTAAAAACTTTCCAACCTTCTAGTTGTAGGCGCAAGTTTGAAGTCACATCGAAATCCTGTGGACATCAAATAAGAGCTATATTCTTGTTCTATGAACAGCAACTGAGAACAAAGTCCTTATTTATTAAATTTCTATCCAGTTTCTATCGAAGGCTGTATGAAGTGCTGCCTGTGATTTTTCAAAATTGCTGACTATCCTGAGTAGCGGTTGCTTTTCAGTAGAATTTCGGCTCTCACTAACGACCTATTTGTCAAATTTCCGAGTCACTTTCTAACGAGTCCACAGAGACACAAAAACAAGGGTGTCTTGGTGGTCAAGTTGGACAAGCGTTTGAGCTCTAGCCGAGAGGTCCCTGTTTCGAAACAGGTCCAAACTTGTTATGAAGACTTTATCTGATTAATAATTTTTGACACTAACGTTCTTGGATCAATCTAGAGCTTCTTATGTATGGAAGAAAAATAATCACCGCCCTGAAGCAAAGTGGAACAGGAGTCCCTCCGCTCGAACAGAAATGCCTTAACCACTCAGCCACCCAGGAACAGAACTGATGCATCTTTTCTTCGATTTTAAGATTTTATAAGATATTACCTTTTTTCAGGGTTAAAACAATTGTCAAATTGGTTAACACACAAAGCTACCGCGTTAATCCCGCTAATCCTTAGAAGGTAATAATATCTTATAAAACTTCATAAAATTATGTAATAATATCTTATATAAAACCTTATAAACTTATATTATTATATCTTATATAAAACCTTATAAACTTATGTAAGAGTACCTTGTAAAACTGTTCAAAATTCTGTAATAATAATTTATAAAACCTTATAAAATTATGTAATAATACCTTATAAACCTTATAAAATTATATAATGATATCCTATAAAACTATAAAATTATGTAATAATACCTTATAAAGCTTTATAAAATCATATAATATTATCTTATAAAACCTTAAATAAGAAGAAAAAGAGCATGATGTCATGGTTAATTAATTAGTTAACTTTTCAATTAAGGCAGTTTTTCTTCTATTCACAATACGCTCTAATTTGAGTTTAGACCGTAGGTGTCAAAACCTATTAGTCATCTTAATTACTCCCAAAAAATTCCAAAAAACTGCCCCGATGGCTTTGTGGGTTGATCAGTTTGGCAATTGTGTTAATATTAACCCTGAGAAAATTAGTAATATCGTATAAAAGGACTATTTCCCCTTCTCAATCCTTAAAAAAGTATATATATAGCGCAAAATAACAAATGCATATATAAGATGAAAAAAAATGGGGGGGTGGGGGCGAGTTAAATAAAAAAGGTTGAATAGAATTAAGGTAAGAGAAAAGATTAATAAAATTTACAAGGTTCAAATATATACATACATATAAATATAAACATGCAAATATATATATACACACACATATAAATACGACGTAATATCAGCATGCAGCCCCAGAACCGTCGTCAGGGGCCTTTTCTTGAAAACGTTTGGCTGCAAGAGTATGTCACCAAATACTATCAGATATACCAGTATTCAGAAGTTAAGGCCCAAAGGCATATAACAGAAGGTACAGATCCAAATATTAATACAGTATAAGCAATAATGTATACAATATAGGCACATAAACATAAAACCAATAATATGGAAATCATGTAGTGTTATATGTAGTGTCATGTAGGAAATCATATGTAGTGTCATATATAGGAAATCATATGTAGGGAAATCATATGCAGTGTCATATGTAGTATCATATATGAAATCATATGTAGTGTCATATGTAGTATCATATGTAGGAAGTCATATGTAGTGTCATATGTACAGAAATCTTATATAACGAGTGTCATATGTAGGAAATCATATGTAGTGTCATATGTAGGAAACCATATGTAGTGTCATATGTAGGAAATCATATGTAGTGTATAGGAAATCATATGTCTACATATGATTTCCTATTTTATTGGTTTTATGTTTATGTGAATATATTGTATATATTATTGTGTATATTGTAATATTATTTGGATTTGTACATTCTGGTTTTTTTTGGCGCCTTTGGGCCTTGGGATCTCGCTGAATACATCTGGCTTATCTGATTTACTTGCATTTTGTTACATACCTCCAGAAAAGGCGCCAAGCATGTAGTCCTAGAAAAGGCCCCTGACGACGGTTTTGGGATACATGCTCATATTACGTCGTATTTGTATGTGTGTATACATATATTTGTATGTTTATATTTGTATATATATATATGTTTGAACTATGTACATTATATTAATCTTTTCTCTTACCTTAATTCTATTCAACCTTTTTTATTTAACTCGCCTCCACCCCCATTTTTTTTTCATCTTATATATGTATTTGCTATTTTTCACTATAACTTATCCATTATATAGCAGTGGCTCAATGAGCGCTAGACTTAGATAATTACACATTTATTTCTTCTTTATATTTTCCTTTAATATTCCTTTCTCCAATTCTAATTTTACTATATTTGAAACCTCTCTATTTTATATATATATATATATATATATCCCATTGGTGCTGTGTATATTAACCAATTCCATAGTACTTTGCTTGTCCCTGATAAGGACAACAATGCCTAAAATTTGTAATACATGGGTCTAAGGGCTCTAGTTTACCACGGAAGCTAAAATTTTATTTTCATTAATTTCCTCGCAAACTTCCTCTATAAAAATCGTTAAAAATAATATCCAAATTTTTTCTCAGTGAATACATTCAGCGCACTTAAGTAATTATTTAAGGTGACTGTATAGAGAGACATTCAGAGACACAAGTTAAGTCCGAATTAACTTGAATATTTTATAATTAAATTGCCTGAAAGCATTTCATTGAATTTGGAAAACAGGAACACCATTCTTGCATAGCGAAATTAAAATAAGTGCAGAAAAAAATAATGAGTTCTGTTTTTAATCAAAAATTACAAACATGAAAAAACAGATTATATTGATATAGCAAGAAATATGTAATTATGGTAAAAAAATATTAATTTAAATAAAAAGATTTCTGCGTCATTTTTCATTTATGAACTTGATTTTGGACCCGTGGTATTAAAAATAAATCATTTATTAAATTATTTAAGCCCTTAAAAAAGGTAAGAACTGACTCAGACGAACTAAAAATAGGAACTCGTACATCAAGATAAGGTTTTCTAAATGATTATATTTTGGGATAGGCGTGGTCTAAACGAAGTCAACTCAATTTGTCTTAAAATGCTGGGTGTTTCCTTTCTTGAGACGCGTTTGATAGTAAAGGAAAGGATGAAAAGTCATGTAATAATTCCCGGCTATAACAAGGTTATTATTTAAACCGTGGTATAAATGATCATTTGAACTATTGTATTTCTTGTATTGTTATTGAACATTATTTTATTTATTGCATTGCTATTGAACATTTATTGCATTGCTATTGAACATTTATTGCATTGTTATTGAACATTATTTTATTTATTGCATTGTTATTGAATATTATTTTATTTATTGCATTGTTATTGAACATTATTTTATTTATTGCATTATTATTGAACATTATTTTATTTATTGCATTTTATTTATTGTTTGTTATTGAACATTATTTTATTTATTGCATTGTTATTGAACAATTATTTTATTTATTGCATTGTTATTGAATATTATTTTATTTATTGCATTGTTATTGAACATTATTTTATTTATTGCATTATTATTGAACATTATTTTATTTATTGCATTGTTATTGAACATTATTTTATTTATTGCATTGCTATTGAACATTTATTGTATTGTTATTGAACATTATTTTTATTTATTGTATTGTTATTGGGTATTTATTGTATTGTTATTGGATGTTTGTTGTATTGCTATTGGATGTTTATTGTATTCTTATTGGATATTTATTGTATTATTATTGGATATTTATTGTATTATTATTGGATATTTATTGTATTGAACATTTATTGTATTGTTATTAGATATTTATTGTATTGTTATGGAACAGCATTATATATTTGTTTATGGTATACTATTTAGGAAACCTTGTATAGTAAATAAACAAAATTCTTTGGTCAAAGATACCTGAAGATACCTGATACCTGAAGAACTTGATACCTGAAAAGCTAAGACCCACACCATCATGTTTCGGTGACGGTCTATTTTCATTGAAAATTTAATGTGTTGTTATTGAACATTTATTGTATTGCTATTAAAAAGCTTTATACTTTTGTTTATGCTATACTGTTTCGAAAACCTAGTATAGTAAATAAACAAATTCTTTAAATACCTGAAGAGCTAAGGCCCAGACCATCATGTTTCGGTGACTGTCGGCTCTTAGGATATGTTCTTTTCCTTCCGAGCTAATAAGAGAGAGAGAGAAAAAACGTCGAACGGGTTTATATTCAACCGACATTTAATACAAAATATCAAGACAAAATTCAAATAAATTACACTTCAAAATCCAGATAAAACTCGATCAAAACTAAATTAAATAGCTACAATAAAGTAAATACTCTTCTTAAGAACTACTTCGATGAAATTTTAAGAACAACGTTTTAAGCGAAGACTTTTTAATTTTTTAGTTCGACAAGGACTCTGAAATTATTATTTTCACATTGTTTAACGGAGTAAATTAAATTTTAAAACTTGATGTTTAAAGATAATAAAATGAAATTCGCCATAAAGCTTATTCGATGATGTTTAAAATAATGGAGATTCTGTTGGAAAAATCCCCATGCCCTTACAAAAATGTTCTCATTGAATTCATTTTTACCCGCACTAGTAAATTAGATCTTCATATCCGCTATTATTACTCAAGACACGTGTACGATCATCAAAATAACAATGAAGGAATTAGATATTCCGGGCACGCGTATTAGCAGGTTAGTTGAAAAAACTTAATTTTTTTTAGAAAGTCCGGAAAAATAAGAATAGATTTATTTTTAAGTGCCATTTACTTGATTTAATTTTCTCCAAAAATAATTAGACCACAAATATCGACGCAACGTAAATTCTAAAAATTTACTTTTACAAAAACTAAAATACATTAGCTGGGTAAGGTTGGTTGGGTTTACCTTTATGGCGCAAGGACAACAATGGTGATTCTGCGCCAAGCAAGGTGAGACCGTATGTAGAGACACATTAAAATCTAAAATGACAAAATTATATCAGAAATAAAATGTAACGAAACGATGTAGCGAAGTCAGATGGGATTTAAAAAGCCAATACTAGACAAAAAAAAAAAAATTGAAATTGATTTCGTAATCAAAAGAGTCACTTCAGCCGGGAAAAAAATAGGACTTACAGAACTTGTGATATTATGAACAATTTATTCTAACCATCTCCTCTCTTATCTGGAGATATAGATAATTTGTAAACTTGCCATGATTTCAAATTAAAATGTTTTTAAGCTGATTAAAACAGCTGTTAAAATATGGCATTACATTTTAAGTCATGGAAGAGGGAGGGAGGAAAAGATACTTTTTCCAAAGGGTATACATATTTTAAGTAATAAAATGCGATTTCAATTTCATAGCATTTGCAAATGAAGTATTTTAACCACAAGTATTTAAATCAAACAATAATGTCAAACAATCAACGTTTATTGGCGTAGTGATACCGTCGCCGATAGTATGGCGTGATTAGATGGTGAAACGTTCGAAAGAAAATAAATATTTCTGCATTCGGTGGGATCTGAACCCACGACCTTCCACTTGCCAGGCGGAGGCTCTACCCACTGAGCTACGAACGACAATACATAATCTCTTTACGAACGTTTATATACCGTTGCCAGTTATTTCGCAGAATGGTGTAGTACATGGACTACTATTTAAACCAAATTGCAAAGAGACTGGTATTAAATTGATCGAAATGCCCGTTGCAGCATATGTATTTTATATATCTTATATTATCTTATCTATCTATCTTATATTATTTTATATAATTTATCTTATTTTTGTAACGTGTAAAACACTAACATAGTGTACACAGCATTTATATCGTTTTTATCCCTCCTAAATGTGGATAATTTTGTAAATAAAAATTATAGTACTGAAATATATATAATATTGGATAGCTAAAACATTACGTTGTCATTTATTATGCGTTAGAAATCAAAATTTCTGCACGTGTTCACCATCTTTATTAATTAAGTCAAGTAGTAGTACACATTCTAGTGGAAATTTCTTGTATAGATTATAGTTTTTATTATAAATATTAGTTCTAGTAGTTATTGGAATAATTGTTATGTATAGTTAATAGAATAACTTAGTTATTCCCGATTACTCTGCATTTGGTCTATCAAACAGAACTAACTTCTTTGTGTAACAGAAGCTTGGGCTTACTAAAGCTGTTTAAACAATTTAAACTAGAATATTAGAAAATTAATATCTCAATATTAAAAAGTAGCTCAGATTTCATCGACAAAGATGGAAAACATGTGGAATATTTTTAAATTATATGTGCGTATTAAACACACTATAAAATTTAAATTATCCAACGTTATATTTCTTTGAATATTATGATCTTTATTTAAACAAATATTCACCTTTAGAAGCGTACAGTGACTTTATAAACAACCTTTTACGTTTATTTCACGAAAAATACAACACACTTAAACCCAAAAAAACACACCATCGTATAGTGTACATATTTTATAATGCAGTTCATGAATTATATATATTTAAAAAAAATGACAAAAATCACTCTAAATAATACATACAAATAATTAATATATAATATTAGGGGGACCGAAAAGTAATGTCATTTTTACGCATGTCGATATTCATTAGTCATTTATCAGCTCATTGTGTACTTCAAAGTCGTGTAAAGACATTTTAAAGTTAGAGTGACTTGTTTACTCGTAAATAATAAATCTTAATTTTTTTTGCAGTTTATGGTGAAATGGCCGGCCAAATACCAGAAGAGGTACATATCCGGCATTGTATGCTTTTTGAGTTTCACAAGGGTAGTAACGCAACGGTTGCTACCAAAAACATTTGCGATGTTTATCCAAACGCATTAGATGTTCATAAAATCCAAAGGTGGTTTTCTAAGTTTAAATCCGGTAATTTCGATTTTTCCGACTCGTACCGATCAGGGAGACCAACAACTTTAGACAATGACATGCTAGGGAGGAAGTGGAAGCAAATCCACGTCAGACAATCGAGGAACTGTCAAACACTCTTAACCAACCTTGGTCGACCATCCAAGAACATTTGCAGCAGATTGGTAAAGTAAGCAGAGCAGGTGTTTGGGTCCCACATAATCTGTCCGAAGAAAACAAAGCTAACCGATCCATCACATGCAACTTATTGCTTCAGCGGCACAATACAGAAGCGTTTTTTGATCAATTGATCACTGGAGATGAAAAATGGGTCCTCTATGATAACCCAAAACGCAAAAGGCAGTGGCTCTCTCCAAATGAATCGCCACAAAGTACAGCTAAGCCAGGTTTACACCCCAAAAAGGCGCTTTTGTGTGTTTGGTGGAGTAATCGCGGGGTCGTTCATTTTGAAGTGCTGAAACCTGGACAAACTGTGAATGCAGACCTTTACTGTGAACAATTGGATCGAGTAAATCAATCTTTAATTGAAAAGTGCCCAGCAATTGTCAACAGAAAAGTTGTTATTCTGCAACAGGATAATGCAAGGCCACACTGCGCAAGATGAACCCTGGAAAAAATTAATGAATTGGGATGGGAGGTATTGTCTCACCCACCATACTCATCCGATATTGCGCCATCGAATTTCCATTTATTCCGATCGCTACAACATTTTCTAAGTGGCAAAAAATTTGAAAATTCAGATGATGTCCAAAATACCATCTCCAGATATTTTGCTACAAAACTAATTGAGTTTTATCGATCTGTCATTGAAAATTTGCACACTAGATGGCAAAAGGTTGTTGATAACGAGGGTGATTACATTATTGATTAAAAATAAAAACTTGGTAAAAATTTATCTGTTTGAATTTAATGTAGAAAAACGACATTACTTTCCGGTCCCCCTAATATAACATAAAATAACAATAAATAAATAATTAATATTAATATTATAATATAACTTCTCAAGAGCAGAAACCAATACACCAATCATCTAATTGGCCATTAAGAGCTTTTGATATAATACTAACAGAGCAAAAGAGTGTATATTATACTTTTATAATAAACACGCATAGCGCTCTCTGTTGCTGCGATAATATAATTTTATAATGATACCGCATTGCGCTCTATAGCCTTCATAGCGCAATCGTATAATGGTGTCGGATATCCCGGCATTGCTGTTATAGTGTGATTGCATAACGATTTTACGTAGTGCCCCTCTATCGTTGACTCAATATAATTTTATATTGATCCCTTATAGCGGCCTGTTGCTGTTATAGCAAATTTATAGTGATCACGCAGAGTGTTTAATCCCTGGTGTAGTATCCCATGAAGTGCTCTTTGTCTCATATAGTATACTTCCATAATGATCAAACGTAACTCCATTGCAATCATAGTATAATTTTATAATGAGCCCATATGTTCTCTGTAGATTATAACGATCACAAGGGATCTGAACGTTTTACTCGTTACAGCCGTCATTTGATATAAATATATATATTATACATTAAATCAAACTAATCTAAATCATTTGCTCGTTATAACCGTGAATTCATGATATCCATATTCGCAGGTCCTCCGAGAAGGCAGAGGTGCTCCTCATTTTATCGGAAGGACTCAAATTTTTGCCTTAAAAATATTCCCCAGCAGAACTCTGGCATTGCGGATTTTTATGACCCTTCCAGTGCCAGTGTGAGAATTGGTTATTTGTGAAAATGAAATTTGTCATTAAGAATTTTTTCTAATTTTTGTCTTAAAGGGAAGATCCATAGAAGGGGGGGGGGGCGATGGCTAGGTGCCCTTGTAACATAAGGGGCCCAGTGCAAAACTTTTTAGCTTTTTCTTTTTTGTAAAATTATCATTATTTTAAACGCATTTAAACTCAACACAAAAATTAACCTGGGAGCAAACGGACAGTTCTTGAGGAGGGAGGAAGCTCCGATCTGCTAAACTGTTTAGGCATCTATAAATCTAGTCCCCAGGCCCTGTCAAAGGTATGAGGGGGGCACTCGCAAAAGAAAATGGTCCGGGCCCCCTCTTGTCCTCCCGAAGGCCTGCATGTTCGTTATAACCGAATTCCATTGTATTATTTTATAACGATCCCACATAATGCTCTTTTCCCGAGGAATACATCTATGTCTTCAGCGAGTTGTGAATATACATGGAACAAACATAATGGACAAAATGGCTGGTATCTACACAAAGAGAATAATATACATAATAATACGCATGTCTAATATTTAAATAATCGTACAAAAATATACCCATGAAAATATAACATAAAAAAATATCCCTTAGATAGTTATTTAATTAGCAAGTTCAAAAAAAAAAAAATGTGATAGTGGAAGATAAGAAAAATGTAGGAAATTAATCATTACGATTTTTATAAAAAAACGCATTCTAAAGTCATTCGTTACGCCGACTGGTGGGAACCGAACCCACGACCTCCTGGTATCAGGCCAATGGCTTTTCGAACTGACTGAGCCACGGACGATCGAGCCCAACATTAAAAAATAAAGTGTGAAAGGAGATAGATCTTAACGGTTCTATTTATTTGCTTGTGATTTAAGGGCGCAAGGACAGTAAAGGCCATGTTGCGCCGGGACCTACAGTTTTCCGAGGAACCCGGACCTCGGTCAGCAGTCAATGAGGCAGTGAGCAGTCAACAAGGTTTCTTTTTATGATACTAAAGGAAGTCAAATCCCTGTTAAGAGTACCCTAGGCGAACGCGTTACCACAGCACTACTGCAGAGCCTACCATAAAGGTGCTTGGATCTCTCTGGAGGCAGTGCCATATTTCCCAATATGTTATACTAGGCTATAGATTAGAGCGGCAAAATTTTGTGTATTGAGTCTGATATAACAAAATCAATACCATATGATATAATCAGATGTTTTGCCGAGAAGAAAGCTAGACGTCATGCTTTCCATTTAAATACCAGTGTTCGATAGGCTTTTATTTTTTGCTAAAATTAAAATTTATTTCAATAAAATTGAATTTGATTTATTATATACCAAGAAGAGATAATACTTCAATATAAGTTAATATTGTTTAATGTTTATGTTTCAATTTATGAGTTTGCTTTTCAATATTTTTACTGTCAATACAAAATTTTTTGGCGTATATTGAATGTAGCAATTTTTATGTTCTTACCACTGATTGAGGGGGAGGAGCGGATGGGCTGGAAGGGGCGTCACAAAGTAGCCTTGGGGGAGGGGGAATAGCCTAGGGGCGGCAAAATAGTAATATATATATATTATACTGCCCATACTGCCAGGGCCCGAAGTCCTTGAAATAATATAAACAGTGTAATTTCTTTAAAATGGGCACACGATTATAACGAACTCATGGTTTTAACGAACTAGTGATTTTGGTGAGTTCGATTTAATTCATGATATATATATATATATAATATAAAGGATAATATACAGTAAAATCTCCGAATAACCGTCACCAATTGGACT
>QLNU02015359.1:23199309-23223720 GCA_006491805.2 Dysdera silvatica | reverse complement strand
ATAAAAAATAAGTCATTTAAAATTCATTAATCCTCGTCTAATTTAAATTAAAAGGAATCAGTGATTTCTAATTGTTTTGCCTTTTTATGGCAAACCCGCTTTTCTAAGGAAATAATATTATTTGAGTCTTTTTGTACAACTCGTCATCACTTTTGTTCAGAGTAAAGTTTTGAATCTCCTGAAAATTCGCCAAAACGCAAGAATATTATGTTTTGGCGTTAGAATTTTGTGGTTGTTCCACACTTCTTTCCGCATTTATTTCCTCATCACTTTTCTCCGCCTTTCATAATAATTTCTAACAATTCCTAAATGTATTTATATAAATCGAACACTACGCAGATTAAATTAAACAATAATATAAATCAACGTTTATTGGCGTAGTGATACCAGCGCCGATGTTATGGCGTGATTAGATGGTGAAACGTTCGAAAGAAAATAAATATTTCTCCGTTCGGTGGGATATGAACCCACGACTGGGCAACAGTATATATATATACGTTTGTAAAGAGATTGGATATTGTCGTTCGTAGCTCAGTGGGTAGAGCCTCTGCCCGGCAAGTGGAAGGTCGTGGGTTCAGGTCCCACCGAACGCAGAAATATTTATTTTCTTTCGAACGTTTCACCATCTAATCACGCCATAACATCGGCGCTGGTATCACTACGCCAATAAACGTTGATTGATATTATTGTTTAATTTCTAAATGGTATTAAATGTAGAAGAAACTTCTAAATCTTCGTGCGAGCAAACAAACTCGCTAGCTTTCATATTTGTCATTCCTACTAATCTGAGAATGCCATCCAACCCGTCTCCCATCATCATCTCTGCCTGTATTTTCGGGTTCATCAGGTGAGGAAAAATTCTGTAATTAAGAAGTATTTTAATTGCAGGATTTTTGACCGACAGTTGGAAAGCCACTCTAACAGCACTTCTTCAAATTCTTGATTTCTTGTCTTCCGATGCTTCGTCTCGCTATGTTTACGCTTCTAAAGAACTGTTGCAAATAATCTTCGCTACTTTTTAAAATCTCATTTATCTTTTACCTCCGCCCAACCCTAAAGCGTTGCTAATTTTCGTGCAGTTACACCTTTTCTACTATCCTGGATAGCTTTGATTTTTTTTCCTTTAGACTTCAAAATTTCCGTGAAAAATTCATTATGCTTACTAACTGGCGTTCAAATAACGAAGTTCGGTATACGAAAACACTCAATGGTAACAACGCATAAAGAAATGCGTTGTTACCATTGAGTGGTAACAACGGTAACAACGCATAAAGAAATGGAACTGTCAAAAACCAATTTCTAGTTGATAGTGGTTGTTTGCGCAGAAGAAATATTGGGATGGTCGGTCATAAATAGTGACACCGTATCCATGGAGAGGGGCGTACCTCTAAAGCTATAAAGTAAACATGTGTTTCAATGGAGTGCCTTGAAAGAAAGTGCCGTCAAGTAAATTCTACTTTACCTTGTTGACAATGGGGTTTTCAGAAATATTTGCAAAATTTTATTAAATTTTTTTCCGTAATGCCTACCGCGTGGCCGTTGTTCGGAATTCATTGTTCGGAGGTTAGCATTAATGTTAATCCTATGGAATGTTTTCGGTTCCATTGATATGTGGCCGGACTTCGGAGGTTACCGTTGTTTAGAGGTGATCGTTAAAGGAGGTTTTGCTGTATAACGAACCAATATTTATCCTCTAATTCCATTTTTATCGCTATATTCAACGGTTTTAAATAACATCTGGAATGTCAACAGATAGTGATTTATTAAGCGTTGTGCATACATGAAATTCAAATGACGAAACATAGTAAATTCTTCATCAATGAGATCTACAACGTATTACTGTAATACTCGAGGTGCAGCTAACACAATAATATTATTGTCTAAAAATTCTTATTCTTATCTATTCTTAAAGAACATTATTGTCTTTTCAACGCTAAGCTTCAGTTAAGAAAAATTCTGATCCCGTAAAAGTAGGGTCCGTGTGTTCAAGTGAAGGGGCTGTCCCTTCTTCAAATGATTGACAGCTGATAGGCCAATGAGAGTTAGCAACGTGGCAGTAAGTCCTCAAGCCCACTTTCCTTTGACTCGCTTTCCTATCTGAGGGAGATGAATGGGTTAATCTTCTTGTTTCAATTTGGTTTGTTTGTTTGTTTGGCTTTTTTATGGCGCAAGAGCATCTGGGCTATACTGCGCCAAACATGGTAAAATCAAAGACTGTAGTAAAAGCCAGTACTTTTTAAAAATTTTAAAACGTGCGTATGGTCAGCATGGTCATTTAAAATGTCAGACAGTGATGAAGAGTTAAAAGTAAGAGTGCGGGCAAGTCTATAATAGGGGCATTGAGTTAAAATGTGTAAAACACTCATGGGTTCATTGCACACTTGGCAAATTGGTGCTGGTTTTCCTTCCAACAGATGTCTATGGGTGAGATGGGAATGCCCAATGCGAAGTCTAGCAAGGAGAACCTCCTCTTTCCGATTTTTACGGTATGAGGAGGGCCAGTTACCAATTGTATGTTTAATATTATTCAATTTGTTATTGGTTTGATGATCCCATTCTTCTTGCCACCTTTGATTCACACAGGTCTTGATAATTGGCTTCAGGTCAGAGAAAGGAAGAAGTTGGCTAGAAGCAAGTGGTGAGTTCGTTGCCCTTGCAGCTGCATCAGTAGCTTTGTTTCAATTTGGGATGTGAAATCTGGGTAGACCAGGTTTGGAGGACAATGAATGAAAATAATAATAATAATTAGAGTCATCGTCTTGCCTGCTGAAATTTCTTATCTATACTGTTTTCTGACGGGAGGATTTTTCTTTGGTATTATTACTGTACAATAATACAGTTATTGTCATATTATTATTATTATTTTTGCTATGTTCGACCGTGACGTCATTTTGGCAAAATGCAATTTTTTTAACAATATTTATAATAAATATATGTTCGCATTACACATTACATATTTACAATACGTGTTATATTTTTGCATTACATATTTACAGTATGCATTACATGTTTGCATTGGTGATACTCAATTTCTATTTGAGCAAAAGAATTCTACGTAGCATTCGTCATTTGTAATAGGAAATAATTAGTGCATGAGTGCAGGCCCTTCGAGATGATGGGAGAGGCCTAGGCCACTTCTTTTGCCAGGCCCCTTACATTTGGCAGGTCAGGGGACAAGAGTTATAGACCCCTGGACGGTATAGCAGATCGGACCCTCCACAAACATTGTCCATTTTCCCTTAGGATAATTTTTCGTGTTGTATTTAGATGTATTTATATAGATAATTATTTTTAAAAAAAAGGAAACTAAAAGATTTCAGCTGGTCCCCTTATAACACAGGGACCTTTGAAAAGCATTTGCCCCCCCCCCCCACTTTCCATGGATTACTTTTTGAGCAAAAAAATTAGAAAAAATTACTAATGACAAATGTCAATAATATACAAGTACTGTAATTTGAACATATAGGGTAATGGCTGAAAATGTATATGATGAAAATATAATAAATGAAGAAAATGTAATTTGTAACGCAAACTACTATTGACTGTTCTTAATTTTTTGATGAAGTAAAAGCTTTTCTAGCTTTTTTTCTACAAATGCATTGATAATTGAAGAAAAGTTGAGATTTCGTAGTACATCATAATTTATGTTGAGCATAGCCAGTCCGTTCAATCTATCTTTACTCATCATTTAGCGGTGAAATTTTTTAACTTGTTTGAGCACATTAAATGTTCTTTTACCTGAAGCCACTGACACTGGAAGGGTCAGAAAAATCCGCAATGCAAGAGTTATATTAGGGAATATTTTTTTAAAGGCAAAATTTGAAGCCCTTCGATAAAGTGAGGCTCGGGGGGCAAATGACCCCCATCTCGAAAGCCCCCCCGCATGAGTGGGAGGGTATCTGATGACTATACGATTTACTTCAATCTTCCCATGAACTGCTTGTCGGCCACAAAACAATATATATATTCAAATTCAGATATTTACTCCTTGCTCTAATGTTAAGTGAAAAATTATAAAAACGAATTTCACCCTTTAGTCGAGGGTACCAGTGTTTTCCACCTCCGTGTAAATAATAAATTGCCCCCCTCCCCTGCCCTTACATTTTATACGATTTTCTTGGTTCGTTTTCTCAATATAGGTGCAACAAAATAATGCAGCAAAGGCAAATAAAAAATTATTTAGAAATGAAAAAGAAAAAATCATTTTAAAAATAGCAATTCGATAAAATTCACTGGCTCGAAAACAAGACTATTTGCAAAAAATAGAAAAAATATTATATATATACAGCGAACCTCCATATAATGAAATCGACAGTTCCATGAAAAAATTTCGTTATATAGAAAATTTGCTATGTGGAAACGATGTATTCATGAACCAGGGTATTACAATATAATACCACAATTAAAATCCCGCTTTACAGTAAAGGACTGTTTCTCATAAATGACATTCAACCATTTAAAAATAGATGTTTTTAAGTGTGCGTATTTTATTGCCACGGTATTAGGGAACCCGATATCGCTGACGTGACCATTGTATTTTATGTTTTGGTAGTTAAAAATTTCGCTATATATAAATTTATTTCGTTATATAGAAATTTATTTCGTTATATAGAAATTTATTTCGTTATATAGAAATTTATTTCGTTATATAGAAACACTTTCATATGTAATGACCATGGGGATTTACCAAAACTTTGCTATATAGAGAATTTCGCTATACGGAAGTACGTTATATGGAGGTTTTACTGTATATCATTATACTAACCATTATCTACTTTTTTGGATTGATTGAATTGGTTAGAGGAAAATTTGTTAATAAAAAAAAGCAAGAAGTTAAGGTTATGTAAAAAAAAATGGATAAAAAAGGCATGTGTAAAGAAGGGTAAATATTGGAAAAGTGATCCAATCGAAAATAATGCATTCGGTTCTATTTATATATTTTCAAGTATATTTAAATCATCCTGAAGTATTATCTTTAAAAACAATCCGTTGTTGTGCCGCCCTAGCCAGACGCTTAGTTCTCCTTTAAAATATTTTAAAATTATTTATATTCTGGATTTATACTATTTTTAACTAATTTTTGATCAATATTGGTTCATTCAGTATTGATCACAAATCTCAATTATTGTAGTCAGAAAAAGCAAACCAATAACAGGGATTTTGTGCGGTCCCTGATGAAGAACAAAATTCTTGGTATTGTTTAATCTTTTACTCCTCTTCACCTTTTACTACTACATGTCAATTTTTATTCTGAGATGTTTCTACTACTTAAATTTACTTGGGTTTACTACCTTGTGTGATATTACTTTACAACTTTAACTTTGTCCAAGTTAATATACATTTAGATATGTGTATTTATGTATATTACATTAGAAGGTACTACATGTCACAATCATACTACAATTTTGCTATTGATAATAATGGTTTCATTAAGCTGCATTAATTATCACTGGAGGACTAATTATTGTTTGTTTTGACTATTAAGTACCTCTTTTCTCTTAATTCCTTTCTGTAAGTAATAGCTCGCTAACTATTCATTTTAATATGCACATTCACATGGTGAAATGTGTGTATAAAAATGCAAATGCAAAATTTCGGCAACATGAAAATTCCAAACCTATCAAAATTGGTAAAGGTGTGAGGCAGGGAGATACCATTTCTCCAAAACTTTTTACTTCAGCTTTACAGATGATTTTTCAGCAGATAAATTGGAATAACAGGGGAATAAAAATAAATGGTGAATATTTAAATCATTTGCGGTTTGCTGATGACATTGTTATTTTTTCAACGAACCCATCAGAACTCCAAGACATGGTACAGGAGCTCTCAACTAGAAGTAAAGAAGTTGGACTCAAGATGAACCTACAAAAAACTAAGATCATGTTCAATAATTTCGTAGAGGAAACAAAAATACAAGTTGACAACATTGAGCTAGAAATTGCTGATTCATATATTTACCTTGGCCAGCTGATTTCAATGGATGGCAACATTATGAAAGAACTCAACAGACGTATTAAACTTGGCTGGAGTGCATTTGGAAGAAACAGTTTTATCCTGAAGGGGAAATTGCCTTTGTGTCTAAAAAGAAAGGTCTTCAACCAGTGTGTATTGCCAGTCCTCTCTTATGGATCAGAGACATGGAGTCTAACAGTTGGAGCAATACGAAAGTTACAGACAACGCAAAGGAGCATGGAGAGGTGCATGCTTGGAATAACTAGGAGAGATCGAAAAAGGAACACTTGGGTGAGAGAGCAAACTAGAGTAGAGGACATCATTGTTAAAGTAAAAGGGCTGAAATGGCGATGGGCTGGGCATATTGCAAGAAGAACTGATCAACGATGGACAACAGAAATTCTGAACTGGATTCCAAGAGACCACCGAAGACCTAGAAAACGTCCTCAAACTAGATGGGTGGATGAAATAAGAAAACAGGTTGGGGTGACGTGGAAGCGAATTGCTCAGGATAGACTTGTGTGGAAAGCATTTGGAGAGACCTTCATCCAGCAGTGGATAGATAATGGTTGAATATGATGATGATGATATATATATAAAGTAATGTTTTCCTGAAAGAGAACGATCTGAGGAACACGTGCTAGTTTTAAAATCCTGTAATTCTCTTCTTTTTTTTTCCAAATTATAAAGCTTTAAAATCATTATTACCTCATTCAGCTTAATTTCAAAGTTTAACTCTTTTTTGAAATGGATTACTGAAAACGACACAATTAATCAAGAGCATGAGTACACTGGCAGGTAAAGAATTATATGCTGAAAAAATCATTTTAAAATATTGAAATACAAAAAATGATACGTTAATAAACATTCCCATTGAATAACATGGGTTTCATGCTACGAGGGGTCAGACTGAAGCTTCCCCTTAAGGTTTTCAAACATAATCTCACAAATCCGAAGCTGAAGTCTCTTAAACAGACTTGTGTTATTATCTTCAAACGTGGATTAATTTGACTATATAATAGGCGACATATTCACATATATTAATTATATTATTCATGTTAGTAATTTCCGAAAGTAATTAATGTTTAATTTCCATATTTATTAACTATTATCCCATTTTGAAACCATAAAAATAATAGTTGTTCGAATAAAGGAATATAACTGCTGACCAGAGTTCACCATAACTAGTAAAATTTCGTTACCGGTTTAACATGTAAGGAAAGATCCCACAATAATTCGAGAACTAACGTTTCTTTTATCCAGCAAAGCGTCGAGAAAATAAAAACATTCTCAGTTTTTCGACAGTTCGCTTGATCAAGGAGATAGTAGTGCTCGAAACGTTGTGAAATGTTTTCTTACACCTTGGGCCGGTGGCGAAATTTTGCTATTTACAATAATGGTTGCTTGAGTACGTTGATTTGAAAATTATGCATACTAACGTTTATACGGAAACACGATTTTTGATAAATGGTTATATAGACTAATATCTATAGCGAAGAAAATGCTTTATTAACGATGTTTGTTATAACGGAGTAAGACTGTATATACATCGTTTTAGAATTTAAGTGACTTAATTGCTTGAACATGTACCTTATATGGCATGCAAGTGGGTAGTTAATGCAAATTACAGGTGGGAACAGGTGGGACCTTTTTTTTTTTTTGCCAAGGTTAAACCTGAAGAAAATAACCACCTTTACCTTTTAATGTATTAAAATAAAAATGTTGCATATGGTGCAAACGACGCCTATGATGGCATGTAATGTACACCACCGCTAATATCTGTCATTCAGCTTTCAAGAAATTCCAAAATCAGATAACTTGTATTCCATTCAAATGAAATTTAAAGTATTATTTATAATAGAAATAAAATACAGGGTACCAGGGAGGAAATTACATAAAAAGGTTAAACACTGGTAAAATAGCAATGAAAAAGATCACTCAAGCTTTCGGACGCATCAGCAGCAGTCCTTCATCAGGAGTAATGACGATGTTATGTTTCTGTCTCTTTTTTATACTTGAAATTTCTGGAAAACCCTTCATCAGAGTAGTCCCGCAGAATGGGAAAACCCAATGAGAACCAATGGGAGGCCTCCAATAGAATCATGGAAGAACCCAATGGGAACCAATGAGAAACCTGTGCTTCGGGGCACCTAATGTTGGCGAAATCCCATACATTTCAGAGTAAGAGTTGTTTATAAGTTTCTGGAAGTGGTTGTGATGTATTAATGGCTTTCTTATGCAGTTTATAAGTTTCCCAAAATATATATATATATACTTATAGTATTTTAGTTCTCAACGATTGGATGACATTGCTGGTGTCATACCTTACTTATCATGAAAGGAATATATTCACGTAATAAAGTCCTTTAAATTCTAATGCAGGTTCATTAAGATATTTTAAAATTATTGTCAGAGGTGTCGATGATTTATACCAAAATAACGTAATTCAGAATTATAGAACAACGAATGAGTCTTTTTTAATTTTTGCTCATAATTGCTACTTACGCAATTAATTACTATACTTATGAAAATAATTACTTTACTTATGAAAATAATTACTTTACTTATGAAAATTATTACCATACTTATGAAAATTATTACTATACTCATGAAAATTATTACTATACTCATGAAAATAATTACTATACTCATGAAAATAATTGCTATACTTATAAAAATAATTACTTATGAAAATAATTACTATAACTTATGGAAATAATTTACAATTTCTCGTTAATTATTGACGCTTTTAGTTGTTTTCCGAATATACCTAACCATATGATAACCATCGCCGAGAGTAAATCATTAATAATACATAGTATTTATTTTAGCAAAATTAGTGATATTTAGTTTAATATTATGGAGCATTTTGATTGATGATGATATTTAATTTAATATTATGGAGCATTTTGATGCAGCACTTATTTTGATATTAAAAGAACACAATTAATATTATCGAGCAGGATACAACAGTAACAAAGATCCGAGCTCAATTGAGGAAGTAACCATTCCGCACTTTATGCCATGGCTTTACCACACAGCACACTAAAGGCACTTTACATTAATTCTGTGCTAACATGTAATTGTTGCAATAAATCATTATCGATCATACATCCACATGAGATCGTATATATGCATCCTTTGATAATGTGGCTTTCAGCAATAAGCTAGATATCGATGGTAATTGTCATTATGGATATTATTTCGTTTCATAGTAGTTTATTACTATTATTATTTACTTACTACCAGTAATGAAATTGCAAATTGTTTTAACAAGTTTTTGTGGAAATTGCAGAGAATACAGCAGATAAAATGTCAATATGAATAATGAATATATGTGTCATAACATTGGTAAATCAATTTATGTAAGTCAAATAAGTCACTCAGAGTTATTAAATGAATTAAGCAAGATTAATAATAAAAAGGTGCAGGATATGATGACATATACCCTAAGATAATTAAGGAATGTGCTGATTCATGCAATATTCTTGCAATATTGTGGCAAGATTCTGGCAATATTTAATGAAATAATTGATACAGAAGTAATTCCTGAAGAAATGAAAACAGCTAAAGTAGTTCCTATATATAAGAAAGGTAAGAAAGATAACAAAGAGAACTATAGACCAATAGCAATAACCTCCGTCTTCGCGAAATCATTTGAAAAATTACTTTACTAAAGAATAATTGATTTTATAGACAATGAGTATATAATAGATAATTCCTAATTTGGGTTTAGAAAGGGCAAATCAACTGAAGGGGCGCTATTGAGAACAATAAAAAGAATATAGGAGGCAATAGAAAACAAGGAACAGGGTATTGGCATTTTTTTATCTGAATAAAGCATTTGATGCAATAAATAGAGAAATATTAATTAAAAAAATTAAAACTTACGGATTAAGGGGGAAAATCAAAAATTTATTGAGCAGTTATTTAAAGGCTGGAAAACAAATTATGTATGTGAAGGGAATGAAATCTAAGTTATTAGTTAATAATTACGGAGTACATCAGGGCTCCAATTTGGGGCCATTATTGTATTCCTTATATGTTAACGATATATTCAACGAGTCTGATGTAGGAAACATCACATTATTTTCTGATGATACAAGTGCCATTATTACTGATAAGGATTTAAAAATAAGGTAATGGAAACAGATATTAATGAAATAAAAAAAATATGAGAAATGGTTTGCTGTTAATCAACTGAAGTTAAATGTAGACAAATCAAAATTAATAATTTTTTCAGGTAAAAATAAAAAAATAGATGACGATATGATTAATAAATCTATAACAGTTAATAATAAGAAAATAGAAATAGTGGATAAAATTTATTTCTTAGAAGTTCAACTTACAAATAAATTAAATTGGAATGGTCATATAAACAAAATAACAAAAAAAGATACGTAAGGGTAATGGAAGTCTAAGACAGATAAGTAAAAATCTATCCCCAAAAATAAATAATGAACTCCATAATTCTCTGATTAATTGCCATCTAGTACATTGTAACTGCGTTTGGGGTAATTTGGGTATTGCTAACGATGATATTATAAAACATTTGCAAAATAAATCAATCAAACTGATTAATAGAGACAATAGAATAGACTTAAAGAATTTTTTAATAAATTCTAATATATTGCAAATTGAACAGATTCATAAATACTGTATACTAATTAAAATGTTTGAAAGGATGAGAGAAATAAACATACAGATCTTATAAAAATTCAATTAAACGAAAAAGAAGTAGATATCGAAACTATAACGAATTAATATTACCCAAAATAAGAACAGAATTGGGAAGATGCAACATAAATTACATAGGACCTAAATATTAGAATGGAATACCAGATAAACTAAAGCGGTTAAATAATATAGTAAAATTTAAAAAAAAAGCTTAAAAGATACTGGATAGTCAGTAATGTCCAACAATTTATCGATAATTAAAAAAACCAATCAATTAAAGACAAATTATAAAAACAATTCATATAAGAAGTGCATTACATATGCGTGATCTTTAGTAACGAGTGAGGTGTGTTGAAATATGTGGAAATAGCCTGATGGCCGAATTTATTGTTTGGGTGAATTGTTATATTGAATCAGTCTGAGTTCCTCAAGCCTGTTATAGTTATCATAGATATTTACTTAGGACCTTTCTTTGTGTGGTCATGTATTGTCACAACGACTGTTCCAAGAAGAATAAATAAAGTATTATTATTATTATTTTAGAGTAGTTTATTGTGGATATTAATTCGTTTTATAGTTTTATGGATATCATTCGTATTATAGTTTTTTTTAGAGTGGTTTATTATAGATATTGTTTCCGTTTTATAGTTTATTATGGATATTATTTCGTTTTATAGTTTATTATGGATATCATTTCGTTTTATATTAGTTTATTATTAATATTATTTTGTTTTACATTAGCCTATTATTGATATTATTTCATTTTATAGTAGTTTATAATTGGTAGTTCACTTTATAGTAGATTATTATTGATATTTCTTTTATAATAGTATATTATTGATTTCTCGTTTTATAGTGGTATATTATTGGTTTTTCGTTTTATAGTAGTATATTATTGATTTCTCGTTTTATGTTAGTGTATTATGGATGTTATGTCGTTTTATAGTAGTTGATTATTAACGGCTCGTTTTACAGTAGTTTATTATTGATATTTCGTTTTATAGAAGTTTATTATTGATATTATTTCGTTTTATAGCAGTTTATTATTGATTTTAGCTGTAGCACGAAGTAAGGTTTAAAAAATCGATGGTTTTCCTTAAAGTTCTCTAAACTAGGAACAGCCTAGAGATACTTGAACTTTTCGAACCAGCTAGGAATTCACTCATTAAAGAACAGTTTCCCGCTTCATTAAAAAGTTTGAAGCTTTTCACAATATCCTTAGCAACAGGCAATGTAATTAGCGACGCTAAATAATGAGGGATAAATAGACGCCCTCGAGGTGCGAGGAAAACGTCGAAGTTTCCTCCCCTCCAAAGAAATAATTTCTTATATACTTTAAGAATCCAATGTTAGATACCCAAACTCTTTGTAGAGAAAAATTATATATATATATCTATTCATTACCTGGGAGGATAAAGCGTTATACAAAAATCTCATGAAATCTTTAATTCTTTTGTGGACTCGCATGAAATCATAGCTTCAGTATCCATCAAAATTAGTAAGTACATAATCTAATATAATTTGAATTTGGATACAGACTCCCAAATACAATGGTTATACTCTAATGTATTATATTTTTATTATACAACATTAGCCCCGTAGCCAAGATGAAGGGGAAAATGGGGCCACGCCCCTGATGGCACAGTCTTGGCTACAGGCCTCTATCACATATAAGCAGCACTAGTTAGTAGTTAAAAGAACTATTTGTTTGTGGTTCGTGGAGTAAGGATACCTGAGGTCATACTACGCTGGAACTTATAGTTTTCGAAGTCAGCTGAACCTTCTTTTCCCCTAGGGAATCAAACTCAGGTCTACGGTGGTCAGAAAAAAATAGTACGCATCCTACGGCACCACTGGAATCGAACCCGGGTTAGCAGCACACCATAGACGGAGACGTTACTTGTACGCTACCATTGGGCCTAACAATTAAGCAAATTAAGAACGAAGAAAAGGGCTCCACTTAATCAGGTTACGGATAATCTAATACCCCGCTTATAAGAATGAGATTTATTAGAATCAAAAATATTTCCGTGTCATGATCATTGTCAAAATTCTCCGCTTTAACGAATAAGCTTCACTTGCCGTCACCGGATAATCGAACAAGACTAGACAATCTTAGCATGAAAATCAGCTTAAACAGAGAAGAAAATGTGTGTGCAGAGGAAAATTTCTGCTTACGATCGACTATAATTTGCTTTATATGATGGAAATGTATTTAGACAAACGTTTAATGGCATCCATGATAGAACAATAAATTTCACACGTTCCTTTTGTCATAAGTACTACTGTGGAAACTGGGTGCCAGTCTACAATTTTTCTTCCATTAAAAAATACTTTTTTTTCGGTACATACTATTATTCTTTTTAATGTTATTTCATGATTATTATGTGTACAGTCGGCATGACTGTACTAGGATATTTAAGCATGTATGCAGCTATGTACATAGGCACCCATACGAGTACTTCAGGTAGGGGTGAGAAAAATTAACGAGTACACTCAAACCTGTTTTTGTGCGGTGGATAGGGGCCGCATAAAAAAATCTCACGTAGAAAATAACTCAAAACCTTACGAAATAACTAGGAATTGCTTTTTTAAACGAAATCAAGACACAAGGCTTGGCAGCTATTTGGAATCTCGCCGAACCTTTTAGAATCTAATTTAAAAAATACACATGGGAACATTTTTAAATATTTTATTTACACATGTACTTATTTTACACATACAAAACTTTTCAAAACGTATAACCATTATCCTTCGTAGTCTGACAATACGCGAACTTTCTTGTGGTAAACTGGTTCAAAATCACGATGCAGATGTCCTTCAATGTTTATTTGCGATCGATGCATTTTTGCTTTGCTACGCAAGAATTCCATCGCAGTATGCTATTGCACATTTCATTTATTTACATGGAAATTCTTGTGCGTTCAACAATTAAATTATGCGATTATAGAATTCAATACATATGTAATGTGATGAAATACATATCAAAAATCGAAAAAACTAAATGGCCGATCAAACCTACTAATTTTTTTTTATTGATAACTTCGTCAATTACGTTCCAATTTGATTGAAATTTTCATATACCGCACAAAAAAAATCGCATAAAAGAAATTGCACAAATAAAAAATCACACAAAAAAAGACCGCACAAAAACAGGTTTGAGTGTACTTCTAATGGAGAAGGAGGTCTGAGAAAAACTACCCCCTCCTTCTCAAAGCTGTCGAGAATTTTAGTGAATGTACAAGATACCAAAACGCTACAAAAATAATTGATATTGCTTGACAATTAGTAATGAGCTAAAAAGTACCTTATTTTAAAATGTGACTGTAAAACTTTTGAAAGTAAATGCATAGCAGTTTCGGGAAAATCAAATTTTTAAACGGCTAGGGTGTCTCGAACCCCCCTCTACCTCCCATTTAGGCGCCCATGGTGATGTACGTTTACAATTAATACAAATATGCGATTATTCGAGAGAATAATCGCATATTTGTATTAATTGAGTAATTATTGCTGGAACGATTAATATTTGTTTAATCGGGACGGATACATTTCTTTATTAATCATGCCTTTACTCTTAACACTCTCTCTGCCACTTTATATTATTAAATAACCATTATATGATTAAATAACTATTATATTATTAAATAACTATTATATTATTAAATGGCCATTATATTATTAAATAACCATTATATTATTAAAGAACCGGTTAACAGCATCTTCACCTACAAGAATAAGTGCAACAGAAAACAGATTTCATCATGATATGAAAATTATATTGGAAAATAAAATGGTGTATGAGTTTTCAAATGTAAAGATGACCGTAAGCGTAGAGTTGTGTAATAATCTATGGCATTTTGTTCTCCTCCATTTCTAACTCAATTACCAGTCAATATCTCCTCATTTCAAAACCGTTAATATTTCATCAAAAATATTACGTGTGTGTAACAGATTAATTATTCATTATTTTTATATATAGATTAAGATTTTAAAATTATTACATACTGGTAAAACTGAACAGGAGTTGAATAAATTTATTCCGATATTTTTAATATTAATGACCGTTTTCGCAGACCAAGCATATCAAAATTTTTGGAGAGCAGTTATGAAAATAATGTTCAATAAACATATCTAATTGTAGTTTGTCTCTATAAGGATTTTATTAAGGAATATCTGCAAGAGTACTGTAAATTTGCATGTTACTTATTACTTCAGTTTAAGTAAATAATCTGATTACGTTGCTTGAACTGAAATAAAATTTAAATAAAATTTACAAAATCTTATTTTTATTTAATATAGCTTTGAGGTCAAATCCGGATGAAATTTTTATGGCTTGTCTTATTTTCGGTATTTATTGACATTTTTAATACCAGGATAATTAATATATTCCCGCCCACAAGAGAGGGAGGGAAGTACGATTGTTGTGTGAGGGCTGTATTCAGAACATCAGTGGGCCGTCACGCGGCCCTGAACCCATTCCCATGGAAAAAATATTCTGCTTTTAATTATATCATAATCACAGAGTTATAGTGGCGGATTAAAGGTTTTGAGGCACCTGGTCTACTAGTATTATGAGGCCCTGAGTAAAATAGTGCAAAAGGAGGGGAGGAAAGCTGTAGAGGGGCTTCTGAAATTGACCGTAAGTGAACCTTTTGTAACAACGTTAAAGTAAAATTAAATTTATTTTCAGAAAGTTCATTTTCAATCTTGGAAGTTTATGTCAATAGAAATTAAAATATTTTCAAAATTATGTGTCACTCACAACCATGCTCCCCCTATACGTATATAGAGGATTAATTATCTATTACGGATTGATAATTAATCCTCTATACGTATATAGAGGATTAATTATCAATCCGTAATAGATACAAAAAGCCACCATCCACTTTCCATGCGACATTATTTACCACAAAAGAAACACAGCGGCAAACCAATTAATACTTTAATGGATCCCAAGTTACTGTAATGTGTTTGGTAAAGAGAAGGCAGACACTCTTACCAAGTAGGGATAATCTCAGCAACAACCCCACCTTCTAATTGAACTTCAAACTGTTAAAAGAATTGGTCAGTATATTACGAAACATTAAAGACAATTAAAATACACTGATAAAGTTACTGGGAAAAGTTGGGACAGTCACCTGAAATATATCATACAAAAAGAGCTTCCAAAGGAAGTCGGGGTAGCTTGCTTTAGACTTACGACTGGACGTGAATACCTACACCAGCATCCAAATGAAATTAATCCAATTCACCTATATACCCCTTATGTAAATTTGATCTAATAACGGGTAACCAACTCCTTTCATGCCCAAGTCTACAAGCTGTGATAGTGAAGTGCAACGTAAACAAACCGTCTTCCTCCAAAAGTCACCTGATAAAAGGTAAATACACATCTTTATAAAAAACTAATAGGATATTTGCAAATCGAAGTTCAAACTTGTGCTTCATGAAAAAAAATTGGAGAAAACTGTGGTAAAGTAATGTTTTTATGGACATAAATAATATACATCAAAGAAAAACAGAATGAAAAAACACTAGCTAAAAATAACAATTGCCATACAAAAAAAACAATAGCTAGATCTGACTAAAAATAGCTAAAATCAGCTTAAAAGCTATAATTTATAGCAAAATAGCTAAAAATAGCATAAAGAAGGAGTAATGAATAATAGCAGAAAATAAGAGAGAGTGAAAGAGATTCTGGGATTCACAAAGATGACGTCACAAACGAAGAAATTCCTAGCAAAAAACAAAGAAAGGAGGGCGACAAGATCCAAAAGACATCACGAAAAAAAGACGACGTCAGTAGGGGAACACAAAAAGAAACTGAATGGACAACCATCAGAAATATAAAACAAAGAGGGACGAGCGATCTAATGAATGAAAAAGAGAAAGAATACGAAAAAGAGATAACAAATATTCAATTATTTGCATATATTCAAGATTTGGGGGAAAAAAATAATGAAGGAAAGAGAAACAGTTAATAAAAACTTTAAAGGAATGACAAAAATGTGCAAAAAGATGGTGATAGAGATCAAAGCTGTTGTTCAAAAAGAAATCCTGGCTAAAATAAACTTAAAAGAAAACAATAAAAACCTAAAGGAAGAGCTAAATGAGTTTAAAATAAAATAAAAATAAATGACTGAAAAGATTATCGATTTGATAGAAGAAAACAAAACAAAAAAAATGGATATATTGAAAGAACTCGATAATATGGACCAGTATCGAAGAAGACATAATCAACTAATAAGAGGAATAGAAGAGAACGAGGGAGAAGAACGTCAAAAAATTATTGAAAAAATAGGGAAGAATCTCGAAATTGAAATGCAAGGTAAAGACATAGAAGTTACTCACAGATTAGGAAGACGTAAAGACAAACCTAGGAATATCATAGTTCGATTTAAAGATATAAAACTAAAGAATCAAATCTGGAAAAAAAAAAAAAACAGTAATCTAGGAAACAGACTAACGAATCAATGGAATAACGATGAAAATGTAGATACTGTTAACAACCGAAAAATATTTATCAATGAAAACTTAGCTGACTATAACAGGCGAATATTGACAGAAATACTCAAATTTAAGAGAGAATACAACTGGAAGTTCGTATGGACTAACAAAGGAAAGATTCAAATTAGAGAAAATGAAAATACGGTAATACATCAGATAAAAAAAACAAAGGTGACCTTGCGAAATTTCGAGAAAATAATGCATGATTGGGGTCAAATTATGGAAAGGAAAGGATACAGTAAAACTTCTTTTAACGGACACCTCTCAGATATAGTCACTCCGTTTTTACGGTCAGATGAAATTTCCCCGTTAAGAATCATTTCATAAGAAGATCCTCTTCGTTTAAAGTCACCCCTCTTCACATTATTCTGACCCACGAGTGTCCGGTAATGAGGGGTTCTATCACCAAACTGTAAGATTTTTAATTTGAGTTCATTAATACACTCAGCCGATAAAATTCGCTTTCATAAGTAAAATTAATTAATTATGGGAGATTGGAAGAAGACACATTATATTTATATTTTGACATACTTTCATGGCAAAGATACTTCCGGAAAGTTTTAAAAACATTTTAAATAATAATTATTCTTTCCAAGTTCTAGAGATAAAAATTTTCTTCCATTTGAATTCCCCAATTATTATTTTAAGTTTCTTTTGCGTTGTTAACGGATCATAAGCATTAAGTATGGAGTTTGTAAATTGGCCTTTTTTCCCTTTTCCACGAAAACTTCCGGGGTATTTTCTCCTCAACTTATTCGGGAGAAGTTGGTAGCTGGAACACGTACTTTTGGTACATGCGCCTCACACACCTAAGCTAAGGCGCATGTACTTTTGGTACATGCGCCTTAGCTTAGGTGTGTGAAATATCTTGTGGGAGCGACAATCTATCGGGGAGGAAATCGCCTTTCCTTAAATGAGAAGCTATCCAAAAATAGCCTCTGAATAGAAATTGCCATGTATCGAATCGAAAATAGCAAATTCTTTAGCTAGAAGCTATCTCCAGAGAGGAGCAATACTATTACTATTATCAGAACGACCATTATTTTGTTACACGAAATTTATATTATTTTCCACACAATATTAAAGCAGAATTGCTGTTTGTGGGACTATGGCTTTGTTAGATATTTGTAACCCATAATCGCGTAAATAATTTATGATTGGGAGAATGGGCATTTCTATTCATGCGAAACAAGGCTCGCGTCTTGAACAAGAGGCACTCTCATACAACATTGTCACTATTTTTTCAAATTCTTCCGTTTGACAAACTACAAATTGCAAAACATAATTTTTTTTTCTGCACTTAATGCATATTAAAACCGCATGTACGGTCTTACCTTCCACGTTACTTCTCTGGCGCAAAATAGCCCTTGTTGTCCTTGCGCAATAAACATACAACCAACCAATAATGCATATATTTACATATTTTTAAAACAGACAGGTCATATTAAAACCAATTTTTATAAGTGGCTCCAACTCGTATTTCTAAGCACCAATTCTCTCTCCAATTTTTTCACCCTTAGTGTTAATGCAAATAAGAATGTTTTTACCCCCATGCTTGACCTTGTGTGTTTTCCCTTTCAATCGGTATATCGTTTGATTTCGTATAACCAAAACCGGTTTTAGTTGTAAACTGAAAAATGAATAAAAAGTACCATAATCCAATGCTGGGGATTATATTTGCGACTCTGTTGTTGCTTCACTATCGTTCGTCTTGAGCAAGATGTCTCGGGTTCGAGTCTCTTTCATACAAAAACCATTGTCAGTAGTTTTTTTCAAATTTCATATATTTGATAATATGCAAATCGCATAAAATAGGACACATTTTTCTACAGTTAATGCATATTTTTAAAAATTCATAAGGATTTGTCATTTTTAAAGCAGCTCTAAAAGTTGCATTTTGAATCGCTTTTTTCCCTCTTTTTTTTATTCTATGTTAATGTAAATAAAGTTTTTTTTCCTTCTATACGTGCTATTAAATATTTTTTCCCTTTCAATCGGTAGTTTGCTTCATCTCATGGAACCAAACTTTCACTTTTTTTACACACACACACACACAAAATAAGAGCTATCCCCCGCCGGGGATCATACTTGCGACCCTATGTAGCAGACTCGTGACGTCATTCGCCTCTCAGGCAAGAGGTCCCGGGTTCGAACCTCTTTCACGTAGACGGCATTATCACCATGTTTTCAAATTTCACCCGTTTGACAAGCTAGAAATTGCATAAAACAGCACACATACTTTTGCACATAATGCATATTTTTACATATTGTTATGATGATGGATGGGTCATATTTAAATCAATTTTCAAAAGTTTTACAAATCGCATTTATAAGCACTAATTTCCCTTTAATTTTTTTTATCCTCAATATTACTGTAAATAAGTCCCCTCCCTCCCTCTATGCTGTATGTTAAACTTTTTTTTTCCCATTTCAAACGGCTTATAACTACATTTTGTTTATTCAAACTTCCATTTTTTTTCACAAACTTACAAAAAACTCACTTCCACGCGGGAAATCGTACTTACAACCGCATGTGGTAACCCGGTTACGTAATTTACATTTCAGGCAAGAGATCTCGCGTTCGGATCATCCCCTTAACGTCGAAGCAATTTTAACCTTTTTTTTTTTCAAATTTCATCAGTTTGATAATCTGTAAATTTCATAAAATAGAGTACTTTTTTTTGCACTTAATGCATATTTTTACACACACATTTAAAAAACGGATATGCCGTTTTCAAATCAATCTGTGACCGATATCCAAGTGAGGAACTCAAGGAATATATTAAAGGTGGCAATAGTTGGCGGGCGGCAACTTGTACTCCGAAAAAAAATAGTTAAATGAGATTATTAGTTAGTCTATTTGCTGGAATAACAAAATGAAAATTCACTTTCTCATACAGTTTGTGTAATTAATGCATATAATTTCGCATATTAAAAATGTAGGTGCCATTTTTAAACCAATTTTTAAATGTCACGCGTGATCGCATTTTTAAAAACCCTTTTTATTAAACTTATTTTATTCTTTGTTGGTGAAACAAATAAGAGGGGTTTTTTTCCCTATGAGTTCTCTTTAAATTTCCTTTTCGTTCATTCGTTGTATCGCTTCATTTAGTAGAAATAAACTTCCGATTTTTGAGTAAAATTAGAAAAAAAAAGAATAAAGTTTGCCCACGCCGGGGATCGTACTGGCAAAACCCTGTTCAGTGACCTAGTGATGTCACTTGCCTCTTAGACATAAGGTCCCGGGTTCGAGTCCACGCAGAATTTGTCACACTTTTTTCAAATTTCATGCATTTGACAAGCTGCAAATGGTATAAAATAAAACACCCTTTTCTGCCAATAATGTTCATTTTTACACGTTTTAAGGACCTATAGGTCATACTAAAATCAGATTTTAAAAGTGGTGTGAACTCGCATTTCGAAGCACTAATTTTCCCCTTTTTTATCCTTTATGTTAATGCAACTACGATTTCCCCCCCCCTGTGCCTGATCACAATCGCTTTTACCCATTCAATCGGTGTATCGCTTCATTTCAAACAACTAAACTTCTCATTTAGGCAAAAAAAAAAAAAATTAAAAAAAATGTCTTCCCACGCCAAGAATTTTACTCGGGGTTTTATTGAGTATAACTGATGACGTCATTTGCCTCTCAGGAAACAGGTCCCTGATGGGAGTCCCTCTCACGCAAATGCCATTTTCACCAGTTTTTCAAATTACATTAGCTGTAAATTGCATAAAGCATGAGCATGATCGACATGAGCCAGCGGGCCACATAAAACGTGTCGGCGGGCGACAAGTGGCCCGCGGGCTGAAAACCTCTGACCTATGCAATAATCTGGCCCCGCTCAAAGAAGAGATAACGTACGGCTGCACCCCTTGCTTTTAAAACTATTTCCTGCTAATTTGAAGTACCGTAGAATGGACATCACGATGTGTTGAAAACTTTAGTTTCGTATTGTAGCTCATGCATATGGAATCATTATTTACACGATTCTCAAAATGGCCGGTTGTGAATTTTGAACAGGAGATGATCTTCGTTTCACGCATTCCTAATTAAATTCAATTCCGGAGTATTTAGAGACAATCGCGAGAACGTCAAACTCATCAAAATGCTCATCCAACCAATATATCATCAACTTGGATTGATAAAGGGAGAAAATATTCTATTAAATGGAAGCACCAAGGTTTGTGATGTATTCTATTAAATATCACTATTATTCTGTGGCAAAGCAGTCGAAACCGACGAGTGTATAGATGGTCAGCAAACATATTGATAAGATCCAGCTTCTGCTGAAATGGAGATCTCTATGAGCAATATGGTGTCCAACTGTAGAAGACATATAAACATACTTCATAACATTATTCTGATGTCACTTGCTTGTAATGCTGGAGTTTCAGCAGATAAGGACCATGTATATTTAATCGTTGCCATGAACATGCACCCTCATTAACATGTCGAAGTCGGAATGTTTTCATTTTGATTTGTTTGACGCGACTATTTGTTTCCAGTACCTGAGGATTCGTGTAAATTAGCATAGAAACTTTCATAGTAGGATAGCTTTTATATTTTTTAGACAGTTCTATAGTCTTGGATAGCTTTTACAGTTTTAGAGAGCTTTTATAGTTTTAGACAGTTTTATAGTTAGTTTCATCTTGTCGTATTACTTGGCGATACACTCTTACTTGTCGTTTTATAGTTAGTTGCCAAGGTTCGTATTATTTGTCCTTTCCGCCCAAGTAATTTTTTTTTTATCTTGATTACTAATTACTTTCATCCAATTCAGAATTCAAACATTAACTAGTAATAACAGAACGCCTATTCAAAGAGGTAATGAATAACAAGTTAACGAACAGAATAAATGACGTTCTTCAAATACACTATTACAGATTAACTTCGGATGCAGTAACATCAATATAGTATACGGAAAGAAATTACTTAATGATTTAATTAAGTCAACGTCATTTGCAGGAAGAAATTCACGAATTTTTGAAGAGGATTGATATCACAGTACTGACGAAATCCAAATCCCACATAGTCGATGTTCTGAGCAGTAAACTTGCATATAAAGGTGAATTTTATACGACATACAGAGATGTATAGGGCTATTGTCTCCATTTTTATGTAAATCACTTTGTGAAAGACGGGATTACGAACTAAACTGGTAAACAATTTAATCTATTAAGATTTCCCAAGATGCTTGATTTAACTATTCCAGCATATCATCAAGATGACTTTATTTTGACCAACAGATCACACCGGTTTCCAGTAGAGGCTATTTTAACCATGAAATTAACCAATTTCTCATTATTGATTCACTATTTGGCAAGAAACTTAAAAGATGCACTTTAGATATACAGTGTTCCTAGGAAAGTTCGAATGCAGACAATAACTTTTGAATCAAGACAGATCTTGCAACAGAAGTTGCATATTGGTATAGTAAAATGACAATGCACTATCAGATGATATGAACAGCAGCGTCCCTGGTGGCGAATTAAGGAAGTTAAAAACATATTAAAGATATAGAAATATTTTCAATTAGAAAGTTGTAGAGCGTCCTTCAGTTAGTAAGAAAATATATACGGATTGCGTGGAATATGTACACGTACTGCCACAAAGTGAGGTATTCTAAAAGTTTCAATGCATAGCTTACAGTTAATGCTTTAGACGTTAAGTTGAAGTTCTTATAGGAAAGAAACCATGGTCTCTCTCCTATAAGAACTTCAACTCAACTTTTAAAACACCAGAAAGCATTAACTGAAAGCGATGTACTGAAACATTCGGAACACCTTACTTTGTGGCAGTACGTGTACATAGTGCATGTAAGCCGTATGTTTTGCTTACTAACTGTAGGATGCTCTACAACTTCCTAATTGAAAATATTTCCTCATCTTCATTATTTTTCGAAATAAAATTTTTAACTTCCTCAATTCGCCACCAGGGGCGCTGCTGTTCATCTCGTCTGATAGTGCATAGTCATTTTACTATACCAATATCTAACTTTCTTTGCAATATCTGTCTTGGTTCAAAAGTTATTGGCCGCATCCGGTCTTTCCTAGGAATTCTGTATAACTTGCACCAAAACTTTTACTTATATTATATTATTCCTTATTGTATGTTGTTTTTCTAAAATATTTCTCTTTCTCTATGAATCTCTTTCCACAGATCCTATTTTAATGCAAAATACCTCCTCCTAAGTAATTCGGCGTGTTCACTATTACCTTTCTATAGTAATTATGCGCTGCTGTCAGCAACCCCCAAACCAACCAGCCATCTCTGAGCAAATTATCCTCAAATTCGATTGAGACGTTTATACGCTGTTTGCGAGAAATGTCAAGTCAAGCTGCGCGTATTGTTGTGATGACTGGCCTATAATGAACCAGAGCAATCACGGAATCTTCAAAGTACGTCATATTTCACAAGAATGAGAACAGTTTCCATTCCAAGTAGACAACTTTACTAATATCGTATACTCTTGTTAATTCGGTCATCCATTGCATTGTGATGGACCGGATTAGCGAGGATGACGGATTACTGAAATTCCATAAAAAAATTAGTTTAATATTTTATTAAATATCACGCTCGTGACGTCACATGGGAACATTGCAGCGCACCTTTTACTCCAGAGCAGGAAGTCTGATTAGAGTGAACTTATTGTATATTTAGATGCTATATTGCGTAATGGAAAATTCCGCTTATCCGAATAAATCTGGTCAAAGGCCTTGTTCGAATTAGCGAAATAAGGTAGTTCTCAAATTTTTTGCATGACTTATACATGCGTTGTCATGATATTATCTTCAACTGACACACGAACAAAACAAAATTGCAGTTCATTCTTTTCTGGTCATTTATCAAAAAAAGAAATTCTGATATCTACGTTTTCGAATAAAACTCCAGAGCCCCCCAAAACATTGCAAAGTCGGATTATATACTGTCCTGCTCAGAGTCAGCATGATCATCAGGGAAGTGGTTTTCAATCAACCACAAATACCACAATACACAAATTTGTAAGGGTGTTGTGCTGCAAAGCGTAGATGTGTATTTTGAGGTATTTTAAAACAAAAACAAAAGCCACCCTTTTCACTGTCTACGTATAACGTATCTACAATTACTCTATATAAGTGCCGGTGGGTCTGCGAGCTGTATACGTAGTATTATTTTATTATATTATGAAATAAGTTATAATTCGATCCAAATTTATTTCATGACAGGGTGCAAATTAGCATGTAAAGCATGGTAGAAACTCCCGCTAAGAGAGAGAAAGAGGGAAGGAAGGA
>QLNU02015359.1:23171459-23199209 GCA_006491805.2 Dysdera silvatica | reverse complement strand
ATATATATATGGCTTGCAAAAGGGTTGCTGGTATCTAACTGGAAGGAGACCCACACGCTGAACGTATGTGACGATGTGTGGAACCGGCCGGGCCAGTAACCTAGTGTCCTACCCCGCCTTCAAGTGGTGCAGGCTGGGCTTTCTATCCAAGAGGCAAATTAATATTTGCTGCACGGATGGAAAGGCGGAAGGGGAGGGCTAATTCACCAACCCGTCTAGCCAGCGTGGTGAAATGATGGCTAATTCCTCCAATATGCTAATACACCAAAAACCATGGCCCCTAGTCTCCAGGTGCTGGAGTGCTCCTGATCAAGGCAGCGGTCAGCGTGGCATGAAAGCAGGGGGTGCTAAGAATCACTGGAATGGCCCAGGCTGCCGTTTGTTATTGACCTTGGCAACGTATAATGGACGATCCCTTGCTTCTGAAGCAAAACTTCAAGAATTGGAAGAAGAACTTGACAAGATCAAATGGGACATTGTAGGACTCAGTGAAGTTAGAAGAAAAGGTGAAGAGTTGGTGGAACTTAAAAGTGGACATTTGTTTTATTATAGAGGAACGGAAACTGGAAGAACAAGTGGTGTTGGCTTCTTAATCAACAAAAGAATTAAAGACTGTCTTCTGGAAGTTGAAAGTACATCAGATCGAGCAGCGAGGCTTGTTGTTCAACTAACCCAGCGATACCAACTTCAAATAGTACAGGTATATGCACCAACATCAAGCCATACCGACGAAGAGGTTGAAGAATTTTATGAAGAAATCAAAGAGTTACACACCAAAGGGAAACAACATATCAAGCTCATCATGGGGGATTTCAAT
This sequence comes from Dysdera silvatica, assembly GCA_006491805.2. Classification (NCBI taxonomy): domain Eukaryota; kingdom Metazoa; phylum Arthropoda; class Arachnida; order Araneae; family Dysderidae; genus Dysdera; species Dysdera silvatica. The sequence continues at coordinate 23,198,392 of QLNU02015359.1, read as the reverse complement.
GCAAGAATTGGACAACAGGAACAAGGAGAGACATCGGTTGGTAAATACGGATATGGGGAAAGGAATGAACGTGGCGATCAACTCATCGAATTTGCAGAAGCTGAAAACCTTAGCATCATGAATTCATTTTTTAAGAAGAAACCGCAAAGAAAATGGACATGGAAACACCCAAATGGGGGAACTAGTGAAATTGACTATATCCTGGCAAACAAGAAATCAATTATTGAAGATTGCAGTGTACTGAACAGATTTAATACTGGAAGTGATCATCGAATGGTGAGATGTAAAGTGCACTTAAATACTAAATTAGAACGACAGAAGCTCATTAGGAAACAAGTAAGTAAGAGGGTGGATCTAATGAAAGTGAAAGTAAATACCGAGGCATTCAAGTTGGAATTGAAAATCGCTTTTCTGAACTGGAAGAACTTATTGAAGAAGTTGATATCTCAGAAGCAAATGAAACAATTGTTGAACAATAATTGAAACTGCTGGGGAAATTGCTGGTGTAATAAGTAAAAAAGCAGAATAGCAAATTATCTGAAGACAACTATAGTCTTCGCCGTTTCATGAGTTGTTTCGAAGACATGAAGAGTGGACAAATCAAAATACCAGTTGCAAGATCGAGTATGTAGAACTTTGCAAAACTTTGCGCAAAAACATGAAAGAAGATATAAGAAAATTTAAGTGTGGGATAGTGAATAAGGCCATTGAAAACAGCAAGAGCTTTAGGGTTATTAAATTAAGTTTGTCTGTAAGAAAGAAACACATCATTGCATTAAAAGGAGAGGATGGCACCGTAACAAGAAATAGGGAAGAAATACTTAGAAGAGTTGAAGAATTCTACAAAAATCTATACGAAAGTAACAGTGAATTAAACGAAGACATTGAAATAGTCGAAGGAATAGCTCCTAAAATCTTAAAAGAAGAAGTTTCATTTGCAATAAAAAATATGAAGAAAGGAAGAGCCCCTGGTGATGATGGTATTACATTAGATATCCTAAAAGAAGCTGGAGAATATGTAGAAGACATACTTGCAAAATTCTTTACCAAATGTCTTAACAGCGGTAACATACCAAACCAATGGGATTCTGCAACAGTAATTCTTTTGCATAAAAAAGGTGATAAAGAGGATTTGAAAAATTACCGACCAATTAGCTTGTTACCTGCTATTTATAAAATCTTCACAAAAGTGCTAACACATCGCCTGCAGAAAAAATTAGATGCAGCTCAACCAAGAGAACAAGCTGGATTTCGAAGTGGATTCAGTACAGTGGACCATATTCAAGTATTAAGAGAATTAATTGAAAGAACACATGAATATGAACTTCCATTGTGTGTTGCATTTATTGACTATGAGAAGGCCTTTGACTCTATAAAAACATCAGCAGTCATCAACTCTTTAAGATCAACAGACATTGAGGATGTGTACATTGACATATTGAAACGTGTGTATAAAAATGCAAGTGCAAAATTTCGGTTACATAAAGATACCAAAACTATCAAACTTGGCAAAGGGGTGAGGCAGGGAGATACCATTTCTCCAAAACTTTTTACTTCTGCTTTACAGATGATTTTTCAGCTGATAAATTGGAATAACAAGGGAATAAAAATAAATGGTGAATATTTAAATCATCTGCGGTTTGCTGATGACATTGTTATTTTTTCAACGGACCCATTGGAACTCCAAGACATGGTACAAGAGCTCTCAACTAGAAGTGAAGAAGTTGGACTCAAGATGAACCTACAAAAAACTAAGATCATGTTCAATAATTTTGTAGAGGAAACAAAAATACAAGTTGACAACACTGAGCTAGAAATTGCTGATTCATATATTTACCTTGGCCAGCTGATTTCAATGGATGGCAACATTATGAAAGAACTCAACAGACGTATTAAACTTGGCTGGAGTGCATTTGGAAGAAACAGTTTTATCCTGAAGGGGAAATTGCCTTTGTGTCTAAAAAGAAAGGTCTTCAACCAGTGTGTATTGCCAGTCCTCTCTTATGGATCAGAGACATGGAGTCTAACAGTTGGAGCAATACGAAAGTTACAGACAACGCAAAGGAGCATGGAGAGGTGCATGCTTGGAATAACTAGGAGAGATCGAAAAAGAAACACTTGGGTGAGAGAGCAAACTAGAGTAGAGGACATCATTGTTAAAGTAAAAGGGCTGAAATGGCGATGGGCTGGGCATATTGCAAGAAGAACTGATCAACGTTGGACAACAGAAATTCTGAACTGGATTCCAAGAGACCACCGAAGACCTAGAAAACGTCCTCAAACTAGATGGGTGGATGAAATAAGAAAACAGGTTGGGGTGACGTGGAAGCGAATTGCTCAGGATAGACTTGTGTGGAAAGCATTTGGAGAGACCTTCATCCAGCAGTGGATAGATAATGGTTGAATATGATGATATATATATAACGCGCCACTAAACCTGTGTAGTACCGAAGAGCGTGTCCTGGAAACAGCCAATGAACAGAAACTAAGAACTTGGGCCGGAAAACCATTACATGGCAGGCACTACAATGACCTGCAACAACCACACGTTGACAAAAAGGCATCAAATTCTTGGCTGGCCAAAGGCACTCTCCAGCCAGAGACAGAAGGATTCATGCTAGCCATCCAAGACCAAGTGATCGCAACAAGGAACAATCAGAAATTCATCCAGAGAAAAGATATAGAAAGCGACAAATGCAGACACTGTCATGCGGCATCGGAGACAATCCAACACGTGATGGCAGGATGCAAGATCCTTGCGCAGTCAGACTACAAACATAGACACGATCAAGTAGCGAAAATAGTCCACCAGAAATTGGCAGCGAATGCTGGCTTTCTGACAGAAAAATGCCCGTACTACAAATATGAGCCAGAGACCGTGCATGAGAACGAAACACACAAGCTTTACTGGGATAGAGCAATCATAACAGACAAGACAGTCCCACATAACCGTCCTGACATAACCCTCGTCGATAAATCGAATAAGACCACGTACTTAATCGACATAGCAGTACCCAACACCAATAACATACAGACAACCTACACAACGAAAATCACCAAGTACCAAGATCTCAGACATGAAGTACGAGATATATGGGGTATGGAAAAGATCTTCATCATCCCGTTAGTCATCTCAGCAACAGGGATAGTACCAAAAACGCTTGCGACGAATTTGGAGATACTCAACATTGACCCAAACACCTACATTGAAATACAAAAAGCCACAATCCTAAACACGTGTCACATTGTCAGGAAGTTTCTAGACATGGCACATTAAGAAGTGATGTAAAAAGAGGCTTGGGAACATGGCGCTCTGCCCGTCCCAAAGCCTGTTTCCGCCAAGAATGGGCGAGGAAAACTTTTATATATATATATATATACAAACGATCATTTAAGAACAGATATATATTTTATTTACGCTTTATCAATTTCACGAATATCAAAAGCATGAAAATTAATATTATAATACGATACCATTTATTAAATGCAATTCGTCAAATATAAAAAAATTACACTATAACTGATAAGTGTACCACAAAAGAGTTAAAATATAACTTTTCGCGCTTTTGCATTTGCAAAATCATTAATGATACCTTTTAAATGCATTTCTTTGGCATATTTATGATCAATGTCCAACATTGTAAGATGCACAACCTACTTTGACTCATAGCATTTCTTTCGTAATCCGTTATTATGCGCAATTTACTAAATGATCTTTCGGCAGAGGCAAATGTTACGAGCAGGTGTCATTCCATGCCAGATCATCCAGTCAAAGTATACACTGTAGGGTTACGTCCGGTATCACGCCCGAGTCACCGCTTGTAGGGTTACCAATTGCGGTTTCTACATTTATAGATTTGGTTATCGTTCTATGACGGATTGCAGAACGATGGAGCGGTGATAGACTCCATAATATCACCGATAGCTTATAAGTTATATCAGAAGGGTTTTAGCTCCTGCGTCAACTCACGTGGATTGTTACCCTGGAACCTTATCGAAATTAAGTCAGGGATACCAAGATACAGATGAACCATGTAGACAGCATGTCTCTACGTTACACAAATTATTTACAATCACATAGCAAAATAACTTAAATTGTTACGATTAGGAATTGACATTATTATTATAAGACATTATGAATGTACATCATGGGCAGCGTGATCATCTTGCTAGGAGTCCTACTGAAAGAATGTCTTTTATTGGTGTTCGCCTCCTCAGCTTCTACAATCGCAATGAACTTATTTATTTATTATTTATTTATTTATGCTGTTCACCCTTTTCATACGCAAATGTTCATTGGTTACCCCTTTAACACTAATTGATGATTTGCTGTTCCACTCAAGGGTTCGTGGTGTCACACTCGGAGGGTCGTAATCATCATGTCCGAGGGTACTTATAAGCAGGAAATGTCTGTCAAGGAGTTTGAAGAAATACAATTAAGTTATCCTTGCACCGTACCGTGTTGTACACTAAACTCAATCGTCGCCTGCAGCCAATGTCTTTTCCGTCGCCGGGAACAGAGCGAACTGCTGATGAGTCGGTCCATCTGGATTCTGGATGGGAAAAGCGTATGTGCGGGGAAACAAAATTGTGAACATTAAATCATGATTAAACCTTTTGGAAATGTGGGTTGGTGTATCAATGACCGTTGATTCGTGAGTCCCTACAACATTGTCCACCCTACCATCTCAGATTTAGCTAAAATTTGGTACATGGTATCCTTAGGAAAATATAAGAACCCATATTTCTCATTTTTGGAATATTGGCTCCGGTTTGTAAATTACAGCCCTGTAAAGTTACTTCCTATTTCAGCGATTTGATTTTTGAGTAACGAGTGCAGAGTAACACTCTTAGTTCAACTTGTATTTTGCTAGAAAAATTATTGACGTAAAATCTTGAAATTCATCATATTTATTCAGAATTTCATATACATTCCAAATATCACTTCTAAAATAGATTTCAGTGCATCCAAATGTGTGAACATCATGTAGAAATTTGAAAAGTATGTTTTTAGAAATCACAGTACATTGCTTCAATAATACCCTCCATAACTTTTTCTACCACTTTTCACATGCTTGAGCTATGTGCCATTGCAAAGTGTACAAAATTTTCTACAAGAAGGTGAATAAAACTTGTGGATATTTTCTCCCCACCTCTCTCACTCACCCACCCACCACACTCTTTACAAAGGCAATTTTCAGTGAGGGAAATTATTGTAGCAAAAAATTCTTAATTACAAAACAATTTATCGTTGCATATAAATAAAAAATATTGTGTTTGCTTAACTGAAGTACAAAATAAATTTACGGTAATATTTTTTACAATAAAATATCATATTTGGAAAAAAAACCTAGGGAAATTACAATATATAAAAATACGAGATTTCTTAAGTATTTATAATTTGTAAGTAATTTCTTTAATGCAAGAAGACGTCATAACATTAATAATATTCATAAAATTATATATTATGTTAATATATTATATTAATATACTCATAATATTCATAAAATCTCAACTGAAGCGGCGAATTCTACACATAGAATTCTGGCGAATTTAACTGATTTTAAAAAATCGCTGGAGAGAGCCCGACGTCTGTTGACATTAAATAATTTGAAAAATTCTTGAAATGGCGCATTGTAGCCGTTTGTGGAAACCTTGAATGTGGTGGATGCAAATACTAAATTCACTGTAGTGCCCGAACGGCTAATTTTTGGAAAAAAATTCACTGAACAAAAAATGTTTATTTTGATGTTCTTCACCTGTTACACATACTTGGTAGTCCCAATCCCATCCTTTCCTTTTCCCTCCCATTTACTTAGAGCACTGGTTGAGGTGCAGATAAGATCGAAACAACACAGTTCAAAACCACCGAACTTTAATCACCTCGCCATCACCACCATTGCGGAAATTGACGAGCTATTGCTCCTCCCTCCCAACTCGAGGCTTGACGTCACAGCCCCGGCGGCTTCTCCGTTACCATTGGACCGCGCTCCCCGCCTTTCTCATTGGCTATTACTACCAATTTTGGCCTCTAAATCTCATAATTTTCACTTTTAAAATTCCTGTTATTCCAAATTCAACCATCCAAGCATATAAAACTTTTTATTAACTTTATTCCTACCTACCCCCGCTATTCCACCCAAAACCCCATCTCATCTCTCTCCATTCCGTGGGGGATAAAACAAACTTCGTTTGTAGGCTCCCCATATGACAGGATGTGCTTGGCTTGGCTTGATACTTGGTAGTTCCCAACTCTTGTCTCTACTTGTTAATAATACGATCCTAGGTGTCCTTTCCGGATAATGCAAACTACTTTTAACGCGTACAATATGTCTTTGTCGCAGTGAGAGTTCACGTTAACGAGGTTTGACTGTAACTTAATTTTAAACATTTTTCATTTTTCATCCACATTTCACTAAAAATTTCATTAATTTAAGTTTTACATTTCACATTATTATTATTATACCAAGAACAAACTAATGCTGCACTTACATTTTTGTGTGTCAATTGGGGTTTCGAGAATGCTTTAACAAACCAATTGTAATTAATCAAGCAACTTTTAATCACCGTGTATGTGTTCCGTATGTGGTTAGGAAACGTGAGACATGGTATCGTTGATTGGCCAACAAACATACAATTTCTGTTCAGTCCGAACGAATTCCCTATCTGGGATTACAGCGCAGCCTCAGGCGGCCACCTTTTCCAATTTTCCCCTGCCCAATCATATCCTACCCTAGTATAAAAAAAAATTAGTTGAGTGGCCCTCTAAACCCCCTCTTACTACACGTAAACCAAATTTAGATGTTAAAGTTTAACCACAAGCTCTTTTTCACCCATCGTCAACACAGCTTTTGTATAATTGCTTAGAGCGTTTTGCTCCTTTGTTAATCGTTTAGATTTTCCATGATTCTTATCTAAGTAGCTAAACTGGATTGTTTTTCAATTGCTTGAAGATGTTGCTAATTCAAGCCGGATGTCTCTGTAGGGTCACCTGTCAGTAGCAGACAGATGGGGATTTGACTATTCCCCGAAGAAATCTATAAGACAAACAACCACTCTTTCCTTATTTTCAAATTATGGATGGGAAGACGTCCGTGTTCCCGACCGCCCAGTGAACCTCTACTTTCAATTATTTATGGGCCCTACCGAAATAGGTCCCCCAATTCATGAAGGCCCCTAAGCACTGCTTACTTTTGCTATATGGTAGCTACGCCCCTGGTTCTCCCTCATGAAGAACTTCGACTTCTCTCGCGGGTCAAAAATCTTAATCCCTTCTCTAAGTCATGAAAAAACTGAATCGTCCTTCTCTATCTCAATCCAAAACTCAATCTTTTTCCCTCTTTCTTTTCGTTCTTTCTCTTTTCATTTTCTATCTTATCGCCCACTGCCTAAGCACCTACTAATTTTCTAACTGTTCAAAGGTTTTAATAAGCTAAACTAACTTTCGAATCAGTAATGGGGGATGAGGATAACGCCACTTGCATATTCCTATTGCTGGTGCGTTTTCTGAGGGGTTAACATCGTCTAATTGAGGATAGGCTTAGCAACTTAATGCCTCTATCATACAATGAAAAAACTATTTACATAGCCTTTCTTCTGACCATCAAGTTATGTCTAACTTTTGCTATTCGTGGACAATCGGTTTCGAATCCACCATTGTGATAAGAAACACTTTCTTGTAAAAGAATTTCTTTCTGAAATATGTTGAATAACACTTTAGGGAAAACTAACCTTTAGATGCCCATGCACATTACTGGCCTGTAGGGCAACATTCGAAAGATGGTCGTTAGCATCTTAGACTACTTTCTTTTGGTTAAAGTGTATTACACCTGGTTTTAACTTTCCCTAAATTGCATCACTCTTTATGAGTTCTATCTATGCTTTTTACATAGTTCGCATTATTGGAACATGTCCTTTATTTGACGAAACTTTCTCTTTTGCCTTTGAGGCCTGAGTACGTACTTTCTGCTTGCGGGTGTGGGAACATTTCCGCACTGAGATAATTGACAATGTCGGGCTATGAAAACGGCCGCGATTGTGTCTTGTTATTTAAAATTTTTAAGATATAAATGTTAAAAATGTTAAAAACAGGATACAATTTCCGCTTTTATTATTTTTTTTTCTGTTTATCCATGACGATTATCGCCAACATGTGGTAACCTTAACGGAAGTTCGAAACAACCCTAAATCTGGATGGAAAATGGCGGCGTTCATGTGCCCCTTCTTGTCGCCACTCTAGTCAAATTAAGACACTCTATATAAATTCGCTGCTACAGCGCTATCTCGTGACCAGTAATTGCCCTAAAATTTTATCAGAATCTTAACTAGGTTTAGAGATAGTCGCAGAAAAAAATGTATATCATATAACGTTTCTACCAGGGCCTGATCACCGCAAAGGCATCGAAAGCCCAGGCTTTGGGCGCCGTAATTTTAGGGGCCCTCAAATAAATGTTATTTCGTTTTTATATGTAAAGTTGTTACTTTTACCAAATCTTTCCCTAAAAAATAAAAACAAAAAATTTCAGCGCAGTAGCATTGTGCATTTGTTATTATAGTGTACCTCCCAAAAAGGGACCCCCCACGGGACAAGATATTTTGTCCCTTAAATAAAGGTATCTCTTCGGATGTGCATGTGCTTATATATACATATGCTACAGACCAGAGGAATCGTCCCTTATTTGCATCCCTTACAAGAGGTAACACTGTATTTACCTATCCAACTTATGATATGACCAATTCTGCAATGTCTGGAAATGAGCTAAACCCGCTACTGAGAGCATTTCCAAATTTTCGTGAGAACAAGGGGGCCCCAAATATGAGCCTGACCTAGAGCCCCGCAAAGTCATGATAGGGCCCTGGTTTCTACATTGTGCTTTAAGTATAAAAATTATCGCAATTCATATAAAAAATAATCCCGTAAAGGAATTTGTAATGCGATGTTGCGCAGTCTTAGAATTGAAAACTTTTAATAACCAATACGCTAATTACGATTGAGTTTCTATTTCTTCCAACAAGTTAATCATATTTTCAATATCTTTTTTAATAAATTTATAAGAAATGTATTTATGAGCTCGCTGATTTTTAATTTAAATTGTTATTTCAATCAGATTAGGCGCTGCAAGTCGAGCCTGAAGACTTTTTCAAGGAATAATTTAACGCAGTTATAAATCATCCTCAGTGCAATAACTATGCTAATTCGTTATTATGATAATAAACATTAATTAGATTTATTTCCCACTGGTCATCAATTCTAGATGAGTAAACGAAGTTACGTTGGCGGCAAGGTTCACAATATTGGTGATAATTTGCTTACTAGTAGATACCTACCAAACATTTTTGGAAGAGAGTCGAAGCCAACTAACTACATGTGGAATAATTTAGATGAACATAAACATAATTTAATTTATATTTAATATATACGATTCTTTTATTAGCCCTTCATTTATTAAAGTTTCGATTTTGAACGTGGTTTGAGTTATAAAATTAACATAGTTGAATTATTATTATTACTGTAGTTATTCTAGTTATAATTTAGTTACTATTATAGTTATTATTATAGTTGTTTAATTATTATTATTATTACAGTTGTTTTAATTCTTATTATTATAGTTGCTTAATTTTATATTATAGTCGCTTAATTATTATTATTATTTTTATTATAAATGTTTAATTATTATTATTATTATAGTCGTTTAATTATTATTATTATTTTTATTATAGTCAAGTTTAATTATTATTATTATTATTATTATTATAATTATTATTATTATTATTATAGTCGTTTAATTATTATTATAGTTTTTTAATTATTATTATAGTTATTAGTTATTTAGTTATCAGTCATTGTAGTTATAATAATTATTTAGTTATTATAGTTAAATTATGGTTAAATTTTTATAGTTATTATAGCAATTATTACATTTGGAGAGACGAATGCGATTTAAAAAACATTTTATAATAAAATTTTTTACACGTAGAGCATTTAAAAACTCCAGTTTTGGTTTATTTCACCGAAAAAGTTCAACTGTACTTCTTAAATTATGGTTTACAAACTGCATAGAAGAGCAGTCCTATTCGCAGTAAATATTAATAAATATAGTATGTACTTTTTATAAAATTATTTAAAAAATAGCGAAGATTATATTTTATTTGCCACCGTTTATGTTGGGGGAGTGGAATGATTTTCGTACCTTATGATTTTAAATTGAATACTTTCGCGTTGATGAAACCTGTGTAGGAATTAGCCGAGGAAATTTATTCTCCCACGATCCTTAGGATGGAAACGTGAAGGATGATGATCTGAAACCTTTCTGAATCATGGTTCTGAAATCATTTGAAATCATTTGAAACCTGAATCATGGTTCTGAAATCATTTGAAATCATTTGAAACCTGAATCATGAATTCTGAATCATGGTTCTTCTCTTCCTTTCAGACTATTATAAGTAAAATATAGCTCCAGTATGGGTCAGAAAATTCTCAAATTTTATATTGGAATCGTGGAAAAAAATAATAAAAGAGAAGAGACCATCTACCAATTGTTAACACACTTAGCCACCAAGATGGCTAATATCTAGCAAACGTGTGCATCGGAAATAAGAACTGCTCAAAAAATTCATACATTGAAATGAATGAGAATAAGTATTCATTCCCTTAAAACAATTAATATTTTCTATCTCTCATTCTCATTTCCATGGTCATTTATTTCTCTTCTCATTTCCATGATAATTTATTTCAATTCTCATTTCCATGATCATTTATTTCTATTATCATTTCCATGATCATTTATTTCTATTCTCCTTTCCATGATCATTTATTTCTATTCTCCTTTCCATGATCGTTTATTTCTATTCTCATTTCCATGATCATTTCTATTATCATTCTCCCTTCCATGATCATTTATTTTTATTATCTCTCTTATTACTATTCCCCGTTTCACAGTGACAGATTTCTATGTATGCACACAAGTCATATGCCTGGGGGCGATACTTGTTGGGGGAGGGCAGCAACTGGGAACTCAAGAATTATTAATTATTATTTAAAATTATTACATGTCATTAGTTTAAATCACAGTTTTAATAAATTTGTGAAAAATCTCCTTCATGTGAAAAAAAATTCAAGAGTTCTATACGAGTGTTTTTTTCTTCGAAATTGTTCATTTTCTTATAAGAAAGGGACGGCTATACAGCTTATATAGTCAGTTCTGTAACTAACTTCTGTAACGTAACTGGTTTTTCGCGCGCGAAAAACCAGTTACGCAAGACGCCCTTCCCTCTACTGCAATGGAACAACCCGTCTGCTATATTAGCTAACGGGGCATGGCCGCCAATTTTGCGCAAACGGACTATACCTGGAACGTCAAGTTCCTAAATCCTCTCTAAATTCCTATGCACACGTAATGAGTGACTAAAAAATACCGATTTCTAAAATGAACGAATCCAAAAAAAAAAAGAATTGTATTTAAAGAATGGGGACGAGTACTAAGTATGCATTGTATTGAAAGAAAAGCAACGAGTACAAAGAATGCATTCTTTTTACAGAATGAATATAACGAAACATATTAAAAATAGAATGACTTTTGCTGGTCTTTAGTGTATATCAAATGCCTTTGAGATGCTTCCATGATGTGCTCAAACAAACATTTAAATAACACATTCACAGACATTCATTAACCAAATCTTAAAATTTTCCTTGTTAAAAAATAACCTATTTGCAAAATAACTAATTTTACAAAGCGGATATTTTCGGTTACCTAATATGACCATTGAGCAGCATCGTACTGCAAAAATCTATTACTGAATTCTGACAAATAAATCTTTAACAAATTTTATTTATCCACTAATTATTTAATCTATCAGTCACTAATTACATCATTTGTTCTTAATTATTTCACAGTTACCCTAATGATATCTTCTTGACACTTTTGGCTTCCATATAAAACGACATTGGATTCTTTGAAAGAGGAATTCACGCAAATGAAAGATCTGAAAGCTAATCGACCAGCTGAGTGAAAAAGACTGAAAGCTTGTCTGGAAAACGTAAAAAACCAACAGAAATCTTGTTCTGAAACGGTTTAAGAATTCTTCAATAGTCGCTTGACTTTGTAGTAATTGCAAGTTCAGAGAATTCCCTTAGAATCAGCCGAGGGCATAGAAGTTCAATTACGATGCGGTTAGCAACCACCGGCAGTGTAAACTCTAAAAAGATACGATTTTTGCTGGCCAAGTGAAATCTCCCGAAGAAATAAAGATCTCCGATAACCTTTGCCATTTGCAAGGAATTGACCATCGTCTCAATTGATAAATATAAGGATTGAAAACCACAATAAAATGCCTCTCTGTTGAGCAAACTATTCTAACTCCACGAGTCGTTTTGAAATTGATGTTTAATAGTTTTTACTCTATTGGAAAATAGACGGTATATAGTATTTTTGAGTCTGGAATATATACCGAAATCTATTTCTCACTGTGTTATCATACCTCTGAGTACCACTTTCTTGTGTTATGGTGTTTATGATGGGAAAAGGTTTGTGTATGATATAACATTAATTCATAAATCTTTTGGCCTTGTGCTCTCTTTTCGTTTTGAATACAGTCAAAGTCAAAAGAATTATTCGCAGACCAAGCCTGTAGTAAAGGGTATGGGTCAAGGAGGGGCGTAGCCCAAGTTGCCCTATGCTTATGCCCCAAATACTCCATCTAGCTACATACATATTATATATATCATCATCATCATCATCATATTCAACCATTATCTATCCACTGCTGGATGAAGGTCTCTCCAAATGCTTTCCACACAAGTCTATCCTGGGCCATTCGTTTCCACGTCACCCCAACCTGTTTTCTTATTTCATCCACCCATCTAGTTTGAGGACGTTTTCTAGGTCTTCGGTGGTCTCTTGGAATCCAGTTCAGAATTTCTGTTGTCCATCGTTGATCAGTTCTTCTTGCAATATGCCCAGCCCATCGCCATTTCAGTCCTTTTACTTTAACAATGATGTCCTCTACTCTAGTTTGCTCTCTCACCCAAGTGTTTCTTTTTCGATCTCTCCTAGTTATTCCAAGCATGCACCTCTCCATGCTCCTTTGCGTTGTCTGTAACTTTCGTATTGCTCCAACTGTTAGACTCCATGTCTCTGATCCATAAGAGAGGACGGGCAATACACACTGGTTGAAGACTTTTCTTTTTAGACATAAAGGCAATTTCCCCTTCAGGATAAAACTGTTTCTTCCAAATGCACTCCAGCCAAGTTTAATACGTCTGTTGAGTTCTTTCATAATGTTGCCATCCATTGAAATCAGCTGGCCAAGGTAAATATATGAATCAGCAATTTCTAGCTCAATGTTGTCAACTTGTATTTTTGTTTCTTCTACGAAATTATTGAACATGATCTTAGTTTTTTGTAGGTTCATCTTGAGTCCAACTTCTTTACTTCTAGTTGAGAGCTTCTGTACCATGTCTTGGAGTTCTGATGGGTCCGTTGAAAAAATAACAATGTCATCAGCAAACCGCAAATGATTTAAATATTCACCATTTATTTTTATTCCCCTGTTATTCCAATTTATTTGATGAAAAATCATCTGTAAAGCTGAAGTAAAAAGTTTTGGAGAAATGGTATCTCCCTGCCTCACACCTTTACCAATTTTAATAGTTTTGGTATCTTTATGTAACCGAAATTTTGCACTTGCATTTTTATACACACATTTCACCATGTCAATGTACACATCCTCGATGTCTGCTGATCTTAAAGAGTTGATGACTGCTGACGTTTTAATAGAGTCAAAGGTGATGTGTTAGCACTTTTGTGAAGATTTTATAAATAGCAGGTAACAAGCTAATTGGTCGGTAATTTTTTAAATCCTCTTTATCACCTTTTTTATGCAAAAGAATTACTGTTGCAGAATCCCATTGGTTTGGTATGTTACCGCTGTTAAGACATTTGGTAAAGAATTTTGCAAGTATGTCTTCTACATATTCTCCAGCTTCTTTTAGGATATCTAATGTAATACCATCATCACCAGGGGCTCTTCCTTTCTTCATATTTTTTATTGCAAATGAAACTTCTTCTTTTAAGATTTTAGGAGCTGTTCCTTCGACTATTTCGGCGTCTTCGTTTAATCCACTGTTACTTTCATATAGTTTTTTGTAGAATTCTTCAACTCTTCTAAGTATTTCTTCCCTATTTCTTGTTACGGTGCCATCCTCTCCTTTTAATGCAATGATGTGTTTCTTCCCAACAGATAAACTTCCTTTAACAACCCTAAGGCTCTTGTTATTTTCAATGGCTTTCCTTACTAGCTCACAGTTGAATTTTCTTATGTCTTCTTTCATGCTTTTGCGCAGAGTTTTACAAAGTTCTATGTACTCAATCCTGGAACTGGTATTTCGATTGTCCACCTTCATATCTCTTCGCCTTTTCATGAGCTGTTTCGTCTTCTCAGATAATTTGCTATTGTGCTTTTTACAGGTTACACCACCAATTTCCCCAGCAGTTTCAACTATTGTCTTAACAATGTTTTCATTTGCTTCTGAGATATCACTTTCATCAATAAGTCCTTCCAGTGCAGAAAAGCGATTTTTTAATTCCAACTTGAATGCCTCGGTATTTACTTTCAGTTTCATTAGATCCACCCTCTTACTTACTTGTTTCCTAATGAGCTTCTGTCTTTCTAATTTAGTATTTAAGTGCACTTTACATCTCACCATTCGATGATCACTTCCAGTATTAAATCTGTTCAGTACGCTGCAATCTTCAATAATTGATTTCTTGTTTGCCAGGATATAGTCAATTTCGCTAGTTCCCCCATTTGGGTGTTTCCATGTCCATTTTCTTTGCAGTTTTTTCTTAAAAAATGAATTCATGATGCTAAGATTTTCAGCTTATATATATATATATATATATATAGAGAGAGAGAGCAATCTCCGGGTGCCCTGTGCCCTATATGCCCATTTGTCTTGCCCCTGTGACCCCTTCATCCTGACTACAGGCCTGTTGCAGGCCGTGATTTCAATTATAAGCCATCTTATACCTCCCTCCGTGGTTCAACTGTTATAACGTCAGCTTTTTAAGCTTAAGGATATAGCATAAAGTCGGATTTTACGCTTCATACATTAATGTACACTATTAAAAATGCACTTTTTACATAGCGACGGCTTTAGATTTGGATGAACGGTATACCTAGTACCGTATTACTAATAAATTTGATACCCACGTATTAGTAGCTCAATCTAGAGCTATTTTTGTTTGGGAGAAAAAGAGACGCTTTCCCCATCCTGGATTCGAACCAGGGTCCCTGCGTTGAGCCCGCGGTGTCTTGACCTACTAGACGAATGAGAACAAGAACAAACGCATTTTTCTCCGTATATTAAGTTGTAAGATATTATTACCCTTCACAGGGATAACACAATTGCCAAATATTGGTCAACACACAAAGCCACCGGGGCGAGATTTTTGTGAGTTTTCTGTGGAGGATTTTTTTATTACAAATAAATTTGACACCCACGTATTAGTAGCTCAAATTTATTTGTAATAAAAAATATAAAAAAATAAAAGGAACAATTTATCAGAATTGAAAAAAGAGATTGTTATCGACTTTCGGGTTAAAGGTTGCAGTATTTCTGTAACAGCGCAGGTTGTGAACTGTTGGTGAATTGCTGTTGTGGGAGTGTATCGTGATTGGACAAATAATATCATTCCAAAAAAACTAATGTGGCAACTTCGCATTATCGACTATCCTCCCTCTTCCTAATCCCCCCCCCTTGCATATCACAGACATACAACGTGGAAACTACGAAGCAGAACATGAGATTAATGTGAGAGATGAACTTCAAATACGAAGATGCTTTAGGGCCGGTAAACACGCAACATTGGAGCAACATACATGCGGTAGATCATCATCTTATCTAAAATAAACCAGAGGTCTACCAAATGTGCGTCTAAAACGACAATGCGGCGAACCCTGCTATATATGGGACTCCGAAGTCAAAAGAAGACAAGAGGTCACTGCGTCTATACTAATAAAGGTACATCGAAAGAAAAAGCTGGAATTTATATGGCAGTGCCGAAATTGGACCTTAGCTGACTGGTAAAGAGTGATGTTATCCAGCGAGTTACATATTCTGCTTCATCGAACGGTTGGACGTCGGCGTTTTAGAAGAGAAACATCAGAGAGCAAACACTCTACAACCATTGCTGGAAGAACGCGAGCCGGTGACAGCAATGTCATGGTCTGAGGCACGGGCACCGTTAGCGGGGGGGACAGGGGGGACCCGTCCCCCAATGTTGGTATTAGGGTTCCATGTCCCCCTCCAATTTCAAACAAAATGCCTTCTACTGGTATATCTCCCCCACCCCCCAATATTTTTATTCCGTCGGTGCCCATGGTCTGAGGAATGTTTTGGTGGCATTATCTGGGTTCACTCTTACTTGTAGAAGGTACTCTTGGATTTTTTTGTTTGTTTAGGTGTTTTATGGCGCAAGAGCATCTGGGCTATACTGCGCCAGATACTCTTGATGGATCTGATTTTGAATCCATTCTTGTAGATCACATACACTCACAGATGCTAAGTGCTATACCTGGGACAGAGGAGATCCACTAGCAAGATGATGCGACTTCCCGTATGACTAGAATTAATTAATTAATTGATTGATTGATTGATTGATCAATCGATCGATTGATTGTATTTTTATGGCGCAAAGGCAGCAAAGGTCAATCTAAGCCAAACAAGGTAAGGCCGTACGACCGGTATTAAAATGAGACATGACTAGAATTGTCCGACATTGATTCGAAGAGCATGGCTGAACTCTTCCAAGTGTTTCCTTGACTCCCTAATTCCTCAGATTCGAAACCAATCGAGAATTTGCGGGAGTGCATCGATAATCTCGTTTGTGTTTTTGGGATCTTCCGTTGCTCACCTTGCAGAAGCTGTCAAGTGCACTGCTGTCAACACGCTCCAAATAAATTTGGTAATTATCAAGCACCATATTAATTCACTCCCAGTTTGTTTAGCTGCTGTCTGTGCTGCGCACAGCGGTTCATCGTAATATTAGCTGGTGGTCATATTAATGTGACTCTTCTATAACATTTTATCTTCTTTGATTACACCCAGATTTTATTATGTACACATTCATTTAAAATTTTAGCTCATCTAATACCTCTAATGATTCTGCGTAATACTTCTAATAATTCTTCTAATCTTTCTGCGTAATACTTCTAATGATTCTTCTAATTTTTCTGAGTAATACTTCTAATGATTCTTATAATCTTCCTGCGTAATACTTCTAATGGTTCTTCTAATCCTTCTGCGTAATATTTCTAATGATTCTTCTAATCCTTCTGCTTAATACTTCTAATGATTCTTCTAATCTTTCTACGTAATACTTCTAATGATTCTTCTAATCTTTCTGCGTAATACTTCTAATGATTCTTCTAATCTTTCTGCGAAATACTTATGATTCATTTCGAATACATCTGATTGTTTTATATTAGTTAACACCCCAATTAGAGAAAATTAGAGCACAGTTCTAAAAGCAAGATACTATATCACATTCCATCAATCTCTCATTTTCTCTTTCTCCGTCATAAAAATTTTATAAGACCATTAAACCAAATAACGCAATCCCTACATTTCTCTAATAATTTTTATACCGTATGAAGTAATGGTGTGCTAATTCATTGACTGAATGACTCAGTGAACGGTTTCGCCCATTCATCATGAACGAAAAGAGTCGTTCAGTCCCTCGGTCCTTGAATAATTTAGAACATCGCTAGTATGAAGATATGGAAATATAAAAGATCATGAAAATGGCGAAGAAATGTGTAATTTGACCTGCTTAAATTTTTATTTATTTGTGAGTTCAATCAACGGCTGTTTTTATATGCCATATCAGGTTTATATAATCCCATCAAGTCATGAAGTCTAATAACCGTAGCAAATAAAAAATATGATAATATAATAAAATTTAATAAAATAAATTTTGTACTTGTGGAATACAATTGGACAAATGTTACTAAAAATATTAAAATACACAATTCATCGCTGTGTTTTTTAAATTGAAAATGAAAATTTCGCATACCCATAACCAAACTGAAAATATTTGCACCGAATTTTATCGGATGAAATGTACTTGAAAGTAAAATGAAATTAAAGTTTATGAATCTTTTATGATTTCCTCTTTTCATTACAGAGCTGATAAAAATTTAATTTAAATAAGATTTTATTATCCTGCAAAATTATTTGCGATTTACGTAAATATTACAATAAGGAGTGAGTCATAAATAAACCGCCGGGTGCTTCAAGAATTTTATGAGTCTTTAAAATCATCTTTTGTTCCATTTTCAGAACTAAAACCTCACCGGACATGTCTCCAAAATTTCCAATAAATTATTAACAGAGAACTTTTTTCAGTGATACGTAGAAATTATGTGAAACGAACCTTGCAGTTTATAATTTATTATCAAAAAAAATCTTTCATTAAATTAAGAAAACTTCAGTTTAGAAAATGTGGAAATTAAGTGTTTTCTTTTACACATTTGGATTTTAAAACGTGATTAAAATAAATAAGATCAGATGTTATTTAAAAATTATAAATAAAACGAAATTAAGGACCTTCATGATCTTTAAATTTTGTAAAATATATATGCAGAGATATAGGCGTACGCAGACAGTTAGTTCATAAGGGGAAGATTGCAAACTTATAATGGGTTTTCAAAGGTACAACTCTATATAACCATATGTATAGATACAAAATTGTTTTCGATGGGGCTTACCCCCATGAATCTCCCTGCTTACACTAATATACAGAAAATAATTTTCCGTTTATTTTTATACCACGGTTCTCATTTTTTATATTTATATATTATTAAAAGAGAGATTAAAATAGGGTTTAGAAGAGAGCGGAAAATGCGCACTTGCTAATGGGAATCTAAACTTAACATTCATTTTTCTTCCTTGAAACTTAATAGTTTCAAAGGAGAATTAAGTAATATTTATTTATCAATAACTACATAAGTTTTAAAAATAATAATTTACAATATCTCATAAGGTATATTTGTAATAACTAATGAGACTTTGCACTCGTTATTTTTATCCAATGAATTTGTTCTTCATACTCGCACACTAAAGAGAGCGGTGTCCTTGTTGTGAGCTAAAGAGGATTTAAGCAGAAATAAATTGCCCGATTAAATATGATCATTTACGACTGTAGAGTCCGAGTTAAAAGAATTACAATTTATTTTTACTTTACCACAAACCTTTAGCGAGTGCTTAGTTCCTATGTCACGTAAACCGTTTTTAATAAATCTTTTCCACTTTTGTCTAGATAGAACTATGTGCAATCAAGAAAGTGAAAGATTGCTCAATAAAAGGCAACGATGCACTCCATAAAGCATAGCGTTTTCCCTACATGGGTAAATTCCGCCAATTTCTGGCCAAACGAGTAACCACGGATCAGCGAATATTCCGTCATTCAATGATTACTTTTCTTACACCCACTTATTTCCAGAGAAGAAAGAAACCTCTTACTGTATAACGAACTGATTGGAATCTTCATTGGTCAGGGCGATTGCTGATTCGCCAATGAAAATGGAGCCCAGCGGAGTTCGCCATTTAGTTCTGCAGTCATCTTCAGAAGAGTAATAATACAGACGGCACTGGCTTTCGTCGAAATAGTAGTACAGTCGTTTCATGGATTTCAGTCTTCCAAAAGCTGAAACGAATAAAAAACACAAGTGTTATTTTTTGAATGGTCAGTAAATATAAGAAAAAAAAATGCTTTTGTCGTACATACATGTAAAATTAATTCTAAAAAAATCTTTTATCCTGGCGGAGAAGATCGTTTGTAGATTATCGTATGATGTCGTCCGACATATACAGACTTTAAATAACAGAAGGTATTTTAGAGAAACTTTATTATTAAACTTCTAACTACAACATCTATGGAAGAAAACATAGGAGCGAATGTTGGCGTGGACATTGAACTATTGCTGGAGCAAGTATGTATGTCTTGCTAGTTTGAAAGTTCAAAACTGAGTTGACTTTAGTAGCCGCCCAAGTCACATGATTGTTCGTTCATCATATGGGGAGTTCTGGTCCCTGATTGGACGGAATATGATGGTCGGACATCCATCTCAAGCCTGACATCCAAACAAATGTCAAAGTGTCGAAATGTTACATCACCATCCATGGGTTAATGGAGTTCTGCTTGGGAAAGGCGGAAACAAGCACTATGGTAATTCCACGTTGTCTAAGGTTGAAATGTGCAGATGCCCTTTGCAGTTGCAAAACTTCCTTTTGATAAAATGGGGGGGACGTGAGTCGCCTCAATCCAACCTGCCACTTACATTAATGATAATGCGTATATTTTTATCGTGCTTGTAGATATATACATGCACAGTAGGAACTGCCTAAAGTGACCACCTTTGGGGCGGGACTGTAATGGTCATCATAGAGGGATGATCACTATAGACAGATCTATATACAGACTTCTGTATAATCATAACTAACAATAGAAGTGTTTTAAGTGCCAATTGCACCCAGATTTGAGACTTAGTAAATTGGAAAAATCTATATTTTTGATAAATAAATCCATTGGAACCAGCGTGTAAAACGCATTTTTCGATTTTTTATTCATTACACAGGTCCGAGATGAAATTTTTTTTCTTTAAAGTAAAGGGCGTTTCTTATGTATTTTTGGATGTTGAATTCAGGAAAAATACTTAAAAAATTCTATCACGTACAGTTTTGACACAAATGGAGAATTTCTGTCTGGTTGCCTACCTACTAGGTGTGCTACTATAAAAATGTGTCAAAGTAATATTTTTCTTAGAAAGAGGTATTTTGCCTCATGATCGATAAATTAAAACATAGAAAGTAGAAAAACATTATAGAAAAGTCAAAACATAAGTGACATTACAAATCAAAGAAAGTTTAAAAGGATAATTCAAAGTAACGAACTCCAAGTAATTTGGAGCATTTCAATCTATAATGGATAGAAAAACAAAGCAAAACTTAAGGCAAAAGATTCAACACTCTCGATTGACTCATCATAAAGATGTCTGAAACCTGTGCTCCTTTACAACTGCAACAGATATGCCTCCATACCGGTTGGCCTTTCAGTTCATCTGAAAGAGAGGTAACAGAATTTAGCTTTGATGACCAACTTAACTACAAGGAATACCAATGGACCATCTGTGGCGATCTAAAAGTGCTCTCTATGATTCTTGGTCAGTGGGGTAGCTAGACTAAGTACCCCTGTTTCCTCTGCGAATGGGACATTGGTGCTAAAGCTAATCACCAGAGTTAGACGGTGTGGCAAGTACACTAAAGATGGGGGAAAAGAACGTGCACTTCAAATCTTTGGTAGACCCCCCCAAAAAAAGTATCCCTGCCTCCACTTCACGTCAAACTTGGCATCATGAAGCAATTTGTGAAAGCCCTGTCGAAAGATGGTGATAATTTCAAGTATCTGGCAAGTAAGTTTCCAGAGCTGTCAGAAGCGAAGCTGAAAGAAAGGGTTTTCGTCTGTCCTGACATTCAAAAACTCATAACAGGCAAAATCTTTAAAACCAAAATGGAAAACATTGAGAGGTCAGCTTGAAAATCCTTTAAAGAAGTTGTAAAGAAGTTTCTTGGCAAGCAGAAAGACCCTGACTTCAAGAACGTCGTAGGAAACATGCTGGAGAACTTCAAAGCCTTAGGCTGCTCAATGAGTTAGAAGCTCTATTTTTTAACTGCCATCTAAGCTATTTCCCAGAAAATCTAGGTTCTGTAGGTGAAAAGCAAGGAGAGAGATTTCACCAGGACATAAAAGAAATGGAATGGAGGTATCAGAGCCGGTGGAACGTCAACATAATAGCAGATTACTGCTGGATGCTAACTAGGGAGGAGGCGCAAGCAGCGCACAGGAGAAAGGGTTCTAAACAGAGCTTCGAGGGGAAGGAAAAGAGACATTATAATGATTTTTAACTTTGTAGTGGCTATGAAAAATATAACAAAGTAATAAAATGTAAAATATATCTTATTTTTAAGTTTTTTGTAAACAAAGTTTTTAGTACTACTAGATCTTTTGTGTGATTTTCCAGGGCCTCCATCCTCACTTTATGGAAAAACCTTATGTGATAGAAGGAAAAGCTTAACGTTTCTGAACTCAGCGTACAGAAATACATCAGGAAAACCTAAAGTGGTGCAGAAAAAAAATTAAAAAGTATTATTTAGCAGGTCTGTGTTATTAAAAATATTTGAATTGGCGCATTTGCCAGTTTTCAGCCAAGCTCATTTATATAACTGCCCGCAAAAATGATGGACATGGTTGCCGCAATTCAAAGTTACTCCTTTTTTTGGCGAAAACAATAAAATCACATTTTATGTTACGATGGGAAAAAGTTTTGCCATCACCTCACCTTTTTTTTTTACTCCTCCGTATTTTCAGTTGTAAGAAACGTGTTAAAATGTGATTACCTTTGATATAAGCGTGAGTCGAACTTCGAACCGTATTTGCGTCATTTATGGCTTGCAAGCATGTAATATAGTGTATGCTGTTAAACATAATTACCATATATTATTTTTAATAACAAAAATAAGAACATTTTGACTTTATAACACGAAATTTATAACTACATACATAATTTCGTTTGCTTTTTAGAGAGTTAAAAACAAACCAAAGACATATTTTCGTAAAAACGAAACTTGAAAGCTGTCTACTGATGTGAACAGTTTATAATAAGTCATCATTTTCAAAAAACAAACCAACTTGACTTATGAAAAACATATGCACAATTATTTGCTTTTCTTTTCGCAATAACATTATGGGCAGCATGCCAGATATTTCGATTTTCGGTTTGTATTGCTTATTGGGAAATGTACATTAAATAACCGTACGAAGAGCCATAAATCGTTGTCGTTCGAGAATATAAAAATGTATGCCCTCATTTATAGGGGGTCTAAGGGACCCCTCTCATTTCAAATTATATTAAAAAAGCCCCCTAAGTATTTAATTATACCAGCATACGAAAAATGTATGCATACATTTCTTTCGGTATCATGGCGACATCGTTGTAAAAATATTCTCTTTCCCTTTTTTTGACTTGTTGTCTTTATTCCTTTTACAGAATGACAGCATGGACATTAATTTAAATATTATTTCCTTGTTGAGTAACTATGCACATAATATCTGTCAATAATTTTAATAATACTAACTAGCATTATTCACACAGAAAACTGAAAATACAGCGAAGACGCAGGCACAGATGATATCCAACATGAAATTTTGAGACGTAAGTATTAGAAAATCATGCATTTTTAACGTAGCATAAGGATATGTGGGTTCAACGCTTCCCTTTTCATTAAATAAGTTTATTCTTATGTCTAAACGCCAGGAATTATTTGAAACTAAAATTGAAATATCCATTTTCAATTTATAAGAACTTGATGAAAGTAGGGTAGACTTAAACATGTTATAGTAAAAAACATTGTGACAACCAGATTGTCAATTCAGACATCAGAGTGTTTGGTGAAAATAACTATATTCAAAAATATTACCGAATAGTATTTATTCGTTTATTATCAAAACTTATATTTAAGAAATTTAGCATCTCAAACGAACTAAAACTATTAATCATTACATAAACTTCGTTATTCATAAATTTAAGAAAAATTCACATTCTAGCATCAACTTGACAAATCATTGAAATCATACCTAATAGTTACGTGGATATTCACACAATCTTTTTTTTTAACGGATCAAAACACCAACTTAACACACCTTTGATATCGCTTACAATTGCCCACAATCGTGGCTATTTAACGCGTGTAAACAAGTTAATACCTGAATTTTCGCCGAGAACAAATTTCGGGCGACACCGCAGGCGCCGTTAGCGGGGGACAGGAAGAACCCGCCCCCAATGTTGGCGATGGAATTCCATATTCCCTTCAATTTCAAACAATGCCTTTTTAAAAGGTATATTGTATTTTCATGCCGTCACCGCCGATGAATGACAAGTGTTGCTTTAAATTCTAGAATTTGGAATTTCCTCCCTAACAGATTACATGCACTTACTTCCATTTCTCTTTTTAAAAAACATGTCCTGATATCTATTAGAATTTTAACGGCCTTTATTTGCATGCAGTGTATTTTATTGAGACAATCATAAGATATTATTCTACTCGTGTTTATTCCATTGTTTTTCATATAAGTATTACGGCGATTTTTCTTCCCTCTGGCAGGATGTGTTCTTGCCAGACTAATAGTCTTTATCAATGCTGCCCAGTATTCATTCTGCAATTTGCAAAATGTATATATATTTATATTTACGACTATGTGTAAAAATATCATAATGTAACACTATTCCGTCTAAATAATTTGTGCTGTATAAATATTAAAAATTTCATATTATTATTGAAACGCAGTCTGGCAGAGTTTCTTAAATTACTGAGCTTAAATCGGCTGAAATTCCTGCGATTCAAATTTCGCGATTAAAATCTGGCTTGCGATTCCCAAGCCAGATTTTAATCTCCGTAATTGAACATTTAATTGGAGAATAATGACATTCGCTATCCACCGCCTTTCCTCATAATGAAGTCGTTGGGAATTTAGAGAGCTTGGTTTAGCGGGTTCCAAAGCCATGGAATTTGGTTTATTGGAAATGGCGTAAGGACAACAAAGGTCATTCTGCTCCAAATGAGAAAAGAGAACCCTCGAAACGCAGTAGCGCCCTATGGTGGCATTATAGTTATGCGTTTGGCCATAATCTGAAGAATTCGATTCGATCCCAGAAGACACGCAGCGCACAAGACTTTTCTGCACATCCGTAGCCCTGGGTTTAATTTTCCATACGAAAACAGTTCGCGTTACTTGAAAAACTGTAGAACTTGGCGCAGCATGATCCTGACTGCCCTTGCGTCATAAAGCATAAACGAGCATCAGAACGCAATAGCGTAAAACGCCGAATTATTCCATTTTCACTCACAAATATAATTCCCAAAAAATAGTCTCGTAAGACTCTTTATATTGCTCTCACTTTTGCTACGAGGTTTTAAGTTTAGCTAAGGTCTCTTTTAGATTCTTCGGTTATTTTAAATATGTGCATTGCTCTATACCATTCTGAGTTGCTTTTAATTTCTGCATTCCTTCATTAGGCTCCATCACCTTGTTTTTTTCTTTTTGTTTTTTAAAATTAGAATACTGGAAAAAGATGGTCCAAAATTTCATTCATTTATTTTCCCTAAGTACACAATGAAGCTAAAGGAGGGCGGCAGCAGAAAAAGGCAAAAAAGAAAGAGCATGTCCTGACGAGCCCGCTGCCATCCGAAAAACAAAACAGGTGAACATATCGGAGAGCACAGCATATTAAACACAAATAACACGCATACAAAAATAACGCCAAGGTAACTGTATGAGTGAGTACTGCAATATCTAGTAAGTTATTGAATGTTACAAGGCACAAACAGAAGCACTAAATAAATAATAAAACCAAATACAAATGAACATAAACATTAGCGCAATTAAAACAATACTAGACGAAATCAAGTAAGAAATAAGAGACCTGGACGCTATCTAGACAACTGGATCTCCTTCCATCTCTAGCAAGAAACCATTCCTTCAAAGCCCTCTTAAAAATAGATCTAACCGATAACAATTTGATTTCTGTAGGGAGACTGTTCCACAATCTAGAACCGGTAGAGTTTACATTACTGTGGAACATAGGATGCGTGCGAAGTGGCAAGGTAAAAGAAAATTTCCAAATCGTATATTATGTGTATGAGAGAAAGTGCTCAAAGTTATAAAACCAGCATAATTCTTATACTGATAAAAATATTAAAATATTTCAAAAATTTTCTATTGACTTAGAAGAAAGCATA
Organism: Dysdera silvatica; assembly: GCA_006491805.2. Classification (NCBI taxonomy): domain Eukaryota; kingdom Metazoa; phylum Arthropoda; class Arachnida; order Araneae; family Dysderidae; genus Dysdera; species Dysdera silvatica. Next base: position 23,172,537 of record QLNU02015359.1, on the reverse strand, counting down.
AAATTAATAAACTAAATCATAAAAAAAGACAGAACCGTTAACTCAGCAGACAGATGATAATAGCCGCTATCGTGGCACAGCGTAATAAACAAAACGATAAATTCAGTCAGTAAACAACCTTCAACAACCAGGGACTCTTCTTAAATATCCACGAATGTGTTCACGTCGACATGCCTACTACTACAGGCTCACAAAAGTTTTAGCATTACTAAGAGGCAAATTATAAATAAAAGCGAGAATTTGCATTGAACTTCGCCGATATTGTATCTAAATAATCCTAGAACCAATAATAAATTGTGCAACTTAAAAGATTACCAAAAGTACTGAAACAAAATATCCCAACACCGTAATATTGGAATCTGCATGCCACAAATGTTTAGGCACATATGTCAGATTTATGCAAATTAACGGCGCGAAGTTCCCAAGTGATCGAAGGGGCGTTTCCCAGAGTTGTTATATAAGGCCTGAAATAATTTAGAATGCTTAGAACGATGCCGAAGTCAAAGCAATTTACGAATGACGAGATTTTGAAGATTTGGAGGCTGAAAACTAAAGGTAAATCTGTTACTCAAATTTCTGTTGCATTGAACCGTTCAAAGCGAGGCATTTATCGAGTGTTATCCCGGGGTGATCAGTATCAACCAAAATCACGATCTGGGAGGCCTCGAGTGACCAGCATTCGGGATGATAGACAAATACGAAGATTGGCTTCAAATGAAAGCCTGTCTGCAAATCAAATAAAAAACACGTTAGCAATGCGAGTGTCAAGAGAAACCATACGTAGAAGGATTGTAGAATGCAGGCATTTGAGATATGCAAAAATGCGCCGCAAGCCCTGCTTGCAATTACATCATAAACAAGCACGACTACAATGGGCAAGGCAGCACATATCATACAGTGACGAATGGCTGCAGGTGTTATTTAGTGATGAAAAAAAGTGGAACTTAGATGGTCCCGATGGCCTTTCGCACTACTGGCACGATCTTCGAAAACGCCCCTTAAGTCGGTTCAGCAGACGTCAAGGAGGAGGTTCAGTCATGGTTTGGGGAGCCTTTAGCTTCAATGGACAGACTTCTTT
>QLNU02015359.1:23137932-23151927 GCA_006491805.2 Dysdera silvatica | reverse complement strand
TGGCGCCATTTGTTGATCGGTGAAAGTATTAATAATGAATAAATATACCATTGGGCCATTAAAACCGGATTTGTAGCCTGCTGACGACATGCCAGCATCCGGAACGCCGTTGGGATAACTATCGGTAACCCAGCGACGTGAAAAAGGCTATCTCAGACTCTGATGATATGAACCATAATGAAAATATGAATGGAGCATCGGTTGTCTCGCTCTTAAATCAGAACCGCGTTCGAGTTTTAAGCAGAGGGGCCAGTTCGAAAAATATGCAACAGTCTCTCCTTGGAGGTGTCGGCGGTTGTAGCGGCGCCTCCAACTGTACGGCTACTAGAACCAACACAGCCCAAAGTGCTTTGCAGCCTAGTATAGGTGCAACCACTAGGGCTGAAAGACCACGCCAGCGCATGTCATGGACAATAGATATGAACACCTACATCATGCGCACCTACTATACGATTACAAAGCTGGAAACAGACATGACAAATTACAGACCCACACTTCACGCCAAATTCGCACAACAGTACCCACACCTGGACATCAGTATAGAAAGGATAACAACCCAACGCAGGAACATAATAACCAGAAATCTCTTAGCAGAGCCCATACTACAAAGGTTAAGAGATGAAGTCGCCAATGACCTGGCAAACACTTCAACCAGTGTGGCCAACCCTGAAGCACCAGCTAGTAGCGCAAGAGAACCGCTCCAACCAAGCATAGAAGAAGAAGAGAGGAGGGACGTGGAGAAAATGGAAGAAGGTTTCCAATGTGCCCTGGCGGAATATGAAGGCTCGGATGCCGCAACAAGGCCAAGAATACCACGCCAACCGGCATCTTGGAAACTCTGCAAAGCAACCAAGATCCTCAATGAACATACTCTACCACTACACCTACAGAACCACAACTCCCTACAGGAAATACACACCGCCATATACTGTGCAGCAGTAGCGGCATCACGCGCCAATGGGTACGAAGTAAGGAACGAAGGCCGAAGTAACAGAGGAAACAAAGCCCAACCACCATGGCAAGTGAGACTGGAGAAAAGAATAGAAGAGCTCCGCAGCAGCATAGGGCGAATAACCCAGTACATGCAGGGAAATAGGAGTAAGAAATTAGTGAGGAAAGTGAAGATGGCCCTTAAGAGAAATAGGATTCATACAAGACACGAAGAGCCCAATAAACACATCAGCGAATATCTGGATACCCTCAAACAAAAACTGGGTGTATACGCCAGAAGACTCCGAAGATACAAAGACTATACCAACAGAAAACAACAGAACATGCAATTCCAAGCAAACCAGAAGGCCTTCTACAGGAAGCTTCGAGAGACCCCAGCGAACAAAGACAAGTACGAAGCCCCAAAGCCAGCAGAAATAGAGACCTTCTGGAAGACACTATGGTCCAATGAAGTACAGCACAAAAGCGCCCCCTGGATTCAGCAAGAAATGGAGGCTACGAGAGGAATAGAGGAGATGGAGTACACGGGCATCACGATAGAGGAACTCCAGCAGGTAATCCAACGTACGCACAACTGGAAAGCACCCGGTATTGACGGCATACACAACTTCTGGTACAAGAAATTTACCAGCGCCCATGGCCCATTAGCCAAGGAACTTACGGCGATAATTGAAGACCCCAGCAAAATGCCTGAATTCCTCTGCAAGGGAATAACTTACCTCCTACCGAAGGACCAGGATACCAGTAACCCAGCGAAATACCGACCCATTACGTGCCTTAACACCCTGTACAAGATACTCACGGGGTGCATCTCTGAAAAAATAAGCCGGCACAGCGAAAGCAACAACTTAATGACGGAAGAACAAAAGGGATGCCAGAAAGGGACTCTGGGATGTAAAGAGCAGCTTACCATCGACTCAGTTATCCTGGAACAAGCAAGAAAACAAAAGCGAAAACTCAACACCGCATACATAGACTACAAGAAGGCTTTCGACTCTGTTCCGCACTCGTGGCTCCTTGAAATACTCAGCATATACAAAGTGCATCCCTCAATCATCCGATTCCTACAGAGCAGCATGAAACAATGGAGAACCCGGTTACAGCTAAACACGCCAGACAGTAAAATAGAAACGGCCGAGATCCCCATCCGCCGCGGAATCTTTCAAGGAGACGCACTAAGCCCCCAGTGGTTCTGCTTGGCGTTAAACCCCTTGTCAAGGATGCTGAACACAAGTAAATACGGATACATGCTGAAGAAAGACAAGAGAAACCTACATAAAGTCTCCCACCTCATGTACGTAGATGACATCAAGCTATACGCGCCAACAATCACCCAACTCCGACAACTCATCAGTATAACAGAGACATTCTCCAAGGACATAGGAATGGAATTCGGCCTCGATAAGTGCAAAATACAGAAGAATAGCAAAGAAGATTTACCAGGCATCGAACTCGAAGACGGGAGACTACTGAAGACCTTGGACGAGGGCGAAACCTACAAATACCTAGGGATAATGCAAAAACGGCAGCAGGAGCACAAGAAAGTCAAAGTCCAGCTCACGCAAGCATTCCAAGAAAGACTTAGAAGCATTGTGAAGACGAAACTGAGCGGGAAGAACACCACGCAAGCAATTAACGCATATGCGGTACCAGTGCTCACCTACTCCTTCGGGATCATCAAATGGTCCAACACTGAACTAGAACAACTCCAGCGGAAAATGAGAACCATCCAGAGAAGAGCCGGACAACTACACCCTGCAACGGCAATTGAACGGCAAACACTACCCCGGGAAGAAGGAGGACGCGGACAAGCGGACCTCAAAGACTTACATGACAAGCAGATCCAGAGCATGAGGCAATACTTCCAGTTGAAGAGTCCCCGATCGCCACTCATCCAAGCCATAATACAAGCAGATGCAAATTACACGCCACTAAACCTGTGTAGTACCGAAGAGCGTGTCCTCGAAACAGCCAACGAACAGAAACTGAGAACTTGGGCCGGAAAACCATTACATGGCAGGCACTACAATGACCTGCAACAACCACACGTTGACAAAAAGGCATCAAATTCTTGGCTGGCCAAAGGCACTCTCCAGCCAGAGACAGAAGGATTCATGCTAGCCATCCAAGACCAAGTGATCGCAACAAGGAACAATCAGAAATTCATCCAGAGAAAAGACATAGAAAGCGACAAATGCAGACACTGTCATGCGGCATCGGAGACAATCCAACACGTGACGGCAGGATGCAAGATCCTTGCGCAGTCAGACTACAAACATAGACACGATCAAGTAGCGAAAATAGTCCACCAGAAATTGGCAGCGAATGCTGGCTTTCTGACAGAAAAATGTCCGTACTACAAATATGAGCCAGAGACCGTGCATGAGAACGAAACACACAAGCTTTACTGGGATAGAGCAATCATAACAGACAAGACAGTCCCACATAACCGTCCTGACATAACCCTCGTCGATAAATCGAGTAAGACCACGTACCTAATCGACATAGCAGTACCCAACACCAATAACATACAGACAACCTACACAACGAAAATCACCAAGTACCAAGATCTCAGACATGAAGTACGAGATATATGGGATATGGAAAAGATCCTCATCATCCCGTTGGTCATCTCAGCAACAGGGATAGTACCAAAAACGCTTGCGACGAATTTGGAGATACTCAACATTGACCCAAACACCTACATTGAAATACAAAAAGCCACAATCCTAAACACGTGTCACATTGTCAGGAAGTTTCTAGACATGGCACATTAAGAAGTGATGTAAAAAGAGGCTTGGGAACATGGCGCTCTGCCCGTCCCAAAGCCTGTTTCCGCCAAGAATGGGCGAGGAAAACTTTATATATATATATAATATTTTACTATAGAGGAACGGAAACTGGAAGAACAAGTGGTGTTGGCTTCTTAATCAACAAAAGAATTAAAGACTACCTTCTTGAAGTCGAAAGCACGTCAGATCGAGCAGCGAGGCTCGTTGTTCAACTAACCCAGCGATACCAACTTCAGATAGTACAGGCATATGCACCAACATCAAGCCATACCGACGAGGAGGTTGAAGAATTCTATGAAGAAATCAAACAGTTGCATACCAAAGGGAAACAACATATCAAGCTCATCATGGGGGATTTCAATGCAAGAATTGGACAACAGGAACAAGGAGAGACATCGGTTGGTAAATACGGATACGGGGAAAGGAATGAACGTGGCGATCAACTCATAGAATTTGCCGAAGCTGAAAATCTTAGCATCATGAATTCATTTTTTAAGAAGAAACTACAAAGAAAATGGACATGGAAACACCCCAATGGAGGAACCAGCGAAATTGACTATATACTGGCAAACAAGAAATCAATTATTGAAGATTGCAGCATACTGAACAGATTTAATACTGGAAGTGATCATCGAATGGTGAGATGTAAAATGCACTTAAATACTAAACTAGAAAGGCAGAAGCTCATTAGGAAACAAGTATGTAAGAGGGTGGATTTAAAGAAATTAAAAGAAAATACCGAGGCATTCAAGTTGGAATTAAAAAATCGCTTTTCTGCACTGGAAGGACTTATTGAAGAAGTTGACATCTCAGAAGCAAATGAAAACATTGTTAAGACAATAATTGAAACTGCTGGGGAAATTGGTGGTGTAATATGTAAAAAGCAGAATAGCAAATTATCTGAGAAGACGAAACAACTCATGAAAAGGCGAAGACTTATGAAGGTGGACAATCAAAATACCAGTCGCAAGATCGAGTATGTAGAACTTTGCAAAACTTTGCGCAAAAACATGAAAGAAGATATAAGAAAATTCAATTGTGAGTTAGTAAGGAAGGCCATTGAAAGCAACAAGAGCCTTAGGGTTGTTAAAGGGAGTTTGTCTATTGGGAAGAAACACATCATTGCATTAAAAGGAGAGGATGGCACTGTAACAAGAAATAGGGAAGAAATACTTAGAAGAGTTGAAGAATTCTACAGAAAGCTGTATGAGGGAAACAGTGGATTAAACGAAGACTCTGAGATAGTCGAAGGAACAGCTCCTAAAATCTTAAAAGAAGAAGTAGCATTTGCAATAAAAAGTATGAAGAAAGGAAGATCCCCTGGCGATGATGGCATTACATTAGATATCTTAAAAGAAGCTGGAGAACATGTAGAAGACATACTCGCAAAATTCTTTACCAAATGCCTCAACAGTGGTAACATACCAAACCAATGGGATTCTGCAACAGTAATTCTTTTGCATAAAAAAGGTGATAAAGAGGATTTGAAAAATTACCGACCAATTAGCTTGTTACCTGCTATTTATAAAATCTTCACAAAAGTGCTAACACATCGCCTGCAGAAAAAATTAGATGCAGCTCAACCAAGAGAACAAGCTGGATTTCGAAGTGGATTCAGTACAGTGGACCATATTCAAGTATTAAGAGAATTAATTGAAAGAACACATGAATATGAACTTCCATTGTGTGTGGCATTTATTGACTATGAGAAGGCCTTTGACTCTATTAAAACATCAGCAGTCATCAACTCTTTAAGATCAACAGACATTGAGGATGTGTACATTGACATGGTGAAACGTGTGTATAAAAATGCAAGTGCAAAATTTCGGTTACATAAAGATACCAAAACTATCAAAATTGGTAAAGGTGTGAGGCAGGGAGATACCATTTCTCCAAAACTTTTTACTTCAGCTTTACAGATGATTTTTCAGCAGATAAATTGGAATAACAAGGGAATAAAAATAAATGGTGAATATTTAAATCATTTGCGGTTTGCTGATGACATTGTTATTTTTTCAACGAACCCATCAGAACTCCAAGACATGGTACAGGAGCTCTCAACTAGAAGTAAAGAAGTTGGACTCAAGATGAACCTACAAAAAACTAAGATCATGTTCAATAATTTCGTAGAGGAAACAAAAATACAAGTTGACAACATTGAGCTAGAAATTGCTGATTCATATATTTACCTTGGCCAGCTGATTTCAATGGATGGCAACATTATGAAAGAACTCAACAGACGTATTAAACTTGGCTGGAGTGCATTTGGAAGAAACAGTTTTATCCTGAAGGGGAAATTGCCTTTGTGTCTAAAAAGAAAGGTCTTCAACCAGTGTGTATTGCCAGTCCTCTCTTATGGATCAGAGACATGGAGTCTAACTGTTGGAGCAATACGAAAGTTACAGACAACACAAAGGAGCATGGAGAGGTGCATGCTTGGAATAACTAGGAGAGATCGGAAAAGGAACACTTGGGTGAGAGAGCAAACTAGAGTGGAGGACATCATTGTTAAAGTAAAAGGGCTGAAATGGCGATGGGCTGGGCATATTGCAAGAAGAACTGATCAACGATGGACAACAGAAATTCTGAACTGGATTCCAAGAGACCACCGAAGACCTAGAAAACGTCCTCAAACTAGATGGGTGGATGAAATAAGAAAACAGGTTGGGGTGACGTGGAAGCGAATTGCTCAGGATAGACTTGTGTGGAAAGCATTTGGAGAGACCTTCATCCAGCAGTGGATAGATAATGGTTGAATATGATGATGATGATATATATATATGCAACCTTTTCATCACAGGCAGTTAGAATCCCTCATGAACCCTCTAATACGTTAATGGCTGGAACCTGCTGGCAAGTGATTTCGAATTTCTGTTGCCAATAAACTAAACTCAGGGGCTACGGTGGGGAGTGAAAAGACACGCTTCTATGATATCATTCAGAATTGGCAACCTGTTGACAGAATGATAAATTAACACATTACCGTTACGCGCCGTCGTAGAGCACAAATAGCAATGTGAATAGATAATGGCTGTCTACTGCTGCTGAGTAACTTAATCCCTTGACCTCATTTGCCGGATCTGACTCGTCATGCAGTTTTCGTGCCAAAATGTACAATGACGAGCCAAAGCCGTCATACAATTTAAAGAGGCTGCTGTTCCGTTTGCCAATATAGAGGATGTATCTACGAGGATTGTAGAAATACGCGTATAGTGAAATTTTAAGGAAATTAAATAGTGTAGTTCGGCAAGTTTTTTTTTTAATTTAAATCGTAGGTCAAGAGGTTAATGCGGTGTTTATTTTTATTTTTTCTTCTCCTTGTTTATTTTTATTTATTATTCGCTTTGTCTCTTATTTATTATTCTCCTTTTCTATTCTTGCTTTTCTCCTTGTTTATTCTTATTATTCGCCTTGATTATTATTTGCGTTTATCATATTTGCCTTTTTCACATTATTTGCCTTTTTTGTTTATATTTATTATTATTATTCTTCTCGTTTACACTTAGTATTCTTCTCGTTTACACTTAGTATTCTTCTCGTTTATTTCTTTCGATTTCTTAAATTTATTGCTTTAATTTATATAAATAATTAAGACGCAATTTTTAGAAACTTTCTTCATATAATAGACTTAATGCGTCTTTACATTAACGTTCTCGTTTTTCTATAATTTCCACCTTGAGACTTCCTCGAAACGTAGCAAGTCCCTAATAAGTTTTCTAATTGTATTCGAAGCATTAAGAAACTCACTGTTTTTTGTAGAATACTTTTTCTACATCCTAAAAAAATGTGTTTCCAACTGAATCTCTCAACCTGCGAATGAATTGTGGACATTGCGAAAGAAAGCCCCCGCCTTCGGTTATAAAATTTTGCTTCTCCACGATCCCAGCGTTAATTAAAGGGGCGCGTTCACCTCTATCTCATTTTCTACATGAACAATCTGGCTGATTGGAGAGGCGACTTAGCATTCCTCCTGTCAACCCCTCATCGCGCTAGAATGAACAAATCAACCGAACGCTGCTGCTTTTTAAAAGAGCCTTTTTCATATGCTAATTGGTTTTCGTGTTTGCCGTCCTTTTTGTGTCTACAGAAATGATAAGTTCTCGCTTCATTTTCTTTAGTTTCTAGTATTTCACCAATTATTCGCTTTTGAATTACACTTGTCAGCTGATTGTTGTCAAACAATGGAATTCTCATACAAATTATAAAGGCTTAGGTTTGAGGCTCGGATCGAAATAGGGCCCCTAGAATTCTAGGCCGAGGCATCAGCCACCATTTTGTTCTACGCTTCCGATTTCATAACACAGCGTTTACTATTGGAAAATTAATATTTCATTTTCTTTTTTTTACAGGATCTGTTGTAAATCTAAACCTTCTATGTTTACTTCTCGAGTGATTTGAACAACTTACAGAGGTGCAACCACCCATTTCACCCTATTTTATTAAAAATAACACGCTTGTAAATCACTCAACTTTAACACAGCAGTGAATGAGATCGCGTAATGTGGCATCAAAATGGCGGATTCACCAGCTCCCCCATTTTTTAGGAGCATTAGATCATGATTATTGTCACGTAGCAGATTAAAATACCACATGGCTATTTTGTAAGATATTATTACCCTTCACAGGGATAACACAATTGCCAAATAATGGTCAACACACAAAGCCACTGGGATGGGGACGGTATCTCTTTTTTTCCCCTAAAACAAAACAAAAAAGCTCTAGCTTGAGCTTCTACGTGGGTGTCGAAAATTATTGTATAATAAATTCCCCCACGAAAACTCACAAAAATCTTGCCTCGAAGGCTTTTCTGTGTTGACCATATTTGGCAATTGTGTTATCCCTGCGGAGGGTAATAATACCTTAACACCTTTACATACGGAGAAAGAGAGCGTTGTTTCCTGTCCTCATTCGTCTAGCGGTCCAAGACACTCCGGGCTAAACGGAGGGACCCTGGTTCGAATCCAGGATGGGGAAAGCGTCTCTTTTTCTCCTAAAACAAAAATGTACCAGCTTAAGCTTATACGTGGGTTCCAAAAATTATTGTATATATGGCTATTGCTACTAATTTCCAAAATAATACAATGTATAATTTTTATAAAATATGTGAATAATAATAATATATTTCAGAAACAATACTACGAACGCCATAATATTTGTTTATCCAAACCGGAGAGTATATTACACGAAAGGTTTAGCAAAAAGATTGATCATCTATACATTTGGCAGTGATGGGTAGTTAGTCGAAATAATCCATTAATATACGAAAATGACTGGGTAATTGAAGCTTTGACATGCTGCTGTCTGATTTGAAAGGAAGGAAATTGGTAAGCCAAAGCTTGTTGCTACGAGAACTTCTTTTCTTAATGGCATTGAAATGAAGTAACGTTAGAGATATTGGTGATTACAGGTATGTTGAGTTTTCACATTCATCATATTAATTTGACAAAAACTGGCGGTATTTCAAAATTATTTGCCAAGTGCTGTCACAACACAAATTCTATACATTACGTTATCACAAACGCCTCATTTTAATGACCAAGACATGCATACGAAATAAAATTAGTATGGAAACGGAGTAAAATAAATTTTAGTATAATTAAAAATTTTGTGCCAGACCACATACACACAAAGTCTAATTATATATAATAAACAAAATATACTATAACTAATCTATAAGGGGCTGTCCATAAGTGACATCACGCCTAAAGAGGAGGGGGAGTTGATAAAAGTGTGATATCACAAACACTGCAAATTTTAAAACATATTTTTAGATTTCTTAAGCATTTTTTTAATTAACTCGCCAAGCGTTGGCTTAAAAAAAATAAAATAAAACGCATTAATTTATAAAGGGTGATCGAAATCTCGCACACATCAGTAGAAATGAATTTTTTTAGAATACTTTTATGAATGTTATATACAAAATAAAATTATTAGAAATGAAGTTCAGAATATGGCTTTTAATATTACAAAATTCGTTTTACTTAATTATAATGTATGTTCAGAGTGGCCATCTTTTCCACGAACACAAACACGTGGTCTTTTTACAAGATTTGATGCCACCATCCGAAATTTCAACACTTGCTGCTGCAATATTAACTTTGAGTATCTTTGGGTTACTTTTATAAAGAGTATCTTTAAGATAACCACAGAGGAAGTAGTCTGGAAGTGATAAATCAAAAGACTTGGTGGCCGGAAACCTTTAGAAATGAGTCGGTCACCAATCTTACCAGGATTTTTCAGTTCGTGGGCGGAATACACACGGTACGGATAAAATTGTAACAATTTTGCAGCTTTCCGCGCAGTTTCGTAGGACATCCCTTCTTGAATTGTTAAGTTAATAAGGAATTTTCCAGACGAACGTTGCAACGTAGCCTCTACGTCAGCCAGTTTGTCAAGGCTTAAAGTTCAGTGCCTTCCTGTCCTATGTCTGCAACAGAACCAGTTTCTCCAAAACGCTGTACTAATTTCGTAATTGTTGATTAGTCAGGTACTTTGGAGGACTGGTAATTGTTCTCAAACTTCTGGCTTGTTTACTCATAAGATTTTGTGCAAAAAAAAAACATTGCTCTAAAATAAAAGTTCTTTCCTTTCTTTTTGGGAAAATGCCAAGTCCATCGCTTGATGGAAAGAGATCTCTAAATGCTAACGTACGCGTTCAATGCATTAAAACATTAAACGAAGCTCTTATGATCCTTCTAATGGTATAGTGGTGCCATCCAAACATAAAAAATATAAGTATTCTACTTTCTCTTTAATTTATATATTTTTAAAATGTGATGAGCGCGAGTTTTCGATCATCCTGCATAACTTCGGCTCTATGGGACTGTGCACGAGTTATCACCACTCATTAGAATCGGCTTAAGGGAGCAAAATATATATATAGTTGTTATTATTTCGCAGAATGTATATAGTAGTCCATGTACTACACCATTCTGCGAAATAACTGGCAACAATATATATACGTTCGTAAAGAGATTATATATTGTCCTTCGTAGCTCAGTGGGTAGAGCCTCCGCCCGGCAAGTGGAAGGTCGTGGGTTCAGGTCCCACCGAAGGCAGAAATATTTATTTTCTTTCGAACGTTTCACCATCTAATCACGCCATACCATCGGCGTTGGTATCACTACGCCAATAAACGTTGATTGATTGACATTGTTGTTTGAATTGCGAGCATATTTTAAATAATAATTAAGAGTATACTGTCAATAATAATTAAGTGTACACTGTACATAATAATTAAGTGTATACTGTACATAATAATTAAGTGTATACTGTACATAATAATTAAGATTATATTGTATATAATAATTAAAAGAATACTGTAAATAAGAATATACTGTAAATAATAATTAAGAGTATATTGTAAATAGTAATTAAGTGTATACTGTAAATAATAATTAACAGAATATTGTAAATAATAATTAAGAGAGCATTGTAAATAGCAATTAAGGGTATACTGTATATAATAATTAAGAGAATATTGTAAATAATAATTAAGAGTATACTGTAAATAATATACTTTGAAAGTTATTGAAGTCACCCATCCATTGATTGTCGAAGAGAGGCAGTATTTTCCTGTGGAAAATTGTATATCTTTGATTTACGATAAAAGCTCCGCAAAATGGTGAAGGGTCGTTTTGTCAGAAACCACTATTTTTCCACTATTTTTTTATCACAAAAATAGTGGCATTTTAAAGTATGTGCTCCTCTTGAAATAATTCTAAAAGCATCGATTAAGCGGTTCGAAAAAATTTGAGCTATCTTCTAGCCACTTATTTCACTTAAAAAACACAGATTTAAAATAGCATATAACTCAAAAAATTCTTACTTAAAACCGAGTGGAGTGGTGTTATAGTCAATTTTAAATGGCCGTTGCATAAAAACACATAAGATCATTATATATACGATATACATAAAATACCGTAAATTTAAAAATACGATATGTGCGAGAAATGCAAAAATCGCTTAACAAAAAAAAAAGTTATCAAAAAATTAGCAGCTGCAGAAATACCAAATCTTCCACAAATGCAAAAAAAAGTATTTGGAAGCATATAATGGGCAAGGTAAATTAAAGATTCAAAAAGGTTTAAGAACGAAATATGTTCGTTTTATACTTATTTTTAGTCTTTTTAGAAGAAGGCTCTTTAATTTAACTTCCATTACGATGTTGGAGGAATATCAAAGATGATTAGAGAAAATAGCGGAACACTGATTGAGCAATTTGCGTAATGCATAATTGCTTTTAGTGCAATTGTAAGAGATCAAAAGTCTTATTTGAGAAGTTAAATTTCATTCGTCGATTTTTAAAATTTCTCATTGAATGCAAATAATCTGGAAAACGTCAGGCCTTAAGAACTTTTATTCATTTTGGAAAATGGTTGGATAAAACTGTTAAAGCCAAAATAATCCAAATATGGAAAATTTTATTTTCATCTTTTTTTAGTAGACGAGAAGTTGTTAGGAGAAAGATTAGTCCCAAATAAAGTCAGTGAAAAAATGGAGAAATAAAATTTAAACGCGAAATACCGTGAAACGATTTTTTTCTCCAGGATTAAAGAAAGGTTTCCTTCAAGTAATTTCTAAATTTTGACTCATAAAATGAAATTCTTGCTATGTTCTTGAAATGTGTTTAATACAAAACACGATTGCAAAATGGGAATGGTTGCCAGCCGAAATATAAAGACGGTGTTGCAAGATACGAAAAAACAAAAGTGCTTATATCAATTTCTAAGTGTCTGGGTGGTACGAGCAAGAAAGATAAAGATGGAACAGAACAAAAATAAAATGATGAAAGGAAAGCAAAAAGATCAAAAGAAACAAACACAAAAAGCAAGCAACTAAAAACAGATTTTAAAGGGCATGAGTGAAAAAAATAGTCCTTCCTATTACGAGAAAATTTCAGACACCATTTGAACGATTTTGTTGCTCGAGTTAGTATTTCCGCAATTCTTTATAGGAACTGAAAATAATGATTGCTTGTAATCATTTTACTGAATAGACCTAACAATTTTAGACACCCATATATAAGCTCAGAGTAACTTTATTTTTTTTTTTTGTAAAGAAGAAAAAAGAGACAACGTCCTGACTCGGATTCGAACCGGGAACTCTCCGTATAAACAGGAGTGTCTTAACTTGCTAGACCACTAAAACACCGGGATGTGCTCCTCTCTATAATAGATATATCTCTTTGTCGTCACTATATATAATGGATATATATATATATATATATACGTCGAGAGTCGCAAAGTCGTCGAAAGATCCGGAAAGATGGTTTTGCTTACTGATTGCCACAGGGCCTTCGATTGCCCATCAGAATAACGTTATCGTCCGGTCGCGCCTGTCGCGTACGTGGGTACTATGCGTGTTTAGATCGGATGACAAGGCTATGGGATTTCGCTATGGAACCAAACGTTGGAAATATGACACGTTTATTGGAGCTTCTTGGTTACAATTTGGCTATACATCGCCTTCTAGTAGCTCAGCCTCTCCGCTCCAGTTCATCCGAAGACCACGTTCTTCTACGCAGTCCAGAACTAATCTCTCCGAATTTCCAGTTTCGTCGTCCCCTCCCTCTATAGCGTGACCTTGGTCAACCATGCTTATGTAAGACATAGAGAATCATAGAACTAGCACATAGTCACAAAGCGAAAACTTCAATACTTAGATGTATGACACACTGCAAGTAGAAGATATAAAATACACATAATAGCAGTTAAATATTTAAACCAGCATTCTTATTTCAAAAATTTACACGAAAAAATTTACACGCAAAAATAAAAGAACCGAAATCTCATTTAAACATGGTAGGGAGGGGCAGCAGGTATTTGCTTACTTTTTCTTATAATGGGGAGGGAATAGAATGGCCAGAAATTTGCTTACATAATACTTAAACCATAATGAAAAAAACATCATAAATATATGCATATTTGAAAAGCAAGGACTACTAGGATGACGTCACCAGCGATTACAGCGCTATATGGGCCCGATAGAAAGAAGAAACCGGTTGTGATCGCGAAGTCCCCGTTCCATGCCCCAAACGCGATTCGAACAAGAAATTTCGGGTTGTTAGGTTTACGATATGGTCACAAAGTTACTGTGCTGAAATAAGTTTTAACGATATGCAGGGATTCCATACAGTTAAAGTGATATTTATTAATTCTTTAAATGTTCAGAATAATTCGTTAATATATGCCGGGAAATAAACTAATTTAAATACATCGTTAAAAGAATCGTGTACGCCCTTTTCGTCGGC
>QLNU02015359.1:23122424-23137832 GCA_006491805.2 Dysdera silvatica | reverse complement strand
ACAAGGAAAATGATCAGTGTTTCATTTCATAAAAATAAACATTAAAAAACATTTCCTTTGCATGATAAACATTTAAAACTATGTATAATTTAGCGGCGGATTTCTAAGTAGGGTACACAAAGCACATGCTTGGAGGCGGTAGCTGAGAATCCAAAAATAAATTGCTAAAAATATTCGATTGAGTAACTATACTGTATATAGGAAAATCACCTTCACATATTAGAAATTAAGAATCTACAATATGCTTCTTTCTTTTTTTTCAAAAGCATTTTTCCTACTTTGTAATGGAGGAATTGGGGAGGCTGTATAGCCTATGCCTAAATTGCGTAAAACCATAAATTTTATTCACCGAATGCATATTTTTAAAGGCGGATGAATCATTTTTAAAACAATTTTTAAAATCACGCAAAATCGCATTTATAAAAACTTTCCCTCTAAGTTTTTTTGTTCTTAATGTTAATGCAAATAAGGTAATTTTTCCCTATGCTCACAGCCATTCCTGACGTAAGTTTAGTAGCTGCTCCTTTACCTGATCAGCCGCGGACCATTTATGTAATGTATCCCATATGTATATGGAAAGGTAATTTGGAAAAATAAGAGTTTAAAATGAAAAATATAAAGATTTATATCATTGAGATACACTTTATAAGACGCTGAATATCATCAACGACCGTTAATAACACACATAACAGTGTTGCCTTTTTTACAAATCCAGTCATAAAGAACGGTCCCATAATTATATGGAAACAATATATAAATTTCAAACTCGATTAATAATTAATTGAGCCTATTGCATACTCTATAACATGATATACGCGTTTTAGCGTACAGTCAATATTATACCAACAGTTTATTATTTCTGCTTTGAGTTCTTTGATGGTTGCAGATTGCCTGTGATTATCGTAAACATTACGAACTTAAACTCCATATTGTTGTGACACTAGGGCTACCAACCGCCCAGGAATGACCCTTCACCTACCATTCCGTATCACTGATATTACGCGCATTACACCCAAATTATTGTAGCTATTCACACTGTTCCCACAATATGATTATACAAAGGGTCCATCTCCTGCTGACAATAGCAGTTATCCTTTTATAATGATGTCCTTTCAACGGATATGTGATATCAGAAATATTTTCTTAGAATATGTTTACTTCCAATTAAAATGTCCTTTCGATGAAGCTTAAGATGTGTTGTTCACTCAAATTGTCTATTATAATAAGAATCATCTTTGTTATTTTCTTATTCCATAAGCTTTCTGCTTTAGCCTGGAAGTCCTTGTACTTGTCAAATTGTTTATCCTCTATTACTAATATTACTTAAAACCAGGCCTCTGGGCCAAGCCGGGGCCAGCAGGGATGTAGCCTCAATTACCCCATCGTGCTATTTACATATATATATAACAATCCCAGGGTGCCCTATACCCCATATGCCCTTTGCCTTGCCCAGCTGCCCCTTCATCCTGGCTGCAGGCCTTCTAGGAACACACGCATAGAAGTGCCCTATAATTCTTTAACAGAACTGAATCTGATTTCGTAATTGTCGATCCTGATTTTGGTACGGAAGTGCAGGAAATATTTATCATGAATTAATAATCACAATTTTAATTCTGATAATGATGTTATTAATTACCAGAAACGTACTTACTACAGAATAAAACTAGAACAAGGCGCGGAACGCTAATTTCAACCCATTAAAAAGATTAGGATGCATCATGGGTAAGCTTATAGAATCGCTAGTTAAAGTTAGGGCCGTCTTCTGAAATTCGAAAACAATTCCAAAGAAGGTTAGGGTCGCTTGCTTCAGACTTACGAACGAGCATGAATATTGGCAACAACGCTGTGAATAATTATTCTGGCTAATTCTACCACTTGCCCCGTTGCGTGAACTCAAATTGATGAAAGAAAGCAGCTACATTCACATCTCAGTCTACAAGATACCATGAATTGTAATTATCTGAAAAATCCTGTCTTTTTTCAACATGTTAAATCGCTATATATAGGACCGCTAGAATATTAATAATAATAATACTTTATTCCTTATTATTATGTACATCAGGAGACCATACAAACGATTTGCTTGGGAAAAGGAAAGACAGCAGTAGCGATGCTAGTAACGGGGCTCTCTTTCCGGTAGAAAAAAACAAGAGATTTCTCGTATTCTGCAAGAAACAACAAAGATATTGATTCGCGCGTACAAATCCGCATTGTTATTAAGAGATTCGGATTCGCTGGAATATCACATTTACGGAGTTTATGAGCACAGTCTTGACTCGAAGACGTTACAAGTGAAGGTTGAAGAGTGGTACAAAGGTGGAGTCTTTGTGGGCTGCAGAGCAAGAATGTTTTTTCTTGTAACCTGAACCGAGAGAAGAAGTAGGAGAAACAAAAATAGTAGAAAAATGTAAATGAATTTTGAGTTGACCGTTGCGGGTGCAGTTTTAAAGGACTTTTAAAAGAAAAGAGAAACAAAAGAAAAAATGGAAAGTGAAGAGTAGGGGAGGGGAAAGAACTGAAAACTAAAAGGAAAGAGTGGGAAGGCAGAAGGAGCAGGCAGAGCATACTTGATTTAAGTACCAATCAAAGATTTTGGCTTTAAAGGCGTGAAAAGACAGATTAAGAAGCACGAAACTGGGGATGAAAATAAAATATAATTATTAATCAACCTTAATAATTATGTTATTAATAATTTATTTGTATTAATTAATGCTTTAACTATTTCCCCGATTATCTATCTACTGTAAATTTATATAGTCCAAGACCTCCGCAATGTTTAACAAAATATTGACATGCTCCCCGTCTTTAACAGTTTATTATTCATTTTCTCATTACCTAAACGTTAGCAAAAGGAGATACCATAAAGGGCTTTATTAGTTACCTTCCTGAATCATTAATCGCGAAGTCTGGACTGCAAGACATTGAAGCTCGGCCAAGAAACTGACATAATTCGATCTTAAATCGAATAACGTAAGTTTCTTGTATCAAGAACAAATTTTGCTAACGGTTTTCAAAACTCGTGTTTTGAAAACCAAGCAAGGGCAGTGAAGGTCATGCTGCCTAGGGACATGCGCCTTTTTTTTAGTATCGAGCCTCTATTTAAAAAAAAAAAAGGCAGTCCAGATAGTTGTGTGAAGAAAAATGGCACGCGGCTTATGATGACATTGGAAATTAAAGTTGGGATGATGATGATGATAACGAATGCGTTAGCATTATGGCACCGTAGGACAATGAGCCTATATTTTTTGGTAAGCGATTTTTTGTTTGTTTGTTTTTTTGAAAGTCCAATTCAGATTAATGGCACTTTTAGGAAACGCAACACCACTGGACTCCAAGCGACATAAAAAAATTCTCTTTAATGATAGTTTGATAAAAATTTGCAGAGCTTTCATACTTTTAAAAATAATAAATAGTGTTTAATTTATATAACCATTTCTAAAATGTATGAACGAATTTCTTCGTTGTTAGGATTGGTTTTATCTTGAGATGGGTTGAAACCGTCTTCCAAATGCCTTTAGCTCTTTCATATATTTACCACCTAACCTTCGGAGCTGTATATATACGTTTTGGTATAATACTTTTTCTTGTTTTGTAGTTAACCTATTGATGTAAAATTTTTATTCATAAACGCCTTTTTTTTTGCTCAGTTTAAAGCCAATTATAGCAAATTTGCGATTTTTTCGGATAACTTCGGAAGCAAACACGAAGGCGTGACTATTTTTCTCAGCTAATTTAATCTTTTATTTGCGTAATTTTTACTGATTTAAGCTTGGTAAACGTTACACCTAAAATGCTGAATTTTGTACTAAAATTTTGGTTTGATTTGTTCGCAGAATCCATTTTTTTAAATGCAATCGAACACTCTAATTTTTATCACGTGCTAAATTTGGAGCGGGGTCTTTTCCATTGGTCTGTAAACGGCTGTTTCCAAGAAATAGTAAGAGAAGTTTCCTTTTTTTAGTTACGTTAAGAGGAATGGGTGGAAACAGATGGAGGTTAGGTGGGTAATGATAATTCATCAGTCTACCACTCGCGTAAATGATGAAATGCAAATTCTCTCTCATTTTCAGAGCTAAACGTACCTTAACTTAATGAAGGTGCGTGGCAATGAAAACAAATCAGTAGCAACTACTTGCAAAATCGATCGTTCGTTCTCAATACTTTTTGCCAGAAACAATGCTAGTGCTTTAAAAGTTAATGGTCCCTTTTAATTGCGTTGAGATCTTTCTATATCCCACAAGAATACAGTTGGGCCGAAGTTAAATCTCATTTTAATGTTAGGGATCTTTCCAACGAATGGATTGGGCCGTCTTAAATTTGCTTTCTGTGCTTGCATCCTGAAGCCAATGGAAAGGAAGAATAGAGCCCGAAGAGATTTCTTGAAATGAAGGGTTCAGTAATTAGCCTATTGGGCATCCATGACTTTGGGAAATTAATCATTAATTAATTTATTACTAAATATTCCAGAGATTTTTCACACGTACGAAACATGCACGTTTAAGACAATTTGGGAGTGCAGACGTGGACACATTGCTGCCTATTGGGTTTTTTTACATCTTTTTTTTTTCAAGTTCTTATCAAAGTTACCCAAAGATTAACATCACTTTAAAATATTAAATGTTTAAAATTATATTTGCATATACCGAATTTAGTCAGCCTGTCTTTTTTGTATTGCTTACTCATGGTTTGTTATTTATTGCAGAATAATCCAATAATTAACCAAAAATTAGAGAGGATATAAATTTACCATCTAATAGTGGTAAGTTTTAAAGCCTTAGTTAAAATGTGCCCCATGGAATATTAACTAAACATCGTTTTATTCTTTGTAAATCGAACTTTGAACAAGTTACAGAACTTTAAATTATGTGGTTATCAGACGATTAACTGGAGTAAGCTACTTACAACGTCACACAATCGGATACAAAAGTGTTATACGCACATGCACACAACTGACCATTATTTACTTTAATGATGTGCATACTCAAATCATGGTGGTCTTTTGTTAGCAGTTGAAACTGAAACTCGTTTCTACGAGTTGTTAGGATGGTCTGCATGTGTGTTTGATCCACTTACGACGTTCATTAAAATACTGTTGAAAGACTTAATTTCCTGAAACCAAACGAGGAAAGTCTCTTCAACGATAACAAGCCCTAATTTTGTTCTAGAGTCACTAATTAACGTCTATAATTAGTCATTAAGCGAATATAATTAGCAGAAGTGAAGAGAGTAATTTGTACTTTGCCTCAAACGCGAATCAAATTACTTATCTAATTAAAATTTATCATTAAATCTATTTTACGAAATGTCATCATTTCACTAAACAATTTCTTAACGAGCATAAACACACACACACACACACACACACACATCTATATGAGAAAGTAAATAATCTACGAAGTTAGTGATCCACAACCCACTTCCAAACATTGGTGGTTGAATGCTATAAGATTCTGTTCAGTGGCGTAGCACTTAAAAAACTATATGAGGGGGGCTCAAGTAGGTCCAAAGAAGACCATGTGATGTAGCGTCAGAAACAGTAATGTGTTTTGTTAACCACTGGTTGTGGCATATTTTATATCGCGATATAAACAAGAGAATGTAAGAGAAAGGCTAAGAAATCACTATGCCATATGTCCACCGAAACGAATGCATATACGAACCACAGCTGCAGAATGGTTTTGTGCATAAATTTATGGTAAATACTTCTCAAGCGTAGGGCTCATGCCGGTCAAGAAAATGGCCAGCATGTGGAAGCAGCAGCCGTGATAATCACCGGAATAGTTAAGACTATGGCAAATAGTTTACCATAATAGCAAGTTGAGATAGTTAAAGTTTATTATATTAGATATCTGTGTGCGTGTGTTATAAAGATTTTTGATCTCTCTTAAAATTGTTATATTAAAATGCTATAAGCAAATCACGAGTGGGTAATGAATCACCTAAGTGGTAATCAGAAGCTATTCAATAGA
Source organism: Dysdera silvatica (assembly GCA_006491805.2). Lineage (NCBI taxonomy): Eukaryota > Metazoa > Arthropoda > Arachnida > Araneae > Dysderidae > Dysdera > Dysdera silvatica. The sequence goes on along the minus strand of QLNU02015359.1, from coordinate 23,131,863 downwards.
TACTTTTACTAGTTTAGATTACTATAATTGTATGCAATAACTTTTTTGTTTGACGGTACAGATTTTTATAGTAGTACACAAAAACGTTGTTAGGTAACATAAAATACATGTAATCATCAAGAGAAACCAGAGTACATAAACATTTTTAATTTAATTCAAGTTGACATAGAATACATGCAAAATTACGAGTTGCAATAAATAATGACATATATAGCTAGAACTACGGTCTAAATTCGATTTAGCGACATTCGCAATTTAAGGATTGCTTTCATTGATCCAGATAGAGTTATATTGATCCCAGTGTTATATATTTTCCTCGATTTAACGATAACTTTTTGTCATTAGCCCATGGCTGTAACTAGAATTCCAATTAGAAGGTCAACTGTCGTCAGAAAAACTTCAATTGAGTGAATTTAATTGAAGTTAATGCTGGTTTACAGTGTGTAAAGGAGTTGGTCGGTTGGTTGTACGTTTATGGCGCAAGGACAACAAGGATCATTCTGTGACGGTGAAGGCTAAGCCGTACATATTGTTTCGTGTGAAGAAGTATTTACTGCGTTTTGACGTCAACAATGATCTTGTCGATGCATTTGAAAAAATCGAAAAGGCAATGTTAAATGCCAACTCCCGAGCAAAATGGAAAAAAAAAAGATCAAAGATTTATTTTAAGTAGTAATTACGTACGTATTATCTGTTCATGAAAGATAGTCCGATGGAACAGTTAAAAATAACGGGAGCTGACGTCACAAACGGCCTAGCCGATTACAGAGGGGGAGACTTCATTTCAGAATTTGTTTTCGGCGGAGACAAACGTTCGCTAAAATCCAGTTCTGAAATTGGGTCCCCCTCTACTGTAATCGGCTAGGCCGTTTGTGACGTCACCTACCGTTATTTCTAGCTGTTTCATCGGACTACTTTTCGTGAACGGACAGTACTTATGCCTTATGTTCATATTCAAATTAATACGTATTCTTCCGAACGCTAGTAAGCATTATGATTTTCCTTTTCGATAATTTCTTATTTCAGGTTTGAATAAAAGCAAACCCATGATTTTTGTTCGTGAGAGTGGTAAAAACATTTTTTTAATGTAATAGTTGTTGCTTTTAAAGTATTTTACATGTAAATTTTCAACCCAAGGAAGAGCCCGGGATCCATCGCCCCTGCTCCAGTAGATACCTTATTGGTTCCGATGAATGCCTGCCCCTCCCCACACGATTTCACGAATCCCCTGATTTAACGATTGTTTTCACTACTGCCGTGAAAATCGTTAAATTGAGTTTAGACTGTAATTTTAATATAATATATGAATATCGTATTGCAATTATTGGTGATTGGTTGCATTTTTATGACAACAGAACAGCAAAGGTCATTCTTCGTCAAAAAAAGGTAATATTAATAATGATGATTAATTATTTATAAATTTGAGATTATTAATCATGATGAAAAGACATCGAACGTATTCAATGGTAAAAGTCATGCGCGTTGTTAATGTTGCCACAAGCCATTCATTTATCTTTCTGACTTAACTTTAAACTCACATTTAATCATTTCATAATAAAAGTAAAATAGTATAGAAGTAACCACTTGATAGTAAAGGTAACAGTAAGCACTTTATGATAAAGGTAATAGTATGGTAATATCCACTTTATAGTAAAAGTAATAGTTTAGTAGCAATCTACAGAAAAGCAATCGTATAGTATTAACCACTTTATACTAAAGGCAGTACAGTAGTAACCACTTCACGTTAAAAGTATAATAAAAGTAACCACTTCATAGTAAAGGTAATATAGTAGTAAGCGCTTTGTAATAAAGGTAATAGTATAGTAGTAACCACTTTATAGTAAAGGGAATAGTTTAGTAGTAACCACTTTATACTAAAGGCATTAGTACGGTAGTAACCACTTTATAGTAAAGGTATAATAGTATAGAAGTTATCACATTATAGTAAAAGCGATTGTATAGTAGTAGTAACCACTTTATACTAAAGGCATTAAGTAAGGTAGTAACCACTTTGCAGTAAAAATTAACAACAATGAAAAAGGAAGAGCTAATTCATACCGTTACAGTACCTTGCTAATGCCAATAGAGATTGATATCCCTTTCCTTGGACTTGGACAATTTCAGCATGATAATGCGACACCCCACACATCAAGAGTTGCTACCGAGTGGCTCCAGGAACACTCTTCTGACTTTAGACACTTCCATTGGCCACCTAAATCGCCAGACATGAACATTATCGAGCATATCTGGGATGCCTTGCAACGTGCTGTTCAGAAGAGATCTCTACCTCCTTGCACTCCTATGGATTTGTGGACTGCCCTGCAGGATTCCTGGTGTGAATTGTCTCCAGGATACCTTCAGACATTAGTCGAGTCCACACTTCTGCATGAGCGGGGGGGGGAGACTACACGATATTAGGTAGGTGTACCAATTTTTCTGGCACTTCAATATATTTTGCATTTCTTGATTTCTTAACTGGATGTCAGAACTCATTATTCAATTCTTATTTGTTTAATTTATTGTTAGACCTCGTTGGATTATTCCCCGTCTTTTATGCTTGTTTGCTGCACAGCGATGTAAATTTTGCAAAGTTTATTAAATTCGCTGAGAAGAAGAACAAAGATTTCTTTGTTATTTTAAAGAACGGCTTGAAAGTGTCAGCGACAAAGAGAATTATTTTCAAGAAAAAGCAAAGTAAGCAAAGTTGCCAAAATAAATTCCAACACTCACTTTCCGCCTGAAGAAAAACGTGTCATTTTCCTCCGTAACTTTCAATAAAAACTTTACAGTTAGTTTAAAATGTGCCAGAAATTGCAAACGAAGTATAAAAATTCCATCTTTCCGATATTTGAAATTAATTCTTGTAAAAATTAATTAAGCTACGACATTTGATCAAAGTTATTAGTTAACCGAAATTAATTTCAGTTTGGATTTAACACAAAAAAAAAACATGCTTAAATCGACGTAGTCATTTAGGATTGAAAATCTGAAATTTCATCCAAGTTTGATTGAAACTGTATAGCTCGGAGCATTATCTTTTACTATGCAAGTTGCAAGTTTGCCAAATTACGCTTCTAAAATTAAATAATAAACAAGCAAGTGAAAGAAAATCGCTTAAGGTCAATATTTAAATTTAGCGGGTTTCAATTAACATTAATTCGCAACTCGCTAATCCGACACCCCCCCAACTCGCTAATTCTCAAATAACTCGGTAGGTTTTCAACGTTAACAACAGCTATCATTATTGCATTTACGGAAGACCTTTACCTTACCCTTTTTATTGAGGGCAGACAGACAGTAAACCAAAAGCGAGTTCAACGTCTATTGAAACTCGCTGAAAATACAAGAAACAGCATTGGAAAGAAATGCCATGAAGACAAGCCCAAAAGCAAAGTAGAAAAAGAGGGGCAAAAATGGAAGGATTTAAAACTCGGAATGGAATAGAACAGCAACAGCAAAGTACAGGATACATCACTCGTCTATAGTGACACAGGAAACTAAAGTCCACGCTACTTGTGGACACCCTAAATGGAAAAGACACTTGAATATGCAATAGAATGGAGTTTTAATCAGTGCTGTACAACTGCAATCACACGCACACATACATGAGAACGCTTCATTGTGCAGAAAATCATCTTGCTTTCAAATGCGAGACACTCTTTAGCCTTAAAATAATAAATAATTCACCATCGAGTTCTTAAAGGGAATTGGAACAAGCTATTCGCTTTTGGTTAACTTGTTGATTGACAGTACTTGTTCAGATTGTGGTCTTTAGTATATTCAGATTATGGTTTTTAATACATTCAGATTGTGGTCTTTAGTATATTCAGATTGTAGTCTTTAATATATTCGGATTGTGGTCTTTAGTATATTCGGATTGTGGTCTTTAGTATATTCGGATTGTGGTCTTTAGCGTATTCGGATTATGGTCTTTAGTGTATTGGGATCATGGTCTTTAGTATATTCAAATTATGGTCTTTAGTATATTCAAATTATGGTCTTTAGCATCTTCAGATTATGGTCTTTAGTATATTCAGATTATGGTCTTTAGTGTATTCAGATTACGGTCTTTAAATACAGTGGCCTGCCAACGTAACCTGACTACTGAACTATGACATATTTACAAATATATGGGATGGAAGCAAATAAGTCATATTTTTAATATATATATATATATATATATATATATGTGCTTAACGACAGAACGTATTTAACCAGACAATTTCCCCCATAACAAGCACGAAAATTCGCAGATACATAAAATAAATGCTAAATATGCGTAACGTTCACGAAATGCCTCAACAAATTTCATATAAATAACTTGAAACTGAAACAAGTTCAGCGGATCGATCGAAAGAATTTGTAACTTAAAAATCATTCCTTTCTCGTTCTTGAACAAACGAACTTCAGATGCACAGAAGAGAACCATTTGAAAAATGAAGAATGAGATCGAAGAAGCAAATTATTTACTTTTAATAAAACCATTGTCCAATCGACCAGACGCATGGAAGATTTAACCGCACAGCACTATTTTGTTTGCAAATAAATGAATATATTCTACCTATGGTCTGAGTTGCCCAGTATTTAGGTTACCCACTGGCACATCGTCAGTATTTTAAGCTCTCTATTTTTTCTCAGTGCTTTACTTTTGAAATTTAGTAAGGTCAACAGTTCTCACCATAGCCGCTGATGTGGTAATATTAGACGATAACTTACTTCAAAAGAAAAGACAGACTTCTCGGCGCCTGGTGGGAGTCGAACCCACAGCCTTATGACCAGTCAAGTGCTTTTACCCATTCAGCTACAGGCGACGAGCAATTGTTAAGCTTCATTATGAATAAGTTCCTTATCCTGTAACTTGTTTCTTCCAAGAACTTGTTCGTAGTGATGTAGGCGTACGCAGAAAGCTCATAAGGGTGGGTTATTGGCTCAATGGGTGAGCTACTGAGCTACAATTTACATATTCCTGCGTTATACAAAATTTCATTGCAATGAGAGGGGTTACAACCTCCATCAACACCCCTGCCCCCCGTGCATACACCAGTGCATAGTGATGGCACACTGGTGAACTTACAGAGGTGTGAATTAATCTTAGAGAGCTTAAAGAACATCTTTGTAGCAATTGCGCCATAAATTTAAGGAGCCAAAAAAAATTTCAATTTCCTTTTCAAAACTTCGGAATTGTAATTTACTGTCAAACCTGATTTCTTATTTTTTTAGCTTTCAAAATCCGGGATTTCGAATTTACTTCGCCAACTTTTTAATCCGCCATTAAATTTCTCTTTTTAATTTCGCTTTAATCTCGTTCCTTTTGCATTTTTAATGAATTTCATAAAACATAATGAGCCCCAATTAAGTGAGGAAAAATTAATCAAGCAGCTTTAGTTTGTAAAAGCAGAAACACTATGTATAGGAAGTCATACACTGGTCAATCCACTTCAATCACCAAGTCGGTGTTGCTCAATTTTTTTTTATTTTTTCAAACTTTCTGCCTAAGTGTGCCTCAGTATATTGAGAGTTAAAACCCGCAGTTTAAAATTTTTTTATGGCCAACCATTTTTTAACAGTAGCGTAGCACTTTTTAGCTAAAATCGCGTTATACATAAACTAATGCAACTCCCTTATTAATAAAGCCATCAGAATAATTTAAAAACCAAATTTTTAATCATAAAATGTTCCAAATTTTAACTTCGATGCTATTTTTCCTAATTAGCAAGCAAATAGCCTAAAATCTATGGAAAGAAAGCGTTTAAAATGCTTAAAATTCACAATTTGAGCACTGTAATTTCTGTAAAGCAAATAAGACTCACTTTTAATATTTTTTTCTACACAAAGCTCCTATAGGACTACTTGCTGTGGGAGTTTTAAACCTGAGACGCTTTTCCTTCTTTTCATAGAGTGTCAAACATTACATTAAGCAGTAAAAGAGTAAGTTTCAACACAGAATATCTTCAAAAGGACCGAGTATAAAATTATGAAATTGTCACAAAATAAACTACTTTATAATTAAAATATAGCATATAAATTTGATGACTGAGGCTTAAGTGGTTCCAGAGTTGTGGAGCATCAAATTTGGCCAAAAATTGTACGCATTTAATTTCTGGCGGAACAAAAGAAACAGGAACAAAGAACTTCTATTTGTGTTTTCTTTTACTAAATAATATTTGTTGTTGCTTAGAATCAAAATTATTAATAAATTTAGCATCAATTCATATTTTCTTATAAACTTGTAAAGCTTGGGAAAAAATTTGTTTTTGCGATATCTGAAAATCTGTGCTATTCGCTTTGATCTATTCAAATTATCGAAAAAGTGGAACCTATGACTAAATAAAGTATGTGAGTAAACAGATATACTTTATGTATAAATTGGTTGTCTATTTAAAATCTAGTCACAAACTAATCTTTGTTGTTTTTACTTTGGTATCTAAGGTACTGTCTTCAGTAGTACTTTCTTATTTTAATAAAATTTTCACAAAGGTATCAATTAAAAGCCAAAAAAATAGCCTAAACTTGAGATCGTTTTAAGATGGTGATACACACCATACCTTCTTATAAAATCTCTTTTTCTCAAATTGCTCAAAATTATTTTTTTTATTGCAGGTTGTATTTTTAAATTAGAAAAATTAGTCTGTTTCGTGTTCTCCCGAAGGAATCCATCATGTCACTGCCTGAAGTGTATTGTTTCCATTTATTTTCTAGACGGGTGCAAGTTCAGATATGATCCCAACACCATGCTGTCAATTTCTTGAGAAATATGAGCTCAATTCGTCTTCGTTCGTATTGCGAAGTTATAGAAAGAGAATTTTGCTTTTAGTTTGTCCAACGTGAATTGTTTTGTGGGAGTTTTTAATCGTGGACCATGCCATAAACAAGATTATCAACTTGTATCGAAGAAAGTGATAAAGTTGATCGATTTGTCAGACTCTGCTTAAATTAAGGACCTCAAAAGGAATAGAGAATACTTTTTTATTACCACAAGTATAAATACGAGTATTTGGCCAAATTCTATCATGTGTTTGGCAAAAGGTGTAGTGACCTGCTAGGTTTACATAAAAAACCTGTTAAAAATGGATTGAGTAAAATTCTTGTTGAACACCTGTCTAAGCCACAAAATATCCATATTGATTTAATTTCAGGGAAAGTTCTATGCTCCACATGTGCAACATAAATATTTATGCAAAAGCCAATTGAAAGAGAGACCTGTGAAAACGATACTGATTTTTTCCCTGATGCATATGAGCTAGTTGGGTGCAAAATTTTACATGAAGTAAACACAGTATGCTATTCTTTAGACATCACCAATATGTAAAATAATAAAATTAAACAAAGTACAGAGATCCTCAGCAGTAATTAAAAAACTGTTAAAATTACACATGCAGTAAAAAGAAACTTAGAAGAATCCTTTAGTAAGGACCTGAAAGAAAACACAAACTTAAACTCTGAACCATTATAAAATGTGTATCAAATATTGACAGATAAACTTAAGGAAAAATGCAATGTGGCAAACAACGATGAAAAAGTAAAAATTATCAGTCTTTTACCAGATTCTTGGTCGAAAAATAAAATCTGTGAAGGATTTAATGTATCAGAGTACCATGCGAGACTAATAAGAGAGCCAGCAAAAATCCAAGGCATACTCCCGAACTGTTCTAAAAGAGATGGCCACGAAATTAGTGCACAGGTAGTCAGTCCATTATGTAATTAAGTATTACCAAGATAATGTAAACAATCGGTTACGCAACAACAATTTTACGCATTCAATTTTTAACAGGTTTTTTTATGTAAACCTAGTAGGTCACTGCACATTTTGCCAAACATACAAGCCTCAAATTTGGCCAAATATTTATACTTGTGGTAATGAGAAATACTCTCTATTTCTTTTGAGATCCTCAATTTAAGCAGAGTCTGATCACTTGCTGATAAATCGATCACCTTTAGTACTTCCTTTGATACAAGTTGATAATCCTGTTTACGGCATTGCTCACCACTAAAAACACCCACAAAACAATTCACATTGGGTACAATAAAAGCAAAATTCTCTTTTCATGACTTCACACTACAAAGACGAATTGCGCTCACATTTGCCACGTGGTCTCCAGACCAATCCCCAACCACCAACTGCACCCGAAGCAGAAGCAAGACTCATCACTGAAGAGGACAGTTCTCCAGTCTAGCCTCCATTGCCGCCTGGGTGTACACCATGATAGCCTTTGTGGGTGTTGGTCTTGAGTCAATGGAACACCTGTCGATGGACGTCTGTGTCGTAGCCCAATACCGTGCGAACACCTTCTGATGGTTTGTATAGATACTGTTGAATTTCTTGAGCTCGGTATGTGGCGTCGAAGTTCACTAGCGGTAGAGTAAAAATCCCTACGCGCCATTCTTCTAATCCGACCGTACAAATGTTCGCCTCTGGACACTTCTTTATTCACCGAGTTCGTCTTCGTTCGCGCAACCACCAGGATACGCAAAGTTGAGCAGTGCTGATATCTCGGCTTAAACGCGTAACGATCTGCCGGAGTGATAAACTAACATCTCTGAATTCAAGGATTCTATCCCTCTCCGTTTAGGGTAAGTGATGATAGCTGGCACGTTGTCGAACATGGGGCATCGCACAATCAAATCCCAAGAATTAATTCGATTTCTAAATTCTCCTGTAGCAGAAAAAATTGCAATCTAACAAGCTTTTATAACATTTAAGCCCCTCCCATAAGTCGCTTACTGAAGCCAGGCGCTTGAAAATTTTATCATCTGCGCATCTTAGATATATCTACAATTCTACCACTTTGCGTAACCTTATTACGTTCCCTCCTTGTTGTTGCAATTTCAATGTCGAGCGATGCATTTTGTAACAAAGGTCGTAAAATTAGCTTTAGTGTGTACAGAAAATAAAAATATAAACTTAGATAATGTAAAATATTTATTCCATTTTCACATTTCGTGAAACTTCGTTATCAAAGGTAGGAGATGGATAACAAATTAAATTATTTTTGAACACCCCCTTTTCAATCCTACCGATAAATAAGCTATTTTAATTTAAATCCAGGAGAAGGGTAATGTCTTAATGATTAATTGCCATTCCCGATTTCACCGCAGCCCCAGTATGTTAATTAAAGAGTTCTCCTCGACGTAAATATGTACAAGAAAAGTCATGTATATCATGCACTATTAGACACAGTGGTTTGATGGCCAGAATGCTAGGCCAGAAATTCAAAGAGCTCAAAAGCTATAGTCAATAATTTTCTCGCTGTGGATTCTACGTGTCTAATACAAATCAAGTTCCAATCTAATAAACGTGCAGTGTCAACAATCAAGGTTGCAAATTCAGGAAAGAAAATAACTATTGTGGATTTAAAGGTTTTATATTTGCTTCGGCAATCTAAACCTTGAAGCATATGTTTTCTTAATATCACCAGATCCATTAAAATAGCAAACGGGG
>QLNU02015359.1:23088174-23111409 GCA_006491805.2 Dysdera silvatica | reverse complement strand
TGGTCTAAATTTCAGAAGTAAATATAAATAGAAGGTAATTAAGTTAAATTAAAAATAGTAGATAATTAAAATACGAATCATTATAATTTATTATATTAATCATAACCGACTTAATGAAAAGCTAAATGAATATAGTTTCTTTTATTTTTCTATTGTAATTTTTCTAGCTTTTTGTGCAACAAAATTATCCATCGAATGGCGGAAATCGGGTGTCTCTGTAATGACCGCATATATATTTTTCTACCGCAATAAACACAATAGCGTTCATAGTCTACGGATGCTAACGCATTTGACTAATAACACGTGTATTGATTTAGACCACCATTTAGAATTATGCTGCATTAGAATTATGGGAAGTATTGAGGCACACGCAAAAGTAAATTGACTAAATACTCTGTATAAGATATATATAAGGGCCTCTGAAAATTGATATTTTGGCACTTACACTACACTTTCATAGCGGCTCTAAATTGTAGCAGTCCTTGAGCGACAACCCAGCTTACTCCCTAAACATGGCCCTGAGCAAGCCTTCAGTTTTTCTTAAACACATTCATATTATTTAAATTTTTTATTTCAATAGGCACCGAAGGCATGAAAATATTGGTGGGCAATATGCCAGTAGAAGGCATTTTGTTTGAAATCGAAGGGGATATGGAAGCCTAATACTAACATCCCCCGATAACGGCGCCCGTGAATGGGCACTTCTCATTGCATATTTTCTTTCAACTCTATTTCATACCGCCTTGCTTTATTTCAATTCATATTTTTGGAAGGCACAAGCCATGTACTTTTAAATATTTTCTGATCTAAATTTTAGTTGTCTTATTATTTCCATATATTTATTTTCCTTTTTTCTTCCATACATTGCAATTATAATCAATGTTTATGTATTTTAGAAACGAGAGGGTTTGTTTTGTGCTATGGATTTCCAATTTATTTTTCCAACTTATTTATGAGCGTGACATTTAAAAATTCTATAGTTTCAACAACTCCTATAATTTTTAATTTTATTTTCATAGAATTTCCCTTTATTCGCATAATATTTAATATTTTATTTGTAAAAATTATTTAGTTTTAACAACATTTATCTTCATTTGGTTTACCCTAAACCATCTCATATGTTTTTACCCTATTCTTCCTTTCTTCAAGGCCTGTCCTTAGGGGTTTTCATCCTTTATTATGATGCTGGTGTCATCTGCAAATAATAAAACGTCTCCTTCCATTGAAACATTCAATACTTCATTTACATAAACCAAATAAAAAGAAGGTCCCCCTTGGTCTTTACTATGCAGAAAACTTGTTCATAATCTAAATAACATGGCTACATATAACTATTTTAACGTAATAAAAGCTTATTAGATCTTCGTAACAGATTTTAATAAGCCATTAACTCGTTTTTCCATTAAAAGTAAACACCATACTGCAGTTAATGAATAGTTAATAAATAAATAAACTATAATGCAGTTTACTTATTCGTTAAACCGTATAACAAGCATATAGGTATCCTCCAAGTAAACAGTAGCAAAGTTTTATAATACACTGCGCGAAAATAATATATAAAATAAATACATTATCTCAGTTTAAATCGGTTTATAGCTACTTCAGAAACGCGTTTAGGCTTCCTTCTTCAGAACCCCAATTATGTTAGCGTGGTCCACGTGCTAAAAAGTCTATAGATGCCAACATGCTAGTCATAAATTAGTTCGGGTAAACCATTTGTGGGTTCGTAGCTGTGTCTCTTGATGTGGGACGAATGAAATTTCTCCAAATACAAGATATGGAATTGAACGGAAACTGCTAGTCTGAAGCCTTCCATATTCTTTCGCATTCCTCTTCTACTGTTAACGATCAGCTTCCGTTCAATTCCATGTCCTCTATTTGGAGAAACTTCATTCGTCCCATAGCAAAAGACGCGGCTACGGACCCACAACTGGTTTACCCGAACTAATTTTGGACTAGCAATTTGGCATCGATAGTTTTTCTAGCACGTGTGTCACATTAGTGTAACTAGGGTTCTGAAGAAGGAAGCCTAAACGCGCTTCCGAAATAGCTACGAAGGGATTTATTTATTTAAGCTGCGATAATGTGTTTATTTTATATGGTAACAAAGTTACCAGATCGAGAACATAAAGTGGATATTGTCGTGTGACAACATACTGCAAATTTTTATATTTTGGGACCTCCCGTTAAAATTCACATTCATTGAAGAAAGCGACTAAACGTAAAATTAGTATTGAATTAAAGACAGAAAAGTAATCAAAACACACGTAAATATGTGAATGAACATGTTGTTGTAGCGAAGAACGTGAAAGTGGAGTCCAGGTGACAGGACATATCCCGTGAAGAAGAAACCATCTGCCTCAAAATAATAGAAGAGTTAATATACGTGACTAAAGAGAAAGGCCACACGTGGCTTGCAGTAGAAACAAAATCCCTTAAAAATATACAAAGTGAAGGAATATCACTGTTAAAACCTAACACAGAAGAGAGTGAAGAGGGAGATGGTGTTACATTTGATCCCGTGTGGGAACATGAGAAAAGGAGAAATAGCGGTAAACCAAAAAAGAGATAGCCAAAAAAGTAGTATCTATTGCAGTTTGGACCAGAAGGCTTAACGAAAACTTTATGCATCAATAGTTAAGAAAAAACTTTATGCATTTATAACTAATCGAAAATTTTACTAATTAAAAATTAAAACATTATGAATCGATCCTTAATTAAAAACTTGAAAAATCCAATTAATTAAAAACTTGATAAATCCAATTAATAATTAACAACTTAATAAATTAATCATTAATTGAAAACTCATGGAAATGAGGCTCAAGTTAATAAAATTTAAACTGAATAATACCTTTGAAGTATACATTTATTCGCTATATATATATATATATGTATATGAACGTACGTAATCGACATAGCAATACGCACCATCAATAACATACAGGCAACCTACACAATGAAAATCACAAAATATCAAGACCTTGCCGTGGGGTGGGTGGCTGTCTTGGTCGTCGTGATGGTATGATTGGCATGATTGACTGTAATTCTCAGAAGGTAAATATTTTGAATATTTTTTCTTTTCAAGTGGTACGTTTTGTTACTAACCTTTGCTTTAATAACAAAAGATCCATCGAATTTTGGTGCGAATTTTGAGTTTAATGGGTGGTTTTCTGGAACCTTAATGAGTGTAGACAATCCGATTTTAAAGGGCGAGTCTTCGTGTGATACATCGAAGTGTTTTGACAATTGTTACCAAGTTCAATTTACGATAATCGACGCAAAATCACAACAAATCGTCCTTTTTCCGCACGAGCGTTACAGAAATAACCAAAGCGATACCGAAGGGCGGATTACACCGGTTTGGAGTATTTCGTCAACGTGTTGACGGATGGTGTCGATCATTGCGGGAGACTGCCGATATGGGCGTAAACTGATTGGCGGTGTGTTGTCACTGATTCAGATGTGATGCTTCGTTATATTAATTCGTCGGATGTCGTTTTGATTTTTCGCAAATGTGGGGCTTTCGATTGCAGTTAAATTTTCTTTTTCAGTCCTCTCTTTCATAACATAGACTGGCCCTTCAAATCCGTTCACCACTTGACTCAATCTACGTGTTTCGTGATTTGTTCGCAACTTGAATTTCGCGGCTTCTCGAGATCCAATTAACAATTCATCGTCGAAATTTTCGAAAACATGGATCTTGACTAATTCGGTTATTTTTCCAATGGTAACTTCGGTTTTTATGCAGCCCACACTTGTTCTGGTTGCAGAAATAAGAAGTGAAGTTGCAGAAATGTGTTTTGATGATATGCAATAATTCAATCCAGTTAAAAGTATTCCGAAAACAGAAAACAATCACATATACTGTTGCCAAATATATGAAACGAAATTATAATTATACAAAATCTGTTGCCAGATGCAGAAAGTAAAATTCGTGCAATCAGAAAAGATTATGTAAAAGGAAACTATTTGGCAGTTTGCCAATTTTAGAAATTAGACATGTTCAATTTCCTTGTGTTTTTAAATGGCAACAATTAGAAAAAGCCTGCAAAACGAACTAGAAATTCTATTGTGGGCATATATATATATACATATTTATATTGTATGCATGCTGACTCTGCAATAGGAGAGCGGCCTGAAAGTAAGTTAATTTTTTAAAATGCGCAGAGTTCAGAATTAGAAAAAACATGTACTATACATATGCTTTTAGAATTACGTTTAGTTAGCGCGAACATTAATGATTAGATGTTTTGTAGGCGTAATCTTTAAAAAATGAATTAAATTTTAAGTAGTTTACTCTGAGTTAGCATAATTCGAGCTATAAAGTAATTTTTAGTTCATAACAATTTGTTACTTGCAGGTTTCTTGGGCTGAAGGCTTGTTGAAATAAATTACATAGTTTGTATAAGTTGTGGTAGCCTTGTCTTTGGCGTTAGTGCTGTTGTTGGCCACAAGTTGAGTTTTGCCGACGCTGGCGAGAGCGTTGTTGTCGTTAGCGTTGTTGTTGGCAAGATGTTATCGATGACGAGAGCGTTCTCAATTAGCAGTGACGGTGTCGTCAATCGCTTTTCAATGACAACAACTTCACCAAATTCGTGGGGGAACGGTTGTCTTTCATTCATTAAGTTTAGGAGATAGAGTATTTTCTTGTTCATTTCTTCCTGCATTAATTCAAATTGTTGGCGAACATCGTTCTTGTGTTCGAGGATTGCGTTTGTTAGGAGTTGTGCGTCGAGCGGTTGCTCTCTGAGAGATTGTCCTCGTTTCTTCTTCGTTGGCATCGTTTGATATGGAAATGAAGCCAAGTGTTACAAAATTATTGTTTATTCGATAAATTTCCACGTGCACATATGCTTACTGTTAAGTCTGAAAACATCAAGTCAACCACTTTGTCGAAAAGAGTATTGTTCTCTGAAGTTCTACTACCTTAGTAAATAATATTTATTGAATTTGGATTCTTCAAAAAGCACAGTACCAAGATTATGGATTTCGAATCCAAATTAAAATCAGTTTTAATATGAAACAAACCTGTTCAGATGCATGGCGATGATTCGAATGTGAAATTCAATGTCGTTTTTCAATGAAGTTCATTGAGTTTCAATGGAATCGGTGATAAAATACACGAGATCCTGTCGGCTGCTTTAAAATGAGACGACACCGCATCCACAAAAGAAAACAAAAGTAAATTTATTTATAACAAACTCAAAACATTGCGATTTAAAACTAAAAAGAAATACATATTACATAAAAACAACGATGAACGTTATACGCGACCGCTCGGTCCGATGATATGGAACAAATCTATCTGACTGATAGAATCCCAGCACAAACGCTCATGCGCGAACACACATTCACTTCACTTCAGTTCTAAAGTGTCAAACGCCATCACAGCCGAAGTACAGTGCGTGCGCCTCAATATACGTACGTGCATGCATTACATTACACACACACACATACATACATTCTTCTCTAGAACAGTTAAATGCCACTGTATATGGCACTGTATGGCATATTGTTTTCAAACTATATTATTTACATTGATATTGATTGTACTATTTACATGTTATATTGTACTATTTACGTGTTATATTGTATGTTATATTATACTATTTACATGTTATATTATACTATTTACATGTTATATTGTACTATTGTTATATTGTATATTATTTACATATATTATTTATATTGCATTACAACATATATCGTTTTGTTCAGCACAGGAAATAAATGAAACAAGAACACGACAAATTAATGATCGAGAAATTAATGTAACCCTAAAAAAAAAAGACACATAGACACACAACTGTGTCAGAATTTAAATAAGAGTCTAATGCCTACAAAAATGTGGAATCAGCAATTGAACGATAGTTAAGTGTCCTCTGGCAGAAAAATGAAGGTAATATGAGAGTACGAGGGTGAGTCAATGAGTTCTAGGAAAGATTTAATAAGAAATAAATTATAAGGAGTAGGAAGTTACTTTTTTATTTTTCTGTATAATTACCATCCTTTACAATACACTTATTCCATCTTTTTACAGGGTCCTCAAACCCCCGAGTAAAGAAGATTTGTGATTGTTCCCAACCTCAATTTGGGCAAAATTTTTCACCTCCAAATTCGTAGAGAATGTCCACCTAGAGCATCTTTAAGATGCGCAAACAGATAAAAGTTACATAAAACTAGTTAAGAACTATAGGAAAGATGTGATGATAATTTCCAACCAAGTTTTCTTAATGTTTCCATGGTATGTTTGGCTGTGTGAGAACGAGCATTTTCATGGTTAAAAATGACACCATGCTTCAGCTTCCATGGTCTTTTACAATGTATAGCTTCACGTACCTGACCTTTAAGCAAATTATAGAATGAAAATGAATTATATGAATGAATGGAATCTATTATACGTTTTTCTTGAAAAAAATTGATATATATTATTCCTTTTAAGCCCAACAAAAATGTTGATCAAACCTTGCCGGCTAGAAGTTGAAGGTCTCCCGCAGCGCTCAGTATCGCCAACACTTGCGTATCCCGATTTAAATTTATCGTGTCATAAATAAGATGCAAATTTACTCATGCGTTCATCACTATGCTGTACTTGTAATCTTGACAAAAATTTCATTAGGTTTTACGCCTTCTTTGGCTAGAAATTTTACAATAGAACGTTGCTCAATGTTTCACAGGTCTCCTATAGTCGCCTCCATTTGTTTTTATTTACTGCGCATGCGCCATAAATGATAGGAAGGCACCAATTTTCCACGATGTTGCCAAACGTCTACTCAAAAGTTAATTCAGTGATTTAAATTTATTTTTTACATAACTATACAGGTTTTTTCCTATAACTTTTTTACTCACCTACGTGTACAAGCATAGCTGACGGCAAGTGTTATATGGTTGCAGCATATCGGATCAATAACCCGAAAGTCATTGGTTCAAATACAACTTAGTGACATGCTCTCTTGTTTTTCTTCTTTTTGCTGCAATTTTCTAAAACTCTCGTAAAGGACACCTCTCAAGTACCGTCATCAAGTCGTCACTTCCACGGTTAAAACTCCTTCGCAACAGTCCTAATTTCTTTTACAGACGAATTTTTCTATACAGGGAATATTCAATAATCGGAGATTTCACTATAGTAAATATTTTGCATTAATAAAATATGGCAATTCATGTGCCTTCTGATTCAATAAATCAAAGAATGAGACTTAAATTTTGAGATTATGCTTTTAAAACATGGCAGCCTTATTGACTACCTTGGTAACAAAATTAGCAAAATTCTCTTGAAAACTTTTTCTCCTTGTCTACGAGGTCGTAAATCATCTGAAAAAAAAATGAAATAGAAAAAGTCAAATTTTTTTTCTTCCCGTGTCTACTATTGGAAAACAAAAGGCTTTAGTATTCACGAGTTTATATTGATTTTGGATTAAGGATGATTACGTGCATTTTACGTGGCAGAAAACATGACATTTCATTAAACAGGGGAGTGCGGGATATTGATTTTACCCAAAAAAAGCAAATCAATTCAATTGTTTTGTGAATTTACATTCCCCTATAAATACTGCGCTCTCTACAATACATTTTTAAAAATCGCTACCGCGGGTATGCCAGTCGAATATATTTAAGGAATAAGATATATTTAGTGAGACGTAATTAGCTCGAGAACAGTCTTAGCGGTGTTATTTTAATTAACGTATAGACAAAATTTCTACCTTAACGTGGTCAGTGGAACAAGAAGCTGCTATACTCCTGTTCAACTTAACCTGACAGTGGAGGAAAGGCTAGAGCTGACCACATCGCAACAAGGAAACCCTGTTTTTCAAGTATTCATGCTAGCTTTCTCATTAATCAAAGACTAAGGGGGAAGAACAACTCGATTTGGCAATTTCTAGCCTTTTCTTAAACCTTTTCTTTTTTTGTAGATAATTCTCACAAGTGAACTTTCCCGAAGGGTTAGGCCGTTTTCAACTAAAAATTAAAACATTATTCAATTTTTTTGGATTAAATTCAAAATTTTAAAATGCACAATCCCGGATTTTTTTGAAAAAATAGATTTGAAGAGAAGTGTGGGGTTGTTGCCTCCCATAGATAAATTTAAACCGGAGGGATGGGCGTTCATTGAAATATAAGAATTTCCGATGGAAGTAGTCTTCTGTAAGATGCCTGCAATTGGAGTGGGGGTCATTAAAAGCAGACAATTGTAGATTGGGGGGTAAAAATGTGTAAAATTTTGCGGACGTAATTTGTGGACGAATCCTAAGTGGAAGTTGTCTCTCCCTCTATAAGCTACGCCATAGAAAACGGCCCTAGGCATGCGTCATATATATGTGAAGTAGAGAGGGGTAGTGTTTATTGTTATTCCTTCTATTTTTATTTTATGACCCTGAAAAGGGCCTTTTTGTATTTATCTTCTGAATAACTCGAGGTGTCGGAGTAGCCAATTGCAAAAATTACAGGTTCGACAATATTTTCCGTAAGGGCATCCAATTCCCACATTTGAGTTTCAGTTTTCATCACGTGATCGACGCAATTCCTCCAAGCATGCTGTGTGACTCTATCGATGCCTTCGTGTGTCAGTTTCGAAACTTCGTACTTTTTAAACATTTGGTTTTGACCAGCAGCGTAGCCTTCCACTTGACTCCAAATTAATTACATAGGATTGAGCTCACACTGATAGGGAGGTAAGCGGATGACATTGTGCCCACTTTCAGCAGCTATTTCGTCAATGCGATAACTTGCGTAATTCTTACGGACGTCGTTTACTAAATGTAAAAGTTCGGCCTTCAACATATCGCAACTCCATGGAATGTTTTTTGTTGTCAACCAAGCTTAAATATCAGCGTTCCGTGTAGTTATCAATGGAATAGTTTCAACCAATACGCTATGATATGAGGCGTTATCGAATACAATGACGCTATTCGACTTCACGTTGGCGAGAAATTTCTTCCTAAACCAATCCACATAATATTCCCCATTCATCTTCCCATGGTAATTGCCTTTTTTCTTGCAAGCTAAAAACGTATCACAAGCACCATCTATAAAACCTTCCTCGTTTCCAGCATGAACCAAGATATTTCTGAACCCTTTTCCGGATGGAGCTTTTAAGCCCGGTGAGAGGCCGTCCAAAAACGCCTGTTTCGCCGACTTGACAGTGAAATCGACCCATACTCTCGTTTCGATATAGACAAAATTTACCCACGTTTCATCGGTGTAAACGATGGGTCGACCTTCAGAACGAAAACGTTTGATGTTTCGCAAATAGCGATGACGCCAACACTGAATGTCATTGCGTTCTATCAGCGAAGACTCCCGTTTTCGTTTAGTAAAACTGAAACCCAAATCTATCAGTAGACGTCTTGCTGTACCAATACAGACGTTTGGCGAGTCACAATTTTCATTAATGGCAGCCATAACTTTTAGGTTTGTAGGAATTTCGTTCCTGAAAAAGAAAGCGTGAACTTTTCTCCGTACTGCCGATAATATAAATTCATCGTAAATTTTCATCCCTGTATGCTTTTAGTGAGCGTTTTTTCCCTGTAGTTGAAAGCTTCCCTTTATCTTTTAATTCAGCTTTCATTCTGTGTATGCTGGAAGGAGAAACCAGTTAAGCTGGAAACGATCGCTATGACATCATTGTCAGATTTTTTTGGGTAATATTGGTATATTTTGCAAAAAACATTCATAACAACCTTATCGGAACTTCCAAGTGGTTTTCCAGCCTTATGCGGTTAAATGTAAAAGAATCATTATTCGATACAGGAGCAGTATCCATTATTACGTGTATACGAAAATGCGAAGTCCGAAAGAACAGAGAATGAATCGTCTTCCCGTTTTGGGGTGGAGGGAAAGGGTTGCTGCAATTTTCACTTTCTCCAAATTGTGCCAAAACATGCTTTGACCCTATTGGATATCAAAGCGATGACGTAATAAACACATCTTTCCCTAAATAAAGACGAAATGTAATATTACTGGGTACACATTATATATAAAATTTTAGTATATAAACACTCATAGACATCTGTTGGAAGGGAAACCAGCACCAATTTGCCAAGTGTGCAATGAACCCATGAGTGTTTTACACATTTTAACTCAATGCCCCTATTATAGACTTGCCCGCACTCTTACTTTTAACTCTTCATCACTGTCTGACATTTTAAATGACCATGCTGACCATACGCACGTTTTTAAATTTTTAAAAAGTACTGGCTTTTACTACAGTCTTTGATTTTACCATGTTTGGCGCAGTATAGCCCAGATGCTCTTGCGCCATAAAAATTCCGAACAAACAAACCTTCAAGCAATACTTTCAACTCATTTAAACAGGGTGTTTACGTGGTAAAAGCCTTGCAATGAAACTTATTCCAATTGCTGTCTCATACTGTATTGAATGCTAATGATGTCGCTGAAATGCTCTATTACTCGCTTTTCCTCCTGAGAAAACAGCGCTGCCACCTTCGGCCGCCACCCTTCCCACTAAAATCCTTGCACAATACCTACCTAGCTACTGGTTTTACCTCAGGAAACTATTGCGCCAAATCCGGCGAGAAGGGAGGATGGTGCAGTCACAGAGATTGAATAGTAAACAAGCAACTGAACTCACGCGCAATGTCTACATCATTGTAGCTCAGTAGGTATCTGTTGTGTCGAACTTCGTTTCTTTCACGACAAATACGAGCATAAGGGTGTATCATCACCTTAAACCAGCGATTTTGCACCTTTTTCATTCGTGGTACATCAAAACTAATAAATTCCTGCAGAACATCAAAAAATAATAAAAATTAAGTTTAATCAAATTAAATTATTAGTCAGATATTGCATATTTTAAAAAAATTTTGATGGTACCACTATGCATCTCTTACAGTGAACTGGGTAAAAATTGCTTCCTGAAGTAATATAAACTGTACAGTTTAATAGTAAATGTATAGTGATAACAGCAACTATGTAGTGATAATAGCAACTATGTAGTGATAATAGCAACTATGTAGTGATAATAGCAACTGTATAGTGATAAAAACTATACAGTGGTTTCAAGTACAAATTCGCAATGGATAATTTCGGCAGCATCGGAAAAACACGAACCACTTTGTCTTGACATGATTTTCATAATGTGGTTGCCTTCTGCTCTCAAAATTCGTTGCATTATATTTCACGCTTTATTGTAATTAAAATCACCTTTTCTAATTCCTTTCCGTAAACTTAGGTGTTGGTCAACAAAATGAATCTTACATTAATGGTGACGTCCAACGCAATGTGACCAAATGACTGACGTAGGTTTCTCTGCTCATCGCAGTTTCAAGACTCCTACAATTTTTTCGTTAACCTGCCGGAACGATCTAATAAACTAACTCCATTGAAATTTTGAAACACCACACTCAATCTTCAATACATTCGCTTTTTTACGACGAATATAACCCAGTTTCTAAGCAAGAAATTTCGTGTATATGCAAGCCTGCGAAGAGACAGAGAAACTTCGCTAAATCACGTATATCTTGTCCCCGATAAAACGAAGATCTTGCATTTTCAATTTATAAGAATCCATCAGAATTCAGAAATAATCGAAAGCATACTGTTCAAGTGCCTTTCTACCACGCAGAAAACGTGGTAATAAAATTTTTTTATAGCCGTAGAACGCTCTCGTAAACGCTAAAAACTTTCGCATTAACACTGTACTGTCTTCTGTTTATTGTGCGGATAACCCCATTCTCTAGTCAAGACTACTAAAACCATTTTTCTGAAGTAGAAAATTATTCAAGGTATTTTATTCCTCTCGCATAGTAATAAACTACCTTACATTATCTCTTCTTAACCATAAAATAAGCATTAAATATCAATCGTGCCTACCAGATCTTGGCAATAAAAAGCAGTGTGAAGAAATTTTGTCACACTAGATTTCTAGGATAATTAGATAGCTGTTCTAAAATGGCGTCATTGGAAAATTC
Source organism: Dysdera silvatica (assembly GCA_006491805.2). Classification (NCBI taxonomy): domain Eukaryota; kingdom Metazoa; phylum Arthropoda; class Arachnida; order Araneae; family Dysderidae; genus Dysdera; species Dysdera silvatica. The sequence continues at coordinate 23,099,482 of QLNU02015359.1, read as the reverse complement.
AACGACGCCATCGACATTCTAGCTGGCATTATATTTATTCGGAGGCAGATATATATATTATATTTGTAATGGAGGCAGAGCGCAAAACGAAGAGTGTACTATTAAATATTTAGACAAAAGTGCACGCGCTGATGAAAATGTGAGCTTTAGGGATTGCTGCGCTTAACAAAGAGTGAAAGTAAGAAAAATTCCCATCAACGAAGAACTACCACAAAATCATAGTCGAGTTTCGGGAATTAGGGGTGGCTAGAGGCCGTGTGGTTTAATCCCCTCCCGAGAAAAAATATAGAAAAACGAAAAACACGAACGAATGCTATATGTGGAGCAGCTGGATGGAGGCTATAGCCCTTACAGAGGCAGCCCTGTTAGACTTCGACAACAGATAGCCCTATTCTACAACAGATAGTCCTGTTCGACAACAGACTGCCCTGTTCGACAACAGACTGCCCTGTTAGACTTTGAGGCTAGCCATGCCAGTGTGGTTTCTGGTCCTCTTGCTGTTAGTCATACATTACTCGCGAGAAATGCGGAAGTAGGTTTTCTCATACTCGTGCATCTTCGTGAATGCTTGTTTCGAATCTTAGCTTTAAATACCGTTCGTTTAGAAGCAAACACGATTCAAAGGATGTTCCAACGAATGTTAGTGTAAGAGAGAAGGTCTCCATCCATACACCACGCCCCTGAATTGCCGCGAAGAAATGATTCGAAATTATTCGCGATTAGTATAAAGGCGTAAGTTTCATCGTCTTTGCTTTCCTTGACTGGTGAATATACTCGTAATGGGTGGCACTCGCAAGTAATATGGAACCGATTTAATGCAACAAACACGTTCATCGAAGAACAGTAAAAGGGGAGATCTGACTTCCTAATTGCAGTGTATTCATCGTCGTGTAAATATATTGATATATTATACGGTCGAAACAGCATATAGGCAAATGGACGCGGCAACAAAATACTTTGCATATAAGCGGTATTCTCTGAACTATAGCGTGGAAATAATTTGCTCATTAAATTTTTAATGAATTTTATTATTAAATTAGATATTCTTATTTCTAATTTTATAAATCATACACATTATTTATTTCAATATTTATAATGCACAGTACTATTTCATTAATAAGAGTAACAAGAAATAATGTGCTACTTACATAAACGCATGTACCGTATTTGTGGAAAATAGTGAATAAATTATACCCGTATATTTTTATATCTTTGTCTTACTGTTTGATTTCAAAGAATTTAAAATCGACAACTTTTGATCAATATTTAAGCAGATATGTTGATTTCTTTTCATCTGCCATGTTCACAATAAATATAAACCGAAAAGTGCAGAAGAAGAAAGCAAAAAACTTGCAAATAGACTAAGTATTTTGTAGACCAATGAAACATGAGACGCGTAATTCACTGGGCCAATTACAAATACAGAATTTGATAGTGATTCCGAACACGGGCATGTTGTGTATGTCAGTACATGCGATTTATTGCACATGTGACTTGTCTAATGTAATGCATAAACATGTCTTTACAGATTGTGTGCATTGTATGTCTCCTGTGATAAATAAAATCTATTTATTTTTCATTATTATTATTAAAAAACGGCGGGAGACGTTGACGAAGCCATAAATAAGCTGGTACGTGACACTTCGACAAGGGTTGACAACTATTTCCGATGGGGAAAGCCAATCCTTAAAAATAGAGTTGCCAACTACACATTTACTGTGGATGAAAACTTGTTCATAAAGTTTGTCTACATATATCCGGTTTAAATTCTATAATAAAGCATTCGTTTGGCTTCAAAAATACTTATATATATATGCATGTGCGGTTTTTGCATATATAAAATCGTAATTAAGCGGATTTAGATGTTACATATACGCGGTTTCGACTGTATATATAACAACATAAAATCGAATCATTGCAATAAAATGAAACAATAATGGTTTGTTAAATCACTAAATTTAATAAACACTGTTCGAAACGTGTCTTTTAGTAAATACCGACTTCCGTTTATTGATTTTACGTGATAAATCCTTTTTACATCCATTTGTACATCCAATTCTGAAGTTTTGGAGGTTCTTAGAACATGTTACAATTGCTAATACTAACAAAAACGAAAAATAAATCCACCAACTCCAAGGAAAACGTCTAAGCTGCAGTTTTCGATTGCCGGAGACTGAAAAGCCACTCAATATTTGTTGTGCACTTTATCCCTTTCCTGACTTTTTCGACGAATCTTAAAGCTTATCAGATCCCATTTTTTTTTAAAAGCGACATGAAAGATAATAAAAAACGACTTTCTTATTTGCAATGACTCAAATGATTAAACAATAGCCGCAATTGTTACACGTGAATGAAAGTACAAATTGGTTACTGTTGTATTTATATAAATCAAACACTATACAGATTAAATCGAACAACAATATAAGTCAAGGTTTATTGGCATAATGATGCCAGCGCCGATGTTATGACGTGGTTAGATGGTGAAACGGTAGAAAGAAAATAAATATTTCTGCCTTCGGTGGGACCTGAACCCACGACCTTCCACTTGCCGGGCGGAGGCTCTACCTACTGAGCTACGAACGACATCTAATCTCTTACAAAGTAAGCTCAGTGGGTAGAGCCTCCGCCCGGCAAGTGGAAGGTCGTGGGTTCAGGTCCCACCGAAGGCAGAAATATTTATTTTCTTTCGAACGTTTCACCATCTAATCACGCCATACCATCGGCGTTGGTATCACTACGCCAATAAACGTTGATTTATATTATTTTTTTGATTTAGTAACTGTTGGTTTAATCACTTGCGTTAAGAAACATTGTCTAATGTGACAATATTACAGCTAATCTGGAAATCTACGGGTTATACAGGGTTTGTCCCAAAAGTTCCCGAAATGATTTTTTTTAAAATCATTTATTCAATATCAGTTTACAATCTTTTCAGAACTTTTCAAAGTATTCTCCCCCTGCTTCGATGCACCGTTGCCAACGCTTCACCCAATCATTGAAGGCGCCCTGGAAGTCGTCAACGGGAATCTCCTTCAGTGAGGTCGTCGCGGCTGCTTTTACCGCCTCCAGCGTCCCATGCCGAGTTCCTTTCAGGGTTCTTTTGATCCTTGGGAACAAAAAGAAATCCGCTGGTGCCAGATCGGGGCTGTACGGCGGCTGGGGCAGCGTTGCCACACCCATTTTGGCCAGCAACTCGGAGACAATGAGCGCGGTGTGGGTTGACGCGTTGTCATGGTGCAAGATCCAATTGTCGCGAATTTCGTTTCGGACGCGTCGAACCCTGTTGCGCAACCGTTTGAGCACTTCACAGTAAAACTCCTTGTTGACTGTTTGTCCTTGTGGCACGAATTCACTGTGAACTACACCTTTTCTGTCAAAAAACACAATGAGCATTGCCTTGATTCGCGATTTGCTCATCCTTGCTTTTTTCGGGCGAGGAGACTCCTTGGTGTGCCACTCGCTGCTCTGGCGCTTTGATTCGGGATCGTACTGAAAAATCCACGTCTCGTCCCCTGTGATCACTCTGTCCAAAAATTCTGGGTCCGTTTCGTAGCGTTCATGCAATTCCTGGCACTTCAACAAACGCTGCTCCTTCATCTCACTCGTCAGGACTTTTGGCACCATTTTCGAGCAGACTTTCCTCATTTGAAGATCCTCCGTTAAAATGCGATGAACGATTGTTTTGGGTATTCCACACTCCTCTGCAATCACCCGAACACTTAATCGTCGGTCATTGTCCAAAACTTGACGCACTTTTTGCACCGAGTCGTCCGTTTGTGATGTCGACGGGCGTCCAGAGCGGTCGTCGTCGTTGACGGACTCCCGACCTTCCCGGAACCGCTTGTGCCACATGAAAGTTTGGCTTTTTTTCATCGCCCCGTCACCGTAGGCTTTCCGAAGCATTTCGAGTGTCTCCGCCCCGTTTTTACCCAGTTTCACACAAAATTTGATTGCATAACGCTGCTCCAAAAACTGGTCCATTTTTTGATCGACGAGGGTGCAGTAGATACCTCTGCGCGGAGCGTGACCCTGCCTCAACAACTGCCCGCAGGCGACTGATACCGGTCTCGTTTCCAAGCTCAGATCCCCCACCAACTTCTCCGCCCCGTCAGCCAGCGTTGCCAACTACAAAAAATCATTCCGGGAACTTCTGGGACAAACCCTGTAGCCCCATTTCACTGCTTCTGAAAGAACATTCATTTGTACTTTCTGGTTTTGTTTAGGGGGAGATAATTTACCGCTGGTCATCACCTAATTACACTTATATATATAGTCCAATTGGCTTGCTCAATGCACTGAGATATGGTTCTACGATACTAACCAGGCACAGTTCGAGGTCTTTTAACCCGTGAAAGAAAACCACATGATTGGATTGCTTGAGGAATTTGAACACAAAGTAATGTAATGAAAATATTTCAATCACGATTAATAATAAGAGATTGAAATTGTTGATAAAATTGAATTCTTAGGAATTCAATTAACTAATAAATCGAACTGGAATGACCATATAGATAAAACAGCAAACAAAATAAGTAAAAGCTTAGGAATTCTAAGAAGAATTAGTACAATGATAATGGACAAACCCAGCATAGAACTGTATTATTCATTAATCTACAGTCATCCGACATATTGTAATTGTCAGTGCCAGATTTATAAATGGACACGTTGGACATTTGCCCAGGGCGTCAAGTTTCTAGGGGCGCAAAAAGCAGCGTAGTGTTTTGTTTTTTTTAATTGCAATGTATTTACAGTAGAATTCTACCCATTAGCTTTCCCCGACAAGGCGCCCTCCATTTTTTTTTCAAAATCTAAAATTCTGAAAAATTACGAAAACGACTCCCGATTTCAAACGCAGATCCAAGTAGTGGGTGTGCACCCCCTCCCCCTGAGAATAATAAATTTACATTAAAAATGATTATTTTCAAGCAAAAAATAAAACTAAACTTAGAACATTTAAAAAAAAAAGACTAAAAAATATTTTATACAGGGTAATGGAAACTAAAAGATAGAAAATAGAAAACTATATTAAAAAAAAAACGCAATTGAAACAAAATATATAAAAAAACGGGTCATTCCCAATTAGTTATATGTCATTTTTAGGCAAGTGCAAAATATATTTTTTTACTGTTTATTTAACAGTTAATAACGAAATTCAAGGATATGATGTAAGAAAGTAGGGATGGAAATGGGATAAAGAAAAGGGAAAAAAGGGAAAAAAAGGGGGAATAGTTAATAACTTGGTTGTTTCTGGATTCATCTTTGGAATCGGATTATAATTTTAAAGTCCCAGGTGTGTTCAGGGTTGGTCTTATGTAGGGATCCTATATAGAGGGAGAGATGACATAAGAACAACGGCAGTTATGTTTTTCAATCATTGCTATGCCAACGCGGACGCGTTGCAAAGGACAGTTTCACTGGGGTTGCCAATTAAAGTATTTTGATACGAAGGATTTCGGTTTGGCGACAGTTTGGGTTTTAAATTTAGTTTTTATTTTAGAACATATAATTTCTTTTTTAATTTCCTGATAGCGAGTCCGATGACTGGAATGCTGATAAATGAATTTTTACAGTATGCCTAATTTAAATTGTGAAAAAATTCTTAAAGAAGAATTTCAACAAAGTAAATTTATTCAAATTCCTTTTTTTTTACCATTTTTTAAAAATTTAAATGATCAAACCATTTTTTTTTTAAAATCTCTTAAATTTCATATACTTAGGGTCAGCAGCATTATCATAATAGGATATCTCTCTATGCAAGTAAATATAGAGAGTGCCTCATTTTTTTTTTAATTTCATTTGTTTTGCCAAATTTAAAATTCATTCCTCCCAAAACTTACGTGAGTTATTATGGTACCTTCAGTACTGAAGCTAATTTTCATAATAGTTACTGCAGTACTTACTAGTATTTTGTGAATTATACAAAACGCCCACCCTCTCCCATTGAAATAACTTACAAATGACCCTAATGCAAAATTGATTCGGTGTATATCAGTGGCGTCGTTAGACCAAAATTGGAGTCCCCCGCATCAAGTCAGGAATGTCTATCATGTATAATACAATTCTTTTGCATTTCGGAAAATAGTTATTTTTATATATAAAATTATAATCACATACATTAATACTCTCACTCAAATGTGAAATGGTAATTCACTTTCATTTGCATACAACGTACATAAAAAAAAAATTCACGGAAAGCGCAGCGTCAATTCACGCTGCAATAAAAAATACTACCCTGATGATAAGATCCGATTAGCAACGATTTTAAAATAACGTTGAGCTTTTACTGCGAGGGTCCCTAGAAAATTGTGTTGTTTGTCGACACGATAATCCGGCACTACCCCCCCCACTACTTGTGCACGGACATTATACAGTCGCACCCATTTATAGCGAACATCAAGGGATCAAATTATTGGTTCCCTGTATCAGCCGGTTCGTTATGTCCGATAAAATTGTAAGTACAGAAAATTGGAAGGGACTAAAAAACTAGTTATATACGTGGTTTGACTGACTGACTGTCTATATATATATCATCATATTCAACCATTATCTATCCACTGCTGGATGAAGGTCTCTCCAAATGCTTTCCACACAAGTCTATCCTGAGCAATTCGCTTCCACGTCACCCCAACCTGTTTTCTTATTTCATCCACCCATCTAGTTTGAGGACGTTTTCTAGGTCTTCGGTGGTCTCTTGGAATCCAGTTCAGAATTTCTGTTGTCCATCGTTGATCAGTTCTTCTTGCAATATGCCCAGCCCATCGCCATTTCAGCCCTTTTACTTTAACAATGATGTCCTCTACTCTAGTTTGCTCTCTCACCCAAGTGTTTCTTTTTCGATCTCTCCTAGTTATTCCAAGCATGCACCTCTCCATGCTCCTTTGCGTTGTCTGTAACTTTCGTATTGCTCCAACTGTTAGACTCCATGTCTCTGATCCATAAGAGAGGACTGGCAATACACACTGGTTGAAGACCTTTCTTTTTAGACACAAAGGCAATTTCCCCTTCAGGATAAAACTGTTTCTTCCAAATGCACTCCAGCCAAGTTTAATACGTCTGTTGAGTTCTTTCATAATGTTGCCATCCATTGAAATCAGCTGGCCAAGGTAAATATATGAATCAGCAATTTCTAGCTCAGTGTTGTCAACTTGTATTTTTGTTTCCTCTACAAAATTATTGAACATGATCTTAGTTTTTTGTAGGTTCATCTTGAGTCCAACTTCTTCACTTCTAGTTGAGAGCTCTTGTACCATGTCTTGGAGTTCTAATGGGTTCGTTGAAAAAATAACAATGTCATCAGCAAACCGCAGATGATTTAAATATTCACCATTTATTTTTATTCCCTTGTTATTCCAATTTATCAGCTGAAAAATCATCTGTAAAGCAGAAGTAAAAAGTTTTGGAGAAATGGTATCTCCCTGCCTCACCCCTTTGCCAAGTTTGATAGTTTTGGTATCTTTATGTAACCGAAATTTTGCACTTGCATTTTTATACACACGTTTCACCATGTCAATGTACACATCCTCAATGTCTGTTGATCTTAAAGAGTTGATGACTGCTGATGTTTTAATAGAGTCAAAGGCCTTCTCATAGTCAATAAATGCCACACACAATGGAAGTTCATATTCATGTGTTCTTTCAAATAATTCTCTTAATATTTGAATATGGTCTACTGTACTGAATCCACTTTGAATTCCAGCTTGTTCTCTTGGTTGTGCTGCATCTAATTTTTTCAGCAGGTGATGTGTTAGCACTTTTGTAAAGATTTTATAAATAATAGGTAATAAGCTAATTGGTCGATAACTTTTGAAATCCTCTTTATCATCTTTTTTTATGCAAAAGAACTGCAGTTGCAGAATCCGATTGATTTGGTATGTTACCACTGTTACGACATTTCGTAAAGAAATTTTCAAGTATGTCTTCTACATGTTCTCCAGTTCCTTTTAAGGTATCTAATGTAATGCCATCATCACCGGGGGCTCTTCCTTTATTCATATTTTTAATTGCAAATTCTATTACCTCTTAAGATTTTAGGAGCTGTTCCTTTGACCATTTCAGTGTCTTCATTTAATCTACTTTTTTCTTCATATAGTTTTCTGTAGAATACTTCAACTCTTCTAAGTATTTCTTCCGTATTTCTTGTTACGGTGCCATCCTCTCCTTTTAATGCAATGGTGTGTTTCTTCCCAACAGGAAAACAGCCTTAACAACCCTAAGGCTCTTGCTGTTTCAGTGGCCTTCCTTACTAAGTCACAGTTGAATATTCTTATGTCTTCTTTCATGCTTTTGAGCAGAGTTTTACAAAGTTCTATGTACTCAATCCTGGAACTGGTATTATGATTATCCACCTTCATATCTGTTCGCCTTTTCATGAGCTGTTTCGTCTTCTCAAATAATTTGCTGTTATGCTTTTTACATGTCACACCACTAATTCCCCCAGCAGTTTCAATAATTGTCTTAACATGTTTTTCTATGCTTCTGAGATATCAACTTCTTCAGTATGTCCTTCCAGTTCAGAAAAGCGATTTTTTAATTCCAATTTGAATGCCTTGGTATTTTCTTTCAGTTCCATTAAATCCACCCTCTTACATACTTGTTTCCTAATGAGCTTCTGCCTTTCTAATTTAGTATTTAAGTGCATTTTACATCTCACCATTCGATGATCACTTCCAGTATTAAATCTGTTCAGTACGCTGCAATCTTCAATAATTGATTTCTTGTTTGCCAGTATATAGTCAATTTCGCTGGTTCCTCCATTGGGGTGTTTCCATGTCCATTTTCTTTGTAGTTTCTTCTTAAAAAATGAATTTATGATGCTAATATTTTCATCTTTGGCAAATTCTATGAGTTGATCACCGCGTTCATTCATTTCTCCATATCCGTATTTACTAACCGATGTCTCTCCTTGTTCCCGTTGTCCAATTCGTGCATCAAAATCCCCCATGATGAGCTGGTTGTGTTCTCTGCCCTTGATGTGTGTAGCTGTTTGACTTCGTCATAGAATTTTACATATTAGTTTAAATTCTATAATAAAGCATTCGTTTGGCTTCAAAACTACTTGCATATATATGTATGCGGTTTTTGTATATATAAAATCGTAATTAAGCGGGTTTAGATGTTACATATACGCGGTTTCGATTGTATATATAACAACATAAAATCGAATCATTGCAATAAAATGAAACAATAATGGTTTGTTAAATCACTAAATTTAATAAACACTGTTCGAAACGTGTCTTTTAGTAAATACCGACTTCCGTTTATTGATTTTACGTGATAAATCCTTTTTACATCCATTTGTACATCCAATTCTGAAGTTTTGGAGGTTCTTAGAACATGTTACAATTGCTAATACTAACAAAAACGAAAAATAAATCCACCAACTCCAAGGAAAACGTCTAAGCTGCAGTTTTCGATGGCCGGAGACTTAAAAGCCACTCAATATTTGTTGTTCACTTTATCCCTTTCCTGACTTTTTCGACGAATCTTAAAGCTTATCAGATCCCATTTTTTCAAAAGCGACATGAAAGATAATAAAAAACGATTTTCTTATTTGCAATGACTCAAATGATTAAATAATAGCCGCAATTGTTACACGTGAATGAAAGTACAAATTAGTTACTGTTGTATTTATATAAATCGAACGCACGCAGTTTAAATTCGATGAGTTGATCACCGCGTTCATTCATTTCCCCATATCTGTATTTACTAACCGATGTCTCTCCTTGTTCCCGTTGTCCAATTCTTGCATTAAAATCCCCCATGATGAGTTTGATGTGTTGTTTCCCCTTGGTATGTAGCTGTTTGATTTCTTCATAGAATTCTTCAACCTCCTCGTCGGTATGGCTTGATGTTGGTGCATATGCCTGTACTATCTGAAGTTGGTATCGCTGGGTTAGTTGAACAACGAGCCTCGCTGCTCGATCTGACGTGCTTTCGACTTCAAGAAGGTAGTCTTTAATTCTTTTGTTGATTAAGAAGCCAACACCAAACGAATGTCCACTTTTAAGTTCCACCAACTCTTCACCTTTTCTTCTAACTTCACTGAGTCCTATAATGTCCCATTTGATCTTGTCAAGTCTTTCCAATTCCTGAAGTTTTGCTTCAGAAGCAAGAGATCGTCCATTATACGGAGCCAAGTTCAATAACAAATGGAAGCCTGGGCCATTCCAGTGATTCTTAGCACCCCCTGCTTTCATGCCACGCTGACCGCTGCCTTGATCAGGAGCACTCCAGCACCTGGAGACTAGGGGCCATGGTTTTTGGTGTATAAGCATATTGGAGGAATTAGCCATCATTTCACCACGCTGGCTAAACGGGTTGGTGAATTAGCCCTCCCCTTCCGCCTTTCTATCCGTGCAGCAAATATTAATTTGCTTCATAAATAGAAAGCCCGGCCCGCACCACTTGAAGGAGGAGTAGGGCACTTGGTTACTGGCCCGGCCATTTCCACACATCGTCACATACATTCAGCGTGTGGGTCTCCTTCCAGTTAGATACCAGCAACCCTTTTGCAGGCCATATATATATTTCAACGCTTTTGGGTAGTTGGAAGATTTTGTGCTGCTCCTCCAATGGAAGTATACTCGAGCCTCCCCTGGCTGTCAGTCATGTTTAATAACGGAAAACAATCCAATATTAATGATCTCGACTGTTGGAAAACGTATTGAGATAACAATATATATAAATGATCTTAAAACCACGCCATTTTTCAACCACGCGTGGATCGCCCTTCCACCGAAGGCTGCAAGAATAGAGCCCAAGAACGGTGACCACAGCAACTCGTAAAGCAACAGTTCCGAAGAATAACAATACGCCTCGTGCTTACAATGTTTTTATCTCTTGATGAAGACAAGCTCCTGATTGGTCGAAATGCCCCTGAGTGTTTCCTATGTGTTATACGTAATAAAGACGGTCTGGATTATATTTTTATTTGTATTGGAATGACTTGAGAAAAAGGTCCCGGAATTCTTTCAATAGGCAGAGAGGAGGATATATGGCGATCTAAACTACAGATTTTAAATTAATGTCCAAACATCACTTGCACTCTTAAATATAAAACAGGACGTCGATCATTTAAAAACTATCAAAAGACTATCATTTAACAACTATCAAAAGACTATCATTTAACAACTATCAAAAGACTATCATTTAACAATTATGAAGACTATCATTTAACAACTATAAAGACTCGTTTAACAACTATGAAGACTATCATTTAACAACTATGAAGACTATCATCTAACAACTATGAAGACTATCATCTAACAACTATGAAGACCATCATCTAACAACTATGAAGACCATCATC
>QLNU02015359.1:23076270-23088074 GCA_006491805.2 Dysdera silvatica | reverse complement strand
ATTTGATAACATACTCATAAGAGACCATTTCATGACATACTCATAAGGGATCATTTCATGACAAATAGTCATAAGGGATCATTTCATGACAAATAGTCATAAGGGATCATTTCATGACAAATAGTCATAAGGGATCTTGTATACTCATAGAGATCATTCCATGACATATTACTCATAGAATCATTTCATAACATACTCATAAGAGATCATTTCGTAACATACTCATAAGGGATCATTTCATGACAAATAGTCATAAGGGATCATTTCATGACAAATAGTCATAAGGGATCATTTCATGACAAATAGTCATAAGGGATCATTTCAGGACAAATACTCATAAGAGATTTCATGACGCTCATAACAGGTCATTTCGTAACGGAGACTCATGAGAGATTATTTCATGACGCTCATAACAGATCATTTCATAACGGAGACTCATGAGAGATTATTTCATAACGCTCATTTATTGACTGAATACCCTGGAGACCAGATTTTTTTAGGTACCATTCTCCCCTCCCCTCCCAACCTACGGTCCATAAGGATCTTAACTCGGCAATGGTTAATCGCCCTTCTTTCGGTGTGTCACTTCATTTCAGACAATCAGGATATATTTCTTAGGTATAAAAAAAAGACGACGTTCTCAAATCTGGAATCGAACTCACAACCTTCTGAAGTAAAGAAAGGGCAATTTTATATTAATCATTCCTCTTAAATGTTTTCTCCGTTTTTCTAATATATTTATTGTAATATTAAGGTTTCGGCACTTTTTTTTTTTTGTCAGAAATGAAGCCTCCTTTATTAGGGGAAGTGAAAAAAATGATGTTACTAAGGAAAAGCCACTTTTATCAACATTAACTTAATATGCCTGCTCTCTCTCTCTCTCTCTCTCTCTTAAGCGTTTTCTCTTCTTTTCGATGTATCGCTTTATTTTACAAATCCAGACGGCATTTATTAAATCGAAAGTTAAAATAAAAAAGGCGTTCCCATGTTGGGGATTATTCTTGCTACCCTCTGAAATAGGAAAAAGCCCTCCTAATCGAGGCTGACTCATAAGATTCATGTTCTTAAACGCTTTTTCTTTCCTCCCGTGTGTCTTCATTTTACAGAACCAGGCTACATTCACTAGGCAGAAAATTTAAAAAATAAAACATTCCAAATCGGGAGTCGAACTTGAGACCTTGTAAATTAAGGAAAATCCAGTTTTATCAACGCTTACTCCTAAAATGCTTGCTCTTAAATGTTTTTCCTCCTTCCTTTCAATGTTTCGCTTCGTTTTACAGAACCAGGTTGAATTTATTAGGCGGAAAATCAAAATTAAAAAAAAAAATAAATGCGTTTCCATGTTGAGGAACGTACTTTCTACAATCTGAAGTAAGTACAAACCAGTTTTATGAAGATTGACTCATAAAAAGTCTATTCTTAAACGTCTTTGTCTACCTTCTGATATGTCAGCATTTTACAGAGCCAATCGATATTAATTAAATGGAAAATTAAAATTTAGAAACAAAAAACAGCGTTTCCATGTCGAGAATCATACACGCTACCCTTTGAAATAAGCAAGAGCCAGCTTTGTCAAGACTGACTCATAAAATGCCTGTTCTTTGACTTTCCCCCCCCCCCCCTTTCTTTTGGTGTGTCGCTTCATTTTACAGAACCAGACTACATTTACAAAGCGAAAAATTAAACACAAAACATGTTCCAAGTCTTGAAACAAACTCTGTACCTCGTAAAGGAAGAATCAGATTTGTCGAAGATTGCTTTCAAACTGCACTAAAACTTGTTCTCCATTCTTTCGGTGTATCCCTACATTTCATAGAAGCATGCTAAGTTTGTTAAGCGGAGAAAAACTGACATTCACGGTTCGGGTACCGAACTCTGGGCATTGTGAAGAAAGAAAAAACCAATTACATCGACAATGGCTATTAAAGTGCTTTCTGGTAAACATTTATTCCCTTTCTCTTGGTGTGTCGCCTCATTTCAAATAACAGGACTATTGTCATTAGGAGAAAAATTAAAAAAAAATGTTTTCCCATACCAGGGATCTTACTTGCTACCCTCTGTAATAAACAAATCCAGTTTTATCGACGACTCTAAAAATGCCTGCTCTTAAGCGCTTTTTCCCTTTCTTTCAGTGTGTCGCTTCATTTCGCAGAAACAAACTGTAATTTGTAGGCGGAAAAAAAGGCGTTCTCATGCCAGGTACCGCACTTGCGATCCTCTGAAGCAGTCAAGAGCCAGTTTTAATAGCTGTAACTCTTGAAACTGCCTGCACTTAAACCGAAAGAAAGGGATAAAACGTTTATCGCTCCGTTTAATAAAACCAGACTGCATTTATTAATCCGAGAATTAAAAAGAAAACGCGTTGATAAGTCTGTAATCTTACTAGGGGCCTCGTGAAGTAGGCAAAAAAATTTATCGAAGATTACGCTTAAAATGTCTGCTCTTAAACTTTTTTTATTTATTCCAGTGTATTTCATTCACATGGAACCAGCATACTCGTATTAGAAAAGAAAAAAAAACGTTGCCAAATCCGAAACAGAACACTTGACTCGCAGGTATGAAAAGGTAGCTTTATCGATGTTGACTCTTAATACGTTTTCACAAAGACGTTTTGCCGCAAAACGTTTAAAGTAAGACATTTTAAGAGCCAACTTTAATAAAATTAACTTTTCTTTATTTCACGAAGTCCCGGATCCGGTTTGGAAATGCAGGTTTCTTTTTTTTTTTCCGCCTAAAAAAGTATACTGGTTCCATGAAATGAAGCGACGTGCTGAATGAAAGGGAAACAACGTTTTAGGGCAAGAATTTTAATAACCGTCGCCGATAAAACTGGGATTTCATTACTTCACAGGGTCCCCGAGTTCGCTTCCCGACTTAAACTATTTTTTTTAATTTTTCTTCTAATAAATGTTGTCCGCTTCTGTGAAATCAAGAGACTCATTAAAAAAAAGGGTGATAAAAGTTTAAAAGCAGGCAATTCAAGATAAATCGTCGAATATCTCGAGTTTCACTTTCTTCATAAGGTACCGGGTTCGGTTCCCGACTTGGAACTATGTTGCATGATTAACTAATGTGGATGCAAATAATAGCATCCCTACATTTCCAGAATGGCTCATTTTTGGACATAGGTTCACTAGACCGAAGTTGTTTCTTTTGATCTCCTTCACCTATTACACATGCTTGACAATTCCCAATTGCCTCCAGTATAGTAAAACAATCGTTTTCCACACCTTTGATGACTAAATGGCAACACTACTCAGGACCAGGGAAGGGAATTTTCAATATTGTCTCTGCTGTTTAAGCAATCACTTAAATTATGTATAAAAAAAAAAACTGTGTCATATTATTGCCTACGTAGCAACAATCGGATGTAAATAATACTTTCACTCTACAGCCAAATCGGGTCCTTTGCGGACATGATTTCGCCAAATATGGCTTATTTGGCGTCCTTTACCACCCCTTTCAGTTTGTTCCATTAGTTTTGAATCACTCTGTATAAGTATTGCGCTCCACACAAATAGCGCCGAGACATGCTCACCGAACAGAAACGGTATTCGCCAGCCGCGATAAGAAAACCTTGAAACCTGTAAGAAAAAGGTGATTTCCTACTCGCCAACTTCAAGAATCTTTTCGCCAATGGCGACCCAACTTGTCGAGCCATATGTACGTTTATGTGTGTGTGCCAAATTGTAACCCTGTAGCCCTTTGTAGATTTTCTGTGTGCTTCACTGGCTACATCGCAGTCCAACATCCATGCACTAAAATTAAAGCAAGGTTTATCAACCCAATCTAAAATAATCGATTCACCTTAAGAAGGCAGGAAATATCAATGCACATATATTGATCAATCAATAGTAGAACGTTGATGGTCAAAAAAATCAATATATGTTTTTTAAAGCTACTTATTAAAACACGATATCAGCCAGCAATGTCCAGCTATCTTATTTTATCTTTTTTTTCCTTATACTTTATTATTTCATCTGCTCTCTTCATCAGCCTTTCACACATTAAAACGATACAGTGGTTTTTGCTTACTTTCCGCTTCAATGATCACTTAATCCAATGTGAAATTACACTTTTCTTACGTTTAAAGCCAAGCGGGTGTAAGAAATGGTAGTTTAAAGGAAAAAAATATATTTCTTGCATTCTGTTCTCGTCCGGAGTGATTTATATCAAGGAAGAACAGGAAAAGAACATCATCAAAAGGAAAGCTGGAGCTTTCAATATCATGGCAACGACCTAAAGAATATTTTACTTCCGGAAAAAATTCCGGAGCTCTCCTCTCTTCTTCTTGTGTTTTGCAGGACTTGTCAAATCGTCTTCTTTTATGGAATGCGGTTTCATCTAGAATCATTTGCTTTGACCTTTTCTTCGTTTTAGCGACATTTTTTACTCGCTTTTACTTACGGTGTGGAGCAACATTCGAAATAATAATACGCCTCCAAAAGCGAACTAAAATTCTCGTTTCTTCTACTTGTTAGCAGAGAAAAAGTCAGATGTTATTAAACTGTCATTCTTTAGATTTTATAATTGAAATATTGAATGAAACATTTGCATAATATAATTAGTCTCACTCCGCAATATGTCCTTTATCTACCAAAATAAATTACACTACATTTTCGTTAACGGCAAATTGTAAATATACTGTTATAAATTGAATTTTAACAATATTATGTAACTTTCAACTGAACAATTTGTGCAGGAAATGGAGAATGCATTATATAAATTATTATTTAAAATATAAGGAGGATTTTGTAGGTAAATTCGTTGACAGGATTTTTTTGTTATACGGTGACATCCTGCTCATTTCGACACTTCACACACAAATATTTTCAGTTCAACTATTATCCATGTACAACGTGCTAGACTCTTTCATATACCCAGCCGATTTCTTCTTATTCCCGAACAACACCAACCCAATCAACCACTTATCAGAGGAAGGGACCTACAGCTATCTAAGTACTATTTTTTTTTTTACTGGTCGATGGTTATACTGCATCAGAAACTACAGTTTTCCAAGGAATCCGAACCTCTTAAGAACAGACCCTGGACACCGATGAGCAACTAATCAAGGGACCAGAAATCTTTTAATGGTGGTGTGACGCAATAATGCTGCAATATTATTCCGTGCGCCAGCCTTCACCTACGAAGTTTTGGATGTTTATTTTGCTATAGAACAACTGATATAAATCAAATAAATTTCTAATTTTAAGAATCATATTCGTAATTTTATGCTTGTTTTTATAAATTATTCCACATTCCATTAAAAACTACTCCGCGTGCCGTGTTTGGAACTCATACCATACGTTGTCGATCCTTGAATTAATAAATGTTCTTTTTAGTACCGTGGGAGGTCCAACCTGCGAAAATGGGATGCTAGGTGAGAAAACGGGTTGCCTCTACATCACTGTGGGGCCTTAGGTGGCGTATAAAGTCTCTATGAAAACCAATCAAACATCTATAAAAACCTATGAAACATCTATGAAAACCTATGAAACGTTTATGAAAACCTGTGAAACACATCTATGAATCCCATGAAACATCTGTGAAAACCTATGAAACATCTGTGAAAACCTATGAAACATTTATGAAAACCTGCGAAGCACGTCTATGAAAACCTATGGAACACAGCTGTGAAAACCTATGACCTAGAGAATTAAACCCGAAATTATAAGACAACAAAAAATCAATTTACATGCTTTGGACATAGGGAGTCTAACCTGTGATCGCAGTATGAGTGAAATATAGATGAACTCTACGTAACTTAAAGGATAGTGTACGTAATGCAATACTTATGGGTATTAGAGATAGTGATCAGTTTATTTATTTTTTTTACATGAAGCTATATACAGAATAGAAGCAAAAAAGAAAAATAAATTCCTCCTTAAAATATTATTATTAATGGGCTAATTCTCCGTGAATGATTCTTACTAAATCATTCCTACTGAATGATCTTCATTAAATGATTCTCGCTGAATGGTCTTTTTTCTGTTGGATTTTTTTTTTATTCCGTAACTTACATAATTGTAAAAATTTCCGTGAAGTGTAATCATCTCTTATACAGTAAATTCATTCAGATTACTGAGTATTTAGCTTGGTTATGCTCAAAGTATCCGATACATCTTAAACATTTTCTTGATGGTTGTTCTTGAATTATTCTATTTTATAGAGAACTATTTACCGCAGAAGTTTGAATTTCAAGAGCAAACATTTGCAAATCACCACGTGGAAAAATTATCATATAAATGTAGTTTGCACACTTGGTTTATAGAAATATTCTGAGACAAGAAGGGAATAATATTTCTCTAGAAAAAACGTGCTTGCCACAAATCTGTTAACATAAATTTAATAACTTGGGATGCAGATAGTTTCAACTGCCTGATTTCGCGGACTGTTTCACTTTCTGAAAGCGTCTTTTTTCGTTTCTTCTTGTGGGAATAATCATCGTACGTCCCTTAAGGGGTATTATGGAAAAAGTTCTAAATATGTTTGGAGAAAAGTTAAGCTTGATTACGGTGCTCCGAGCCGTCGCGGCGGATAGAAATAATTATAAAGAAACGTTAAGCCATGAAAGCTTAACATAATCTATGAAACAGAACTAATGATACGCTAGGTAGGATAGTAAAAAAGTTGAATGTTTAAATTAAAAATGACATATCGTTGAGAACGTTATTTTAAAATTGGAGAAAATTAGCTGAAATGTCGCGAAGTTCGGCGAAGATTTGGTAAAGTTGACGGACTGGTATTGTTTTGTTTAAATTGATGAAAATTTTGAAATAAATTTATGACGGAAATTTTTTAGCATTGTGCTATCTATTTACACGAAGTGATCATAAGGTAACTTCCCCCTAGTTACATAGGTGAACCTTAAAGACGGCAATTTTCAAGGTATTGAAATGTACTTTGAAATGCAGATATTTCAAGGTCTGTGCTCGAGAATTACGTACATAACAAAATTAAACTACCACGGTGACAGTTACCAAATTTCAAAAATTGCAATTGCCAATATCCTTTTTCATTATCGCAAAAAAATGAACACTGTGAAAAACCCCAAATAGCGTTGAAAGTTTTCCTATAACTGTAAAAATGGCTGTCGAAGACAGGTATCAAACAACAGAATGAGAAGGAAAGTCACCAAGAAACCATGCCATCTAACGTGTATTTAGCAGTGCCACTAATATGGCCACCTTTGCAGGCGGACACCTTGTATGTTTGGAAAATTTTGCCGTTCACATTTATTTTATGTTTTACTGCTTTTGGGTAACCATTTTTACAGTTAAAGGAAATTTTTTGACTTCATTTGGAGTTCCTCACAGCGCTGATCGTATTGCGGTAATAAAAAATTGTGTATTGCCATTCGAAAATTGTTAACAATAACCTTAATAGCTTATCAATTTTATGTACGCAACTCTCGAGCGCATATTTTGAGATGTCTATACAGATTTTACTCCAATGTCTTGAAGATTCGGGCCTCTTAGGGTCTATGGAGGATGTTACTTTATGACCGCCCTGCATATAAAACGTAATGATATAGCATGTTACATATAAAAACGTTCTTAACTTTCAAATGAAAAACGTTTAAAAAAAGGTATGGTTTACGTTGTTCTATAACGATTGTTTCTAAAATGCAAATTGAATTATAGTGCGATGAATTAAAAGTACAAGACTAAGCGGAAATTTTAAATTGGTTATAACGCGACCCTCTTTCGAGCACTGAAAAAAAAATTTTTTTACCATTCCATGATACTAAACCTGACTCCACAATCAGAAGAATTTTTATGTAAACTATTTTATATAAATCGTATGCAATCCTTATGCAAAATTAACTGGATCATACATATTAGAAAACTCTAGCGTTTTCCATTTGCAGTTTTGCATCCCTTCATGAATAAAGTTAAAGCTTGTCGAAGCATTCTTAATAGTCTTCATCAAAGAGTAATTTGATTACTTGTTCTCTGTTATTATCCAGAAAATTTCAAGTTCATCCACTCAGTTCCATCATACATATGTAATTGATTCAATTACGGTAGATTTACTGCTCAATTTCTGCAACATCAGGGACGCGTCGTGCTCAATTACACTTCATCACACTACCTTATTTCGAATCGTTTAGCATAATTGGAATAATTAGTGATAATTATGACACATATTGAATACATTTCAAGATGAGAAGACGAATACATGCAATTCGTTAGATTTGATCCACCATTAATTTGATTAATAATCATGAAAAGCAACCAATCGGAAAAGAATTTGATGTAATCGAAGTTCTAAGAATGAACTGCTTTTAATGTAATAATAGGTATATGCGCCGAATGTTGTATAGTCAACCCGACTTATAGCCAGAGAAAAAAGATTCATTTAGTTTCATTCAAAATATACAGGACGAAAACCCTTTACTACGGGAAAAAAGCTATTATGGCAAGTAACAATCTAATAAATTTCCCCCTTAATTTGCGTAAATCTTGTCTACAAATAGCCCCCTTTATTTAAAAAAAAAAGAGAAGTAGTTTTTATTTGTCAGAAGTTTTATAGTATAATGTGTTCCCCCCCCCTCTCTTCCCCCAACAAAAAAAAATTGTCACCGATATAGAAGCAGGCAGTGAGCTGACGAAGAGATTTTTGTAGCTTTTGGGCTAACTTTTACCTAAAAGCTCTATCCAAATCTGAAACTTTCTTTCAAGTTCACAGGAAATTTTGGTTAGAAACAGTCAAATCCATGCTAAGTAATAACAATTTTATTTTTCTAAATACATTTTGGTTGAGTTACATGATTTACTCAGGAAGGATTAGCAGACGTGAGTCCTTGTAAATCCTTTCAAATCGTCTTATTACATATATGTTTATAATAGTCCATTTTTTAGTCTTGTTTTGAATTGTTCAAGTGTTCTACTGTCCCTGATGTCGTCTTCTATAGTGTTCCATATCTTTATTCCTACGTAATTGATATTCTCTTGTGATTTATTCGTCTTACTCCTTTTTGGTATATACAGGTCTTCATTTCTGGTATTATATGTACTAATTCTTTTTTCCAATTTTATAATGTCTGAAAACTGATGTTCATTTATTCTTTTATATATTAGTATATACGGCTATTTTGAGTTTATAAAAGTTTTGAACTTTCAGTATTTTAAATTTCTTCCTTATATCTGAGTTTTTTTTAGATGAATCATTACTTTGAAATTTTTCAATTGTTTTATTTTTCATTTTATTTATCTTAATCTCATTGACTTTGCCGAATTTTCTCCACACTGAATTTTCATAAATTAAGTGGCTATCAATTAAAGAATAGTATAAGTATTTTTTCACTTCTGTTGTTAGTAATGTGTTTAGTCTATGTATAATACCCGTACCTCTTCGTACTTTTTTCATCACTTCATTAATGTGGGGATTCCAATTTAAGTTCTCTGTTAGTGTTAAGCATAGGAATTTTGTTGTCGATATTAATGTTATGTCGATATTTATTTTTATTAATGATTAATTATTATTTATTTTTATTAATGATTAATTATTATTATTTATTTTTATTAATGATTAATTATTATTTATTTTATTAATGATTAATTTTTCATTATTTATTTTACTAATGATTAATTATTATTTATTTTATTAATGATTAATTATTATTTATTCTCTTTTATTAATGATTAATTATTATTTATTTTATTAATGATTAATTATTTATTTTATTAATGATTAATTATTAATTATTTTATTAATGATTAATTATTATTTATTAATGATTAATTATTAATTATTATTATCATTATTTATTTTATTAATTATTATTTATTTTTATTAATGTAATGTCGATATTAACGTTATTGATATTAAATATATCGTTCATGGCTAGAGTAAATAACAGCGGGCCGAAAATTGAACCCTCAGGGAGACCTGCATTTGTTGTTCTCATTTCAGATTCTTTTTTATTTATCACTGTTATTTGTTTTGTTTTTTTTGCTGTAAGTAACTTTGTAGTATATTGCCTGCTTTACCTTTGATTGCATATTTGTTAGCTATTGTTATAAGTTTATCCCTGTTTATGAGATCAAAAGCCTTACTCATATCGAAATAGATACCTATTGTACATTCGTTTTGTTCAAGCTTATCATGAAATACTGTTATTGTTCTTAGTATTGCTTCTTCAGTAGTTTCATTTTTTCTGAATCCATATGGATTTTTATCTATTAATGTTTTGTTCTCCAGGAAATTTGTTAGTCCATTATTGTAAAACAGTGTTTTAAATATTTTGGCAAAGATTGGGAGTATTGTTATAGGTCTGTAATAGTTGCAGTGTGTCTTTTTCCCTTTTTTTAAAAATTGGAACGATTTTAGTATTTTTATGTGTTTGGGATATATGCTTTATTAATCGTATCATTGTAAATTATTGTTAAAGGTATTAAAAATTCGTTTTTACATATTTTTATTATTCTTGATTGAATATCATCGATCCCTCCCTCTTTTCTCATTCATTGATTCAAGTTCTTTCATAATTTCATCTTTCGTTACGGTATCGATTACTATGGTGCTTGGTATTTGATTTGTTTTATTTGCTGTTTTCGTTATTTGGTGTTCATCAATTTTATATTGTTCTAGTATATAAAATTTTCATTCATTGTATTGGCCATTTCAATGTCATCTGTTATTTCATTTCCTTCTTTTATAATTTTATTTATTCTATTTTCTTTATCCTTTTTTCCAAGTAGTTCATTTATAACTTTCCATTTTTATTTATTCACTTATTTATTTATTTTGCATTTTTATCCATTAATCTACCTTTATAACGTTTTTCTTTAGGGAAGGACACAGATATAACAATGGACTTGGAACCAATGAAAATGCTCAGCATATCCAGTCGTTTTCCACGTCCATTTTAGAATTTGTAATTTCAAACTTTGAAAATACGAATAACCAAATATTATTGTACGCATACCACATGCACGGTGTTACCTGTACAGACTAAAAAACACAGCACATGTGGTATGCATACAATAATATTCGGTTTTGAATTCTCTTAACGTTTAATGTACGAAGTATTTATATAACATGAAATTTAATACAATACACTAAAAAATGACATAAAGAAATTGACATTAGTAGCCATTCAAAAGATGAGCTATATGTGGAGGTAGTGAAAATAAAAGTAAATTTTTTGCAGTTTGCTTCATTTTGCAGTTATTACATTCGTTTAATTTTTGCTAAAATACTGAGTTCGCCAAAGACATGATTATCAGTATAATCCACGGCCTCAAAAACATTCAAGGTTTTCTATGGATTCCACGAAAGTGGCATATGAATGTTTTTATATGGTTGTAAAAGCTGTTTTGTGTATGAGAGAGAAGGGGGCAAATGGGGTATTTGCCCTGAGTGGCACATTTTTATGGCGTGGCGAAATGGAATTATTATAAAAATTGAAGTCAATTTGGGGTGGCAAAGTATGTGTTTGCCCTGAGTGGAATTATCTACATTGTGCATTTAAAGAAGCATGCCATTGTTTCTCACTAAATCCTGAGAAGAGTGCAAATCATGCTCTCTAAAATGATTAAGTTATGACACCGCAACGCCCTGCGGTGGCGCAGTGTGGTAACGCGTTCTCCTAGTGCGCCGCTAATCCGGGTTCGACTCCCAGCAGTGCAAAGAACGCTTACTCAGAGATCTCATAAAGATCGCACTGCTCACTGTAGTCCGGGGTTTGGTTCCCTAGGCCTTAAGAGGTTCGGATTCCTCGGAAAACAGTAGGTCCCGGCGCAGCATGACCACTGTAGTCTTTGAGCCGTAAAACCAAAACGCAAACCAAACGACAC
>QLNU02015359.1:23064228-23076170 GCA_006491805.2 Dysdera silvatica | reverse complement strand
AATAAATAAGTAAATACAATAAGATAAACGAGTAGGTTGATTAGTAAAGTCATGGAAGGTATAAATTGAGAAACTGGTTTCAAACTAATCCTGAAAACCGATGAAAAATGCAAAATGTACAATGAATGGTCAGATTTTAATTGCAATAAATGAATTAAAATGTGTCGAAATATCAGTTTCAATGCTTCTTTCTTATAAAGAAATTAATCAAAGAAAAGCACGATGTGGTTTTTTTTTATTTACTATTGTGGTATGTGCATATATATATACAGTAAAACCTGCTTAAAGTAACCACCTTTTAGACTGGACTGCGATGGTCACTCTACACAAGTGGTTACTATACAAGACACACTACTTCGGTGTAAGCGTGACTAAGTCTCCATCAGTTCTCTCGTATAAAGAATTATCACTTTTCTCAGATGGTCAATTGACCATGTTCTACTGTGTATACATATATAATCTTTTTTTAGGATATATAATTTAAACTTCATTTTATTTTAAATCATATTTTTTTTTTAATTTAATGGAACAGCATAAAATTACTTCAAACATGTACGTAAAGTTCACTTCCTACACATAGACGAAAAAGTTAAACATCTACTGTAAATATGTGTGCAATGTTAGAACCACGAACATGAAGTGTTCCATGCAGCAGCTGATTAATTTCTTTTGCGTGGATCAATAATTGCAAATTGCATTACATATGCAAGCAGGCTATTTTGCTTGCATTCACAAACAGTACATGAACACTTACACTGTTTATGTTGCTTTCACTATTAACTAGGCTTCTTTGCACCTTTGTTTCTTTCATTCTAAGCACCCGCATAAATATCTACCTTTGGGGGAAAAAAACAATTCTCAGATAAATCGATTTTAATCATTACCCACATTGCCACGTTCGGTCAGTTCGTATGTTAATTTCGGTGTAGTATAAAAAAAAGACTAACTTCCATCTTTGTTTGCTTATCAGGAACCTGCATCCATCAGCTGTCCAAATAAACGCCCACGCTTGCCGATTAATTGAAATCCTATAGTTTTCATTGATTTTTAATCTCACTTTTATAAATAGAAGGAAGAGAGACGTAAGTCCGCCGCGCATTTAATACGTGCTCCGATTATTGTACTTAAAAATTCGTTAAGCACGCCATTAGTTGGAGCGTTATTCGTTCAGATAGACGATAATGATTCTATTTATATATATCCCCACTTTGTTTTACATTTGTAATTAAATCAATTTCAGGTTTAGCGACGTTTTGGCGACCTGATAGCTATTTGTGGCTCGAAATAGCGACTAATTGAAATATCTAGAAGATCGCTTGCAATTTTAGATGTAAGGTTGCTAATTATTCAATTACATAGATGGTGCTGGCCCTTGAAGCTTTTGACTTTGATAGCATGCACCTTTCGATTTTAATTTTAAAAAATAGATTTGTATTAATTAGCCCATTTATTAAATTGGAGAATTAACACAGAATTTTGAATAGGCTATTTGTAGAAATTGTTACTAAAAGTAGAAATTGCTGCTTACAAACTGTTGTCACTGCATGCTTTGCGGCCGGAAACATAGTATTTCTACTGGCTCGTATAGAAATTATTTAAGTCCTTTAACCCGCGAGCAGACGCGCGGGGTGTTTCACACCTTACAACTTACAATTTTTAAAAAGAACCGCCCACCCTTGCTTTCGAAACTGGCCAAACTCTTTCCTGTTGCCTTAAAAGTCACGATCTTTCGGAGTAGGGTGACAAAGAGAAAATTCCACTTATTGTTCCCTGTAAAACTGGACGTTTTTAATAAAATAATGCTATATAATTAGATGGGGTGCCAAGCACCCCGCTCGCATTACTCTTATCCGCGCCCCTGCTCGCGGGTTAAAAGAGTTCGGCCCTGTAAACAAGGAGAAGACGACTTTATGGGGAGGTTCGGTTCTCCCATAATCAGTACAATGTTTCGGCGTATAACGAATGAAATTCTGGGTAAAAATAAACGTAAGGCCTACCTAATCACCGCAAAGGCGTCCTAAGCCCGGGCTTTGGTCCCCAAGGGCCCCCCCCCAAAAAAGCCAAAATATTATTTCATTTTTAAATATAAATTTTTTACTTTCATCGAAACTTTTCCTAAAAAAATAAAGAAAGATTGCAACGCAGTAGCATTGCGCATTTGTTATTATATTACCTCCCAACAATTGGCACATACGGGGCAAAACATTTTGTCCCTTAAATGGAGGTGTCCCTTTTTCGGAAGTACATGTGCTGATATATACACATACTACGGACCACAGTAATCGTCTCCTATTTGGAGGTATCCCTTACAAGTAGTAACACTGTATTTGCCTATACAACTTGTGATTGGACCAATTCTGCAATGTCCCACCGAAACGGATTCAGTTCGCTACCAAATTTTTGTGAGACGAGGGCCCCAAATATGTGCCTGGCCCAGGGCCCCGCAAAGGCATGATCGGGCCCCGAATAAACGCATCTCATTAAAACAATGGAAATTACAGGTACATAGGCAGCCGTAGCTAAAAGCGATCCAATGAAATCCCATTATATGGATACATTTTCTAGCTAGGCAATGTATATCTACCCGGAAAATTATCTGCAATACATTCAGCGTCTGATTAACGCACGGGTCCCAGGAACCGCAGCCCTGGACCCCCATACTCTTGGGTCCCAAGTTTTTTCAAATGTCAGTTTGAGACGTAGTTGTTTTAATTATAACTTCTTAATTTATTTATATCACATTTTTTCTTAATTATGGTTTAGGTGTCATTGAAAACGGTTTTAAACTTTTGATTTTGCAGATCATATAGACCTATATAACAAGAGTTTGCATTCGTTATTTATTGAATAATTTTATTGTGAGTATGTGGGGAGGGACCTGTTTGAATACTGGGCCCCACTTTGGCTTGATCGGGCTCCTGAATGCATTGTGTCATTAGGTCGATGTACGATAAATTATTTTTGCAATGTTTTCAGTGCCGGATTTAGGACCTTTGGGCCCTAGGCTGGAAGGGGGGGAGAATGACGTCCCCTAAAGAGTGTGCCCCCCCTCCCGATAGTCACTCAATAATTCCTTAGTTTTTCTTTGAAGTTCGTTATCCATAACATATCCAGGGTTGCCAATAATCAAACTCGGACATTTCTAAATAAAAAAGATTGAAATCTCTCTTAAACTAATATAATATCAAATCCAATTAAAGTACCTGAAGAGGGGCCCTCAAAATTGTGGGGCCCTCTTCAGGTGGGGCCCTACGACCGGGCCTATTTGGCTTATACGTAAATCCAGCACTGAATGTTTTTGAACACTGTGAGAGAAATTTCACTTCTGGTATTATTTTGGAGTATAAACAATATCGAATAATAGGAGATTGCTGTTGCTTAGCAACTGAGATGCTGTGCGTAACTCACGTTGTCAACGTCACTATGTCCCAGCACCATAGGAAATTGATTAAGGGGGTCATAGGACCTTTCAAATTTTCAAAAAATTGTTTTTTTTATCACTTCAAAAAAAATTTAAACCATTAGAAGTATTTTGAAACAAACCGGAGCAAAAACTGTCCACTACGAGACTGACAGTGATGAAAACAATAATACTACATTTAATTCAATTTTAAGTGCTCGTAAAAGTTTAAAGTGGATTTTCTCAGCACTTGTTTCTTTTTTTAGTTTGCGCTCATGATAACTTGCTAAACTGGTTATTATAATTGAATATTATTATTTATTATTATTATATTATTATTTATTATTATTATTTATTATTATATTATTATTTATTATTATTAATTATTATTATATTATTATTTATTATTATTATATTATTATTCATTATTATTATTTTATATTATTATATTATATTATTATTATTATTATTATATTATATTATTATTATTATTATTATTATTATTATTATTATTATTATATTATTATTATTATTATTATTATTATATTATATTATTTATTATTATATTATAATATTATATTATTTATTATTATTATATTATATTATTTTTATAAATAAATTATAATATAATTTATTTATATTATAATTTATATTTAATAATAAAATTTTCCAAAAGCTTTATCATGTGGTACTTTATAATTGGTACCTGCTTTGCAATTTTATTCATCTGTTATTAAATATAGACAAAAAAGGTCTTAAAAATATGCTTAAAAATCATATTTAAAAAATATTCATAATTAATTTTCATAATTACTTTCTTTTTTATGTATGATGCGAGTACACAATATCTGAATATTTTGAGCCTATGAGCAACATTCTACAGCAAAATTTAAATTGCTATTTTGCACGCAGTCTGTTGCCACGCAATATTCAATTCGTAAATCATATTCAATATTTTGTAAAATTAAAGAAAATATTTGTCATTTAAAATTATTTTTGGCCATGTTATATATACATAATAAATGGTTTGTTATAACTAATCAAAAATTTTTTAATTAGATTTATATTTACTGAGAAAACTAAAGTTAAAAACTATCATAAATTTCTCAATTCTGGGAAAGTTAAAATGACCTATGACCCCTTAGTTATCGCTAATAAATCGAGCTGATCGTGTAAACGATGACTTGTTATTACATCAAGAAGTTATTGAGACAATTTCCAGATACCCATAACGGAAGTAGATTGAATTTCTTGTTTGACGACAATGAAATATTCTGTCCATTATTTTTTAATTATACGAGGTTTGTGCGTATTTAATAAAGTTTGTGGTAATATATAAGAAATAATTAAATTTATTACTAAAATTCGCTCTTCAAAAAAATCTGCTTTGAAGCCTTTTCCAAAAACAATAATTATCATTAGATTATATTTAACTTCTTTTTCATTTATCTATGGAATACAAACTGACAATTTTTTTTTCAGAACTACGAGGTGTTTTACCCTTAACTTAATAAAGTAGTGAGTTTTTATTTTAATTTTATAAGGATAATTCTGTCTTGCTAACAGCCTTATCTCTGTTCTATTCAAAGACTTACAAAGCTACATCTATAATGCTTAGAGCATTGCAAAGCTATCTCTGTCCTGCTTAGAGTCTTACAAAGCTACCTCTGCCCTGCTCAAAGCCTTACAAATCCATCTCTCTCCTGCTTAAACCCTTATAAAACTATCTCTGTCCTGCTGAGAGCCTCACAAAGCTACCTCTACGGCTTAGATACTTATAAAGCTGTTTATATTCTACTTATAGCCTTATAAAGCTATTTATGTTCTACTTAATAGCCTTACAAAGCTATCTCTGCCCTGGTTAGAACCTTACAAAGCCTATTTAGAGACCCTATAAGTCTATCTCTGTTCCTCTTACAACCTTATAAAAGGTCTTTCCTGAATAGAAACTTACAAAATCATCTCAATATGCTTTGAGTCTAATACGTAAAGCTATAGGTTCCCCGATTTCGATTTAAAAAAAAACAAGCTGCTTTTTGATTAGTTTCATAATATTAGCTGTCCAGCGAATGAAGAAAACTTCAGAAGCAAAAAAAAATTTGTAAATATATACAAATAGGTCTTAAATGTTGCAATTTGATGTTTTATCAATTTTGATTTCATCCGACTGAGAATATTTCAAAATTTTAGAAGTACAAATAAGTAATATTGCGTTTTTCTTTTTAAAATAAATAAATATTCAAAATATCATCTACTGGATACCATAATTATTAAGTAACTTCCTATAGCATTGGCTCATTTTAAATAATGATAATAATAAGTATTTCATTCGCTTCATTATGAACATCACACTCGTAAGTTGTGAAGTTTAAAATTCCGATGCAAAAGGTTTTGAATTTTTATATTCTTATTTGTTTATTTACAATTATCTTGTCTAATGATTTTAGATTATGTGAACCCAAATATTTATATAATTTTCAACGTATTTCAGTATGCTATAAATATTTCGGGGCCATACAAAAAGAAGTACTGCCTAATAACAAGTGGTATTTATGGAAGTTCTGTACCAGATCATTCTTATAAAGAAATTATAGAACATGAGAGAACATACGAAACATGTATTAAGTTGCAGACACAATGACAAATAATCAATGTGAAATTGACATTGATTATCACTTTTACATGTCTTAAAAAATAAAATTTATTTACGGCATAATCAGATATATAGGGTGCTCTCTAAAGTTCGGTGTTTTGCAAATAACTTTCAAACGAAGGCTCGTAGATTTATAAAAGTTAGGTGTGAGTATAGTAAAGTACCCATGGCCGATGAAGTCGGGTCGACGGCAGCGCCCTCTGTGGCGAAATTGGGACGTTATTCCACCCAATTCTGGAACTAGAGGAAATACAAAAAAAATTTCATTTACAATGTTGTTAAGCACCAGCTAGTTAGTACGAAACGATTGTTTTTGTTTTTTGCACCTTAATGGGGCAAAATTTGCAATTTAAGAGGTTTTAAAGGTATCCGTCCAGCAACGCCATTGTTGGTCAAAATTCCGATTTAACGTCAATCATTAACTTCAATTTTCAAAATTCATGTTAACTTCAATCATTCATTCTTGTAATTCCATAAAACTTCATTCATTATATAAGTGCAGATGGCACGTTACGTACTATATGCAGTATGGTGGAAAAAATTCGATGTTATTAATGCTGTTATAGAAATGTTATTATTTTGTGTTATGATTATTTGGTATGATGCGGTTGCGACGACAACCCAATTAGTTTCCAGGCTAATGCCTTAACCAACTACGCCACTGGTACTCCTAAGGCAGAATGGGGTTTTCGTTGCTACCGCATTATACCAAATAATCATGATAACACAAAAAATATTTCTACAACGGAATTAATAACGTCGATTTTTTCCACCATACTGTACGTAGTACGTAACATGAATCTGTACTTACAAAATGAAGTTTTACGGAATTACAATAATGAATGATTGAAGTTAGCGTGAAGTTTGAAAATTGAAGTTAGCGTGAAGTTTGAAAATTGAAGTTAGCGTGAAGTTTGAAAACTGAAGTTAATGATTGACGTTAAATCGGAATTTTGACCAACAATGGCTCTGCTGGACGGAAACCTTTAAAACCTATTGAATCACGAATTTTGCCCTATTAAGGTGGTGAAAAAAACACGTTTCTTACTAATTAGTTGGTGCTTAACAACTTTGTAATTGAAAAATTTTCTGTATCTCCTCTAGTTCCAGAATTAGGTGCAATAACTTCCCAATTTCGCCACAGAGGGCGCTGCCGTCGATCTCATTTCATCGGCCATGGGCACTTCACTATACTCGCACCTAAATTTTACAGCTCTACGAGCCTTCGTTCAAAAGTTCTTTGCGAAACACCAGACTGTAGAGAGCACCCTGTATACGTACAATAGGGTGGTCCTTAAATAAGTCCAAAAAATCAAAATCTTATACATACCATGATTTCATTCGGAGATATCCATGTGTTACTAAACACATCTAATTTCCACCATTTGATGCCGGACGGCAAAGTTTAATCTCATGTTATCATTGCATAATACTACTACGTAAGTACATATTTGGTATATGGTGATATAAATTTTATTTTTATTATAAATCTATTTTATCTGCATTGTTTGTAATACGTTAGTGACCAAAGCATAATCCAACGAAGTGTATAAGGTCTTCAATTTACCTTATCGGCGTACATGATGTCCTACTCATTAGATGATTAACAACTTTGCAATTAAATTTTTTTGTATCTATTTTAATTTCCGAGTTAAGTGAAAAAACTTTTCCATTTCGTCACAGAGGGCGCTGCTTTTGATCCTGTATATGTGCATATTCCCATCGAGCACATATATATAGTCCGTTCGCGGAAAATTGACCAATGGTACCGTTAGAATTCAAGGGAGCTGACGTCACAAACGGGTTGGTTCATTACAGCAGAGGGAAGGGCGTCATTTCATAACTGACTTTTCGCACAAACGTGCGCCAAAAACTAGTTATTAAATGATGCCCTCCCTTCTACTGCAATGAACCAACCCGTTTCTTACGTCAGCTCCCGCGAATTCTAACGGAACCAGTGGTCAACTTTCTGCGAACGGACTATACTCTTTCTTAACCTTTGTAGCACTTTTAGCAGTTGTTCGAAAATTATTCGACTGGCCGTGGATTTTACTTTGCACCCTGTATATGTAAAATTTATTTTAAAATTAAAATGTTGCCTAAAAATTAACCTCCTGCGTCAACTGTTATATTTTTAGCCCTGACGCTGGATGGGACAAAATTGAGTTTTCTTTGCTGATATGCACTTTAACGTGAAAATTACATACACACATTAACATTCTTTTTCCTCTCACATAAAATTAGAAAAAGAAATCGACATCGGCTGCGTTATTTGCCTGTCATCGTCTCTAGGAGTTTTTGAAGCAGAAATTTTCGGCTGTCAGTGAAAAGGGACCATAGAAATTCCACGTGTTTTCCTTTTATGTGGAAATCCGGAATTTCGTTCAGAATTCCATCACTCGTATTTCAGGAACCTGATGACGCCCGTTTAAAATATCCTTGTAGGATTAGATGAAAAATAAAAGCTTTTTACCACTATTCCGTAAGAATCGTGGAAAATTTTTTCCTGACAATAAAAACTGAATAATAAAAGGAAACACTTTTTTCTGTCCGAAACCTGTCAACGTACG
Source organism: Dysdera silvatica (assembly GCA_006491805.2). NCBI lineage: Eukaryota > Metazoa > Arthropoda > Arachnida > Araneae > Dysderidae > Dysdera > Dysdera silvatica. The sequence goes on along the minus strand of QLNU02015359.1, from coordinate 23,067,547 downwards.
GTGATAACTATACAATTCTCCATTTTGAAGCTCAGATCCGAATAGAGTGGTAAAAAGTCTGGACATGGAGCTTCGTTTCTCCAATTGAGCTTTATTTTCTTTCTACAAACATCCGCCACTGATGTTTTAAACCTTTAAAGAGCTTCACCGAGAGCAAACTTTTATGCAATAGAACGGAAGCTCTAACATAAATAGTGTTTTAATTAAATGTCGATGTTTTTACAACTGTCTAACAGAGCAAAGAAATCTCGTCCTTGTGCTAAAACTGTACTTCAAGGGAATCGATCAAAGAAAAGCCAGAGGAGCGATCGATTTTTCCACGTGGAATAAACATTCATCAATTACAAAATACGTATAAAATTTTCTATAAACTTCCTTTCAATCGGAAATCATTTGAATCTTTCAGATGGTCTAACAAAAAAAAATAATTTAATATATATATATATATATATAAATACGAGCCAGAAAGAAATCTATTATAGAAACTTACTTAGTTTCGATTGACTCTGCTATGCAGAACGTAGGTCAAGGTTCGAGAACTTTAGGAGTGTTATTCCACCTATATATATGGCCTGCAAAAGGGTTGCTGGTATCTAACTGGAAGGAGACCCACACGCTGAACGTATGTGACGATGTGTGGAACCGGCCAGGCCAGTAACCTAGTGTCCTACCCCGCCTTCAAGTGGTGCAGGCTGAGCTTTCTATTTATGTGGCAAATTAATATTTGCTGCACGGATAGAAAGGCGGAAGGGGAGGGCTAATTCACCAACCCGTCTAGCCAGCGTGGTGAAATTATGGCTAATTCCTCCATTATGTTGACACACCAGAAACCATGGCCCCTAGTCTCCAGGTGCTGGAGTGCTCCTGATCAAGGCAGCGGTCAGTGTGGCATGAAAGCAGGGGGTGCTAAGAATCACTGGAATGGCCCAGGCTGCCGTTTGTTATTGACCTTGGCAACGTATAATGGACGATCCCTTGCTTCTGAAGCAAAACTTCAGGAATTGGAAGAGGAACTAGACAAGATCAAATGGGACATTGTAGGACTCAGTGAAGTTAGAAGAAAAGGTGAAGAGTTGGTGGAACTTAAAAGTGGACATTTGTTTTATTATAGAGGAACGGAAACTGGAAGAACAAGTGGTGTTGGCTTCTTAATCAACAAAAGAATTAAAGACTGTCTTCTGGAAGTTGAAAGTACATCAGATCGAGCAGCGAGGCTTGTTGTTCAACTAACCCAGCGATACCAACTTCAAATAGTACAGGTATATGCACCAACATCAAGCCATACCGACGAAGAGGTTGAAGAATTTTATGAAGAAATCAAAGAGTTACACACCAAAGGGAAACAACATATCAAGCTCATCATGGGGGATTTCAATGCAAGAATTGGACAACAGGAACAAGGAGAGACATCGGTTGGTAAATACGGATATGGGGAAAGGAATGAACGTGGCGATCAACTCATCGAATTTGCAGAAGCTGAAAACCTTAGCATCATGAATTCATTTTTTAAGAAGAAACCGCAAAGAAAATGGACATGGAAACACCCAAATGGGGGAACTAGTGAAATTGACTATATCCTGGCAAACAAGAAATCAATTATTGAAGATTGCAGTGTACTGAACAGATTTAATACTGGAAGTGATCATCGAATGGTGAGATGTAAAGTGCACTTAAATACTAAATTAGAACGACAGAAGCTCATTAGGAAACAAGTAAGTAAGAGGGTGGATCTAATGAAACTGAAAGTAAATACCGAGGCATTCAAGTTGGAATTAAAAAATCGCTTTTCTGCACTGGAAGGACTTATTGATGAAAGTGATATCTCAGAAGCAAATGAAAACATTGTTAAGACAATAGTTGAAACTGCTGGGGAAATTGGTGGTGTAACCTGTAAAAAGCACAATAGCAAATTATCTGAGAAGACGAAACAGCTCATGAAAAGGCGAAGAGATATGAAGGTGGACAATCGAAATACCAGTTCCAGGATTGAGTACATAGAACTTTGTAAAACTCTGCGCAAAAGCATGAAAGAAGACATAAGAAAATTCAACTGTGAGCTAGTAAGGAAAGCCATTGAAAATAACAAGAGCCTTAGGGTTGTTAAAGGAAGTTTATCTGTTGGGAAGAAACACATCATTGCATTAAAAGGAGAGGATGGCACCGTAACAAGAAATAGGGAAGAAATACTTAGAAGAGTTGAAGAATTCTACAAAAATCTATACGAAAGTAACAGTGGATTAAACGAAGACATTGAAATAGTCGAAGGAACAGCTCCTAAAATCTTAAAAGAAGAAGTTTCATTTGCAATAAAAAATATGAAGAAAGGAAGAGCCCCTGGTGATGATGGTATTACATTAGATATCCTAAAAGAAGCTGGAGAATATGTAGAAGACATACTTGCAAAATTCTTTACCAAATGTCTTAACAGCGGTAACATACCAAACCAATGGGATTCTGCAACAGTAATTCTTTTGCATAAAAAAGGTGATAAAGAGGATTTGAAAAATTACCGACCAATTAGCTTGTTACCTGCTATTTATAAAATCTTCACAAAAGTGCTAACACATCGCCTGCAGAAAAAATTAGATGCAGCTCAACCAAGAGAACAAGCTGGATTTCGAAGTGGATTCAGTACAGTGGACCATATTCAAGTATTAAGAGAATTAATTGAAAGAACACATGAATATGAACTTCCATTGTGTGTGGCATTTATTGACTATGAGAAGGCCTTTGACTCTATTAAAACATCAGCAGTCATCAACTCTTTAAGATCAACAGACATTGAGGATGTGTACATTGACATGGTGAAATGTGTGTATAAAAATGCAAGTGCAAAATTTCGGTTACATAAAGATACCAAAACTATCAAAATTGGTAAAGGTGTGAGGCAGGGAGATACCATTTCTCCAAAACTTTTTACTTCAGCTTTACAGATGATTTTTCAGCAGATAAATTGGAATAACAAGGGAATAAAAATAAATGGTGAATATTTAAATCATTTGCGGTTTGCTGATGACATTGTTATTTTTTCAAGAAACCCGTCAGAACTCCAAGACATGGTACAAGAGCTCTCAACTAGAAGTAAAGAAGTTGGACTCAAGATGAACCTACAAAAAACTAAGATCATGTTCAATAATTTCGTAGAGGAAACAAAAATACAAGTTGACAACATTGAGCTAGAAATTGCTGATTCATATATTTACCTTGGCCAGCTGATTTCAATGGATGGCAACATTATGAAAGAACTCAACAGACGTATTAAACTTGGCTGGAGTGCATTTGGAAGAAACAGTTTTATCCTGAAGGGGAAATTGCCTTT
>QLNU02015359.1:23044189-23059037 GCA_006491805.2 Dysdera silvatica | reverse complement strand
CATTAACTAAATGCCGATAGCAATTCAAACGTTCGTATTACTCATATGTATCAGCAGTCTAGTATACTATTTACATATTTTCAGTATATGCGGAGCCGTTTCTAGGCATTTTACCTCCTTAGGCGAGAATTGAAAAATGCCGCCCCCACCCTTTTACTACCATTACTCTTTCGACTAGATCTCCCTCTCTACCCCAACCAACATCCAGCGGTACAACAATGTAAATCTTCTATTATACTTTTAATCATTAAACCCGTTAATTATATTTATATTTTAAACTTATATTAGTTATTTTGTAACGTTAGGGTATTGTGAATAGTAAAACAATTGCTACATGTTATAATTGTTTAATTTCAATATTTTATATTTTTGAAAACTGATATTGACGAAATAATAATTCATGATTGATTGTTTGGCTTTTTTATGGCGCAAGAGCATCTGGGCTATACTGCGCCAATAATAATTCATAACTCAACATTGTATTATCAGAGCTAGAAGACTTAAATGTATTAGATATAAAAGAACTTATGTGCAAAATTAAACAATGAAACACATCAAATATTTTTACATTTGTCAAAGTAACGACTTATTAAGTAATTGTTTCGTATGCTTTTGAAAACAATTCGATGGTTTAATTTTTTCCATTTTTTTTTTCTCCTCATTTGCTTTTTTTTTTTTATTATTTGTTTGATTTAAAAAAATCTTACGCCATTTTGCCGCCCTAGGCGGTCGCCTACTCTGGCCTAATGGTAGAAACGGCCCTTATATCATAAAAAGTCACACGTTATTAATATAGTATACTACTGCTAGTATATTATACTAGTTATATATGCTAAACATTACTAATATGTTATTTATACAGGGTGTTCGTACACTGTTTTGACAAAATAAGGTGTGATTGATAGTACCAATCAAGATGAATAATATTCGCCATAGAACTTATGGTCGCAAACCACTCCCAGCACCAGTCCAGCTTGCAGAAATAATGACGGCCAGTGCATGAGAAGCGCAAAATGCGATGTCCTAATCATCTATGCACTTGAGCAGCTGACCTGAGTTTTATCTGGCGCTTTTCATGCACCGGTTATAGTGTATGCTGGACAGTTTTAGAACTGACGCTGGTGGTAGTTTGCGATTGGGTGCTATAAGCGAATATTGTTCGACTTGATGGGTACTATCGCCCCTCTTATTTTGTCAAAATATTTCACGAACACCCTGTATGCGGTATATATCATTAATATATTATATTACGGTGGACTCACGATTTTAGGAACTCGTAGGGACCCCGAAAAAAATTCTTAAATTTGAAAGTTCGTAAATGGGAATTAACGTTGGTTCGGTACTTTTTTCTAACCAAGGCAATAAATAGTTCGTAAAACCTGTAGTTCGTAAACTGGAGGTTCTGAAAACATGAGTCTACTATATTTATATTTTCTGTGTAGTTGGTTGGTTGTTAGTATTTTTATGACGCAAAGGAACAGCAATGGTCATTCTACGCAAACAAAAGGTGAGATCGTGAATACGGTTTTAAGTTTGAACTTCTAAATATTACTAGTATTATATATATACATATATATATATTTATTTATTACTAGTATATTATACTATTTATATATACTTTTATTATAGTACATTATTGCTAGTATCTTATACCATTTACATACGCTATTAAATTTCATTATTGCTAGCATCCTCTACCATTTATATACGATAATAAATCATACTATTTACAGTATATTATTCATAACCACAGTACCGCACGTTCAAATCATTCATAGTTTTAGTTTTGCGGAGCCAGAACAACAAAGGTATTACCGTTTTTGAAGGATTCCGAACCTTTTAAATACTAGGAAACTTACTACAGGGCTACAGTGAATAGTTTATCAGGTTTTTTTTGTTTTTTTTTTGTTTTTTTTTGAGATCGTTGGGAGCCGAAACCGGGATAACGGCGACTAAACGAACACGTTATCGCTGCACCACCGCAAGGCCCACTATCAACTGAAGACCCAAACAAATCTTTTATGATCACACGCTCTAAATATCACGTTTTAACAGCTCACATTTAGACATAGCATAAATGTACTAGTGCTTTTCAAATTCATGCAGTACGGTGTAACAGTTTGTATTATTGACCGTCAATTGACAATCAAGTGTTCAAACCGTGGAAGAGAAAAATTAGTAAATTGAGGACTGTGACCGAAAACAAATCAGCCTTGTTTAAAGCCATGAGAATGAATGCGAAAAATACAACGAGCACAGCTCGAACCAGTTACACTTGGGTTGCCGCAGTGACCATAGGACCGCGAAGTTACTGAAACCGGCTATATACAAACTCTTCCTTTGCGGGCTTCATAAAGCGATCTCTTACTAAAGTATTGTTTGTGGTTTTACGGCTCAAGGTCTACAATGGTCATGCTGTGCAGCGACCAACTGTTTTCCGAGGAATCCAAACCTCTGGACCTACAATTTTCCGAGGAATCCGAACCTGTTAAGGCCTGGAGAACCAAACCCCGGACTACAGTGAGCAGTACGATTATTATGAGATCTCTGAATAAGCGTTCCTTACACCGTTGAGAGTCGAACCCGGATTAAAAGCGCACTAGGCGAACGAGTTGCCACACTGCGCCACCACAGGGCCATCCTTGCTAAAGATTAAGAGAGGGAGCTTAAATAAAAACTATTCTGAATGAAACGTCCACAATTTTGATTTAAACTGTAATAATTTCTTATGATTCATAGTTGATTGCTTCTCTCTTTATGACACAAGGACAGCAAGGATCATCCAGCGCCAAACAATATGAGACGGCACATGCGGTGTGTGGTTCATAAATAAAAGCAAGAAAAAATATGTCTGATCTAGAATTGACTCGAACCGGCAACCTTTAGTTTGCAAAGTATTTAATTTTATCTTACAAAACAAGTTTAAAAATTAGTTTAATTCATACATAACACAAGTATGCTATATCCTTCACTAAACGAAGAAATATATGACTTTTCCCATCTGCTATAACCAAGCAGACTAGCTCGTTAGACTATTGGGCACACAGTCAATATATGAGGCATCCATGTCCATAATGGAAACGTCAATCATTGTTCTATATCAAGGTTGTCCAACATGCCGCTCGCGAGCCACAATCCTGCCCGCCGACAACTGTTTAGAATAAAAAAAAATCCCAAAAGAAAAATTTTAGAGTGTTTTCAGTCATAACGGAAGACAGTAATGAGAGCATGGGTGAGCCCCTTCCATATCAGAAATGAATAAAAACGAGCACAAGAAACTATGAAGGGAGATCGTTTTTTTACGAAACCATTCGCCCACGAGATTCTTGAAAAAATTTCGTGTTACCCCTTGCCTAGAAAGGTTACGTCAACCCTGTTCTATATTATTCACAATAGCATCCTTCCTTAAATGGACATTTTTGTCTAATAAAATTCTGATTTATGCGTAGACGAAATAATGAGAAAGGTGTTTTCGGAATGCAAATGCCAAGCTTATTTTTAACGGTGCTATTGATTTTAAATCTAATACCAATCGTTTGATATTAGTGAATACCATTTATAATACCGTATGATTTGGCATTAGAAACTTATAAATATTCCATGGAAATTTTACGTATTCCCTGTCATCAGTGGCCCCTTAACAACTTGAATATTTGTTGACAAAATAGAATTTCACACGCGGGTTTATATTTGTTAAATCATTCGCAGTACTGTTTTGGGATAGCTTGTGAATTCTTCTTTAGAACGAGAAATGTAGCTGTATTCTGAACGATCTGCTTTTTCGTCAGTCGCAAAAACAGTAAGGGTTACAGTGTTCCGAGACTTACAATTGTCCAAGGAAATCGAACCTCTTATGCCCTGGGGAACCAACTCCAGGACCACAGTAAGCAGTTAGTTGGTAATTCTTTTGACACCTTTGGGAGTCAAACCCAGGATAAGGGCGTGCTAGGCTAGCGCATTACCACTGCACCATATTCCAAATGACAATTAGCAAATTTCGCTGACAATCTGCTATGCATCGTATCTAGAACACGCCTGCTGAAGTCATCTGTTCTGTCATAAAATTGCATTTCCAAAAACATGCGATATATCATCTACTTAATATACTAATTGGTTGTTAACTGCCATTCAGGAAAAAGCTAAATACACGAAATTTCATTACGATGGGGGTTACAACACCCAAAACTTCCCCCCTAGCTACGCCTCCGATTACACACAGCCGCTTTCTCGGCGCACTGTCGTAGTATTGCGCTTGCAAAATGACATGCGTGAATGGAAGATACCAGTGTGTCCACTCGTTTACTGAACGAATCAGTGAACGATTTGAAACAGGCGAGTCAAATCATTCGCTGAACGACTTTTCCCACCGTTCATGAAAGAACAGACTACTCGTTCAGTGATTCGGTCTTTGAAAGATTGGGCAGACAGCCATTAGAAGATATTACGGCCAGAAGCTTTTCCACACGATCTCGAGACATAAGGACTAAACCACGGGCATGGAATGTCTACACTGAATAGCAAGTTCGCCATAACAATAATAAATTCACCGTAACAATAATAAATTCACCGTAACAATAATGAATTCACCATAACAATAATAAGTTCACCATAATAAGTAGTTCACCTTATTAAGTTCACCACGAGTAATAAGTTCACACAGAGCTTTACTCAAACATCAAATCATTCGGATATCCATCGCGAAAGCTCCAGCGCATTTTCTGGCTTGTTTTAGAATTGTTATACAAGACACACTCTGCATGTGTAGTGGTAATGCAACTCTCGAAATTGCGCTTACAGAACTCCTGCGTGTTGCAGAACGCCTTGCAGAAATAAAAACTTATGGTTAAATTGCAAGAAATACTATGCTGAAGCAGATTTCAGAAATAGTTTTCGAGTATAAGGCTTGTAATTTAATAAGGGTAAACGTTCTATCTATTTTAAGAGTATAGACTTGGCCACGTTGACAGGGAGTGCTATACATACCCTAGACATGCGAATCCATTAACACGAATTATAGATTCTTTTATTCTACTATTATTTATTACCTATGATTTGGTTTGTTGCTTGGTTACCCTATTCATATGGTAATTCCCTATGCAATCAATATTCCTTGTGGTTCGAAAACGATTTCTATGGACAGTTTTCTACACCGTTATCCACTAAACTGATGAATGTACAGACAATTGGTAGCATAGATCACATTTGAAGGCATAAAAGGCTCGATATCACTTTTACGAAAGCGGAAGTGTGAATTTTAGCATGCGTGAAACAGACAATCGTGGTCGATTGTTATATATCGATAGTAACATCAAATCACTTAGTTTAGGGATAAGCTAGAACGGATTTAGGATATAGGCTAAAGATAAAAATATCAATATAAAAGAATCTTTATACCACTAACAATAAGTATTTTTACCTTTACCGAATTCGCTATGGAATTATAAAAACCCTCAATAAAAACAGCTGGAAAATTTTTTAAGTGCATCAGCACGGAATAGGAATATTTCGAAAGAAATAAGCAAAGTTAAGGGTAATAAACAAAATAGTGATAAATTAAACAAAATAAATGTATGAAAATAATAAATTTATTAAACAATTTTTTTTAACTTCAATAAATATATTGGTAATTTTTTATATACTTCACTATACGTAAGTTTAAATCTTGAGGACAATGGACCTTTTTATATAATTTCTTACCAATTAACGACTAATTTGCAACCAAAAGTGCTTAATTAATTTTAATTTAATTAGTGTTTTAGTGAATTCTTATTAACCTGTTAACCGGGGAATAAAATTTTGTGAAACTCGTTTCACACTGGGGACTTTTTTTCACAGTGATATTTAATTTCAATGACGAAAAATGTCGTCATTCGCATTTTGGTAGTCTTCCGGGCATGACGAAAAATGTCGTCATACCCAGTTAACAGGTTAATTAATCCCAAATTATGTATTCCGATAAATAGCCAATTATTCATGTACAGTGGGATCTGGTAAAATGACCATCTTGATAAATTGTCTACCTGAAGAAAATAAAACCATATATTAAAATACTGGTAGGAACTTAGTCAAACCTATACCAAAATATGTTGTGCATAGTGACCATATGTCTATGGTGGCCACTGCAGTCCTGTCCCAAAGGTGGTCACTCTAGGCAGGTTCTACTGTATTGTATTCCTAGGGAATATTATTTACACCATATGAATTATAGTAGTAGCGAAACACATTTGAAAGTATAAAAGACAAGTTTTATAATAAATGATCAAAATGACCGATTTTCTTGTTGCAATCATTTGTAAAAAAAAATTTCAATGCAGAAAATAATGGCGAGTTTTAAGATGCGTTAATATATAAGATGACGTAACTTCCAATTCACTTAATAAACCTTCACAGCTATGTGTTAAGGTACCGTAAGGAAGAAAACTTACGTACGCGGTCCAGTCAACGTATGTCGAAATGTGCAAAAAAAATTAAGACTTAAAACTGAATTTAAAACAACGTTTGAAAATTTTAAATGTTTGGAAGACATATTTTCAGTTTTCTTCGATTTTTTTTTTTATTATTATTTTTTCAATAAATGTAAAATCAGTACCTAATCAAATGCAAATAGAGGTACATGTAATGGAGATACAGTGCAATTCAAATTTGACGGCAAAATTCGGTGGGTTTGGTGTACCTGGATTTTACAATTATTTACCTTCCAACTTTGAAAATACCAAAAAATTCGCATATAAATTTATTTCCATGTAAGGAAGTACATATCGATGTGAGCAATTATTTACAATTATGACATAAAATAAGTCTCCTGTGAGATCCAGAATTGCTAACATTCGTCTCAGGTCAATTTCGAAAGTACTCGTTGCGAGCAAGATTTTCCCCGAACAGTAAAGTTAGTATAGCAACGAAGAGATGCCAACTGTCAACAAAAACACATTAATTATTGTTCTTGTCCTTTTTTTGCTTTTCGAAATAAATCTACGTTTCTATGAAAATTATTAGTTTTTGCTTTTTTACGCGGCCAACATATATAATACTTAGATCTTGTTCATTTGGCCCGCGTTGGACTTCGAGTTTGACGTACGCCAACCATCACTTTATTTCGCACATTTCTGTCTATTTCCCAATTCGGGAAAGAGCGAAAGTCACGTATATTTCGCGAATTCAGAAAGAACCTCATTATTCCTGTAATTCAAGTGCCATTTCACACCTCCAGATACTTCCTCGGCAAATATTCATTCATGTTTGCTTATTGCTAATTCCAGACGTAGATAGTTATTTCAAATCTAAAGGCCGCGGGCACATTTAGCATAAATGAAGCCCTGTTCGTGTTACATTGTCAACATGCCCTTTGACGCGACCTCGACTCTCCTTATTCTAAAGCTCATACAGTCAAAATACTATCTGAATTGCTAATATCTTTAACTAGAAATTGTTTGGCACTCCATGAAATTCAAATACACATACGTGTACCTAATACTCGATTTACAATATATTTCTGCATCTTTTACTTCGAAAAAGCGTACCTAATGTCCAATTTCCAGATAACGTTACTTACAGTGACACTTGGTGTTATTTAATACTGTTAAAGCACGTTACCAATCTACAATCTAACTTTTAATTACTAGTAAATTACCACTTTTAATTACTAGTTAATTACCACTTTTAATTACTAGTTTATTACCACTTTTAATTATCCACTAACTGAACTAATGGTGTGGAAACTTTAAGGGATGATAATCAGACTGCAGCCAGTAAGATCTCAAAATTCCGCCAGAACTGTCCGATCATCCTTTCGTCCATAGCACCAGGGGCGCACCAAGACGACCCTAATCTCGGACCATATTTTGCGTTGTGAGTTATTTCAGTGACTTATGCCCTCACCTGCGCCTCTGCGGCCATCCATTCCGTAACCTAAGCCTCACTGGATGAGGTACCACCATAACGACGATATAACTAGTTCAACTACCATAGCTCAAACCGCCGCTTAAAACTTCAGGCGAGAGGCAGATACCATAATTCACCATTCATGCACTGATCAGCTAACTGAATTGTATTTGTGCCTGTCATGCACTGGTTGTGGGCATTTGTGTATGGATGGTTTTCGAACTGGCACTGTAAGGACGTGACCCTAGGTTCCATATGTAGTAGTGTCCGCCTTGATGAATACTATCACCCTTTAAAGTTCTGAACATTGATGCAGTTATACCCTATATTGGTGGTTCCCAACTCAGTTTAAGCCGCGGACCATTTTTCCACTTCAATTGGACTCGCGGACCACTTTTCCGCTTCAATTGTGCTCGCAGACCACTTTTCACTTCAATTGTGCCTGAGGACCACTTTTCTACTTCAATTGCGGCCGCGGACCACTTTTCTACTTCAACTGCGACCGCGGACCACTTTGAAAAATTCTTAGGAGTTGGCTTCAAGACCTTAATAAAAAAGGGAACTGGGTCTTTTTTGGGGAAAATGTGTTTGTACAATCGTTCTTTGGTAAAAAAAAAAAAAGAAATAAACAGAAAAAGAAATAATAAAATCTAATAATAATACAGTCAAACCTCGTTAAGACGAACACGCTTAAAACGAATTACTTTTAATACGAACCGTTTTCTGAAGTTCCGTCAGATTGTAAAATACTACAAATATGCAATCAATTTCATTTTTATATTTAATTTTAATATTTAATAATAATTTTTATAAGTGTTTTAATAATTTTTTTTAAATAATGGCCCGTCTTACGGACCACTAGATGGGAACCATTACCCTATATAAATATGTTTACTATTATTACAGTAGAGCGCCGATTATCCGAATTTCGCTTATCTAAAATCCCGGTTAACCGAAATTGTCTACTGCACTTTATTAGTATTATTGATGTAGGCATTTGCGTTCAATAACTTCCGCAGAACGCTCAGATATTCCTTGTTTTTTATCTGGTCTACTAGTAGCAGAAAAGATCACACAAATGATATATATCGGACAGACATTTTATTGCTTGAAGTTTTTGGCTCAACTGTCATTCTTTAAACATCCATCAAATTGTCGTAGAAAAAAGTCCAAAATGTTGACAATTTCAAAAAAGCTCGAACTGCTCCTTTTCGCCGCAGGATTATTCTTCAATATTAGTAGCTTATTGGGGGGGGGGCTCAAACCCTTATTGAGATATATCGATGGGTCTCAGAACCCACGGGCATATATAACTCTATATCTATGACTATATGCCTACGGTTACTTCGTTGTATGGCGCAAGGCAGCTAAAATCATGACGCGTTAGAATCTACAATTTTCCGCAGAATTGTAACTTTTGTTTACCTAAACAATTAAAACTTGGACCTGACTTTGTAGTGGGGGACCCTGAGTGCTTATAGAGATCAAACTTGGAACTATTGCATGACATCTAACCGTGTAAGAACTGCGAGTAATTTTCAGTTTGTGAGTTTTACGGCGCAAGGACAAGAGTCACGCTGCGCCGCAACCGAGAGTTTTCAGAGGGATCCGAACCTCTTAAGGCCCAGGGAATCAATCCCCGTACTACTGTCCATTCGCGAGAAGTTTGCATCCAGGTTCCGTTAGCTGAAGAAGCAGACGGGTTGTTCCATTGCAGTAGAGGGAAGGGCGTCTTGCCGTAACTGGTTTTTCGCGCGCGAAAAACTTTTCTGTCTTTTTTTTTTCCTTTTCTGTCTTCCTACTTATCCAATCTTCTCAAACATAACGTTCAATTTTTGTGGTTGTCTGGGTGAACCAGGAGCGTTGCCAGATTTTTTCGGCTTGTAGAGAGAAATCAAAATTTTACAAAATGGTAATGACAAAAGTAAACTGTAGAGTTTTTAAAAACATTGGTTGGGGAGGGGTGATATTATGACATATGGTGAACAATTTCACAATTGAAAGTATGATTTCGCAGTTTACAAGGTTGAAGTTACGTGAGAAAAGTTTTTTTTTCTCCATTACGTAGGTTGCTTTGTAGAAAAGCGATTAATGGCAAAAAAAATCGCCAAATTCCTATTAAAAATCCGCATTAAGAGATTGGCGCCAAGACAGTCGTTGCCAAAACTTGCATCACAAACAATGCAAGGAGCAGAAGTGAAAATTTCCGTAAAATGGAATTTTTTCACGTGCTAATTTTTTTTTTTCTTTTTTTCAACGTAAAATTACGCCCACACACAGAACAGGAAAATATTCTGGATCCAGAAGCACAATCTACGTTTTCAGATACCCTCAAAAAACGAAGCTCACAAAAAATGTCTCAAAATTTGTTACAAGGTGCATGTTTGTGGCTTTACGGGACAAGGACTACAATGGTCATGCAGCTCCGAAATCTGTTTTCTGAGGAATCCAAACCTCTTGGACCTACAGTTTTCCGAGGAATCCGAACCTCTCTGGACCTACAATTTTCCGAGGAATCTGAACCTAGGGAACCAAACTCTGGACTACAGTAAGCAGTGCGATCTTTATGAGATCGCTGAGTAAGCGCTCTTTGCACCGTTGAAAGTCGAACCCTAGTTAACGGCGCACTAGGCCAACGCGTTACCACACTGCGCCACCGCAGGGCCAAGTTAACGAAGTAGTAGCTCCAAACAATCAAACGAGACATATAAACGAAATAACTGCACAGCGAAAGGTTACAAATTATTCTGGCAATTATCAGCTCTCAAAACTACCTAGATACAATTTACGATTTTAGTCGCAATGATCTTACGATCGAAATCGTTCATGACGAATATTGCAGCAATAATTAACCCTCAATGAAACGTCGAGGTGCATCAGAAACGCCAAGTCCTCGAGCATGCGCAGTGTACGATTTTCAGTTGCCCATAGGAAGCCATCTCAGGTTAGAGACGCTAGCGGATTTCACTGGAAAACCTAGATCCGTTCTCCTACGACGACACCTCTCCTAAGGTAACACCTGTGTCTGTCGGACCATTAACCCTCGTTCTATTCCCAATGGTATCTTAAAGCGCTTGCCGCCCCACCGTAACCCAGAATTTAATTCCTACGTCGGAAAATTATAGATCCTTGCGCCATAAGAACCGAAACAAGCCGATCTTGTTCGTTTGTTTGTGGTTTTGCCGCTCAAGGACTATAATAGTCATGCTCCATCCTTGGACCTACAAATTTCCGAGGAATCTGAACCTCTTAAGGCCTAGGGAACCAAACCCCGGACTACAGTGAGCAGTGTGATCTTTATGAGATCTCTGAGTAAGCATTTTTTGCACCATTGGGAGTCAAACCCGAGTTAACGGCGCACTATGCGAACGCGTTACCACATTACACTTCCGCAGGGCCCAATCGTGTTCATACAACTCCGAGTGTTTATAAATAACGTATTCCGGAAAAAAGTGGGTTTGAATGTGAGAATTCGATTCCAGTCCAATTGGACTAGTTATTTTAGCTTAAATCGTTAATGTAGAACCCATGGAATCGACTGCTGCAAATACCGTTCGAACAACCCGTCATAGCTCAACCCCATGTTCCTCATATTTAAACCCGAGGGTTGAACAAACACTGGCACTACTTTAACGAAATTTGTAATTCGTTTAATGGCCCCCGTGTTCAGTAAAACTGACACATTATCCCATTCTTACGGGACGAACGCGTTTTTCTTACTTTTAAGACTCACGAGTAACATCGCGCGATTTATTACGATTAGAATCGAAATCGAGCGAAATGTCAAATGGCGGTAAAATAATAGTTTCGCCGAAAAAAATCGATATGCCATCGATCTTAAGATGGGTTTTATTTATATATATTAAAAAATGAATTACCAATTAAAATTGAGATACCGAAATAAAATGTTTTTAAATGGAGGAAAAAACGCGTTTTGTTCTTTTTTTAAGAATAGGTCTTTTACCCAATTTATTTGTAGAAAAACTGTTTGTAAAGCTAAAAATACTTTAAAATCCCAGCAGCAAAAAATCATTTTGTTTAAAGCTAGCTATTCTCCTAAATCTGTACGAGTCTTCTTAAAAAATCCCTTGCAAAATTAAAATAAACAATTTGTTTACACTTTCTATTTCTTCAAGGACTTTTTTCGATGGAATGCGAGCCAAATTATTAATTACGAATAATGTTAAAGAAACATTTAAAATAAAAAATCACCATGATTTGTTTATATACGTTGTTTATAAGCTGTAAATAATGTATAGTTTATATATAAAAAGTTTATATATCTTATTTAAAAACCAAATATTTAATGTTTAGTAAAGCATCTGTGAATACAAACTAATAACATTTTTAACGAAACACTATGGATAGTTATCAGCAGATTATAATGATAGAATCATTAACTCATAACACCAAGCTTGATAACAGAAGACTTTAAATTAAATTAAACAATATTAATCAACGTTTATTGGCGTAGTGATACTAACACCGATGTTATGGCGTGATTAGATGGTGAAACGTTCGAAAGAAAATAAATATTTCTGCCTTCGGTGGGGCCTGAACCCACGACCTTCCACTTGCCGGGAGGAGACTCTACCATCTGAGCTACGAACGACAATATTTAATCTCTTACGAACGTATATAATGACTATTTACTGAAGCCGGTTATTTCGCAGAATGGTGTAGTACATAGACTACTATTTAAACCAAATTGCAAAGAGACTGGTATTAAATTGATCGAAAAGCCCGTTGCAGCATATGTATTTATATAAATCGAACACTACGCAGATTAAATCAAACAATAATGTCAATCCATCAACGTTTATTGGCGTAGTGATACCAACGCCGATGTTATGGCGTGATTAGATGGTGAAACGTCTGAAAGCAAAATGTTTTTGAGTTCGGTGGGACCTGAACCCACGACCTTCCACTTGCCGAGCGAAGACTACCATCTGAGAGCTATGTGGCCCCACTGAACGCAAAAAAAAAATCTTTCGGACGTTTCACCATCTAACCACGCCATAATATCGGCGCTGGTATCACTACGCCAATAAACGTTGATTAATATTGTTGTTTAATTTAATCTGCGTAGTGTTCGATTTATATAAATATAAACAGAAGACTTGTCAGGGCAAGATGATCATCAGAGTATCATTGCGACGTTACGGCTCACGGACAACAATTGTCATACTGCGCCGGGACCTAACATTTTCCGAGGAATCCGAGCTTGATTCCAGGGAATCGAACTCCAGGAAAATAGCAAGTGTTCCACGACGCCATTGGGGTCAACTCCTTGTCAATGGTGCGACCGACGAGCGCATTATCGCCACGTCACATTGGGCCGTAGACCGACGTTTCAACGAAGAACCTGAGCCCCTTAAGGCCAAGTAAATGAATAAACTCCCGAACTACGGTGCGTAGTTAGTCGGAAAGCGTTCTTTTTGACACAAATGGAAATCAAATCAAGATTAAAGCCACTTTGAATGCGTAACCACTGCAATGTCGTAGAGCATATCCCAAAGTTAAAACTGAAATCGAAGAGGAAGCGTATTCATGACTTCTTAACCTGCCGATTAGAGCGCGCCGATTAGAGGAACGCGAGAACGCGCGCGGGGTGATTTGCACCCCATCTAATTATATAGCATTATTTCATTAAAAACGTCCAATTTTACGGGGAACAGTAACTGGAATTTTCACTTTGTCACCCTACCCCAAAGATTGTGACTTTGAAGGCAACAGGAAAGAGTTTGGCCAGTTTCAAAAGCAAGGGTGGACGTTTTTTTTTCACAAATTGTAAGTTGTGGGGTGTGAAACACACCCCACGCCTGCTCGCGGGTTAGAAATCTTTGCGAGGACATTAAACGTCTTAAGATCATAATTTAACACAGTTTTAACAAAATTTATGTTTATTTGGTAATTTTATTTATTATTTTGCTTATTTCATTTATTTACTTTTTGTTTATTTCATTTATTTACTTTTTGTTTATTTCATTTATTTACTTTTTGTTTATTTCATTCATTTACTTTTTGTTTATTTCATTCATTTACTTTTTGTTTATTTCATTCATTTACTTTTTGTTTATTTCATTCATTTTTTGTTTATTTCATTCATTTTTTGTTTATTTCATTCATTTTTTGTTTATTTCATTCATTTATTATTTTGTTTTACTTTTTTGTTTATTTCGTTTATTATTTTATTTATTACTTTTTTGCTTATTTTATTTATTGTTTTATTATTTCGTATACTGTGTTTTATTTTATTTATTAGATTACTTATTTTGTTTAATTTAGTTTGGTAAGTCGAGTTTCACGCATGGTCCGTATTCAATTTTTGAATATATAACGGACATTAAGATTATTTCTTGTTCGAGTTTTAAGGTGCAATTTCACATAAGGTCATGCTGCGCCGGGACTTAACGAAGGTTCGGAATTCCCTGGACAACGTCGTCTAGGGACTCAAACCCCGGACCATTATGGATAGAACGACAGGGTCTAGGTTATCATCTGGAATCAAACCCAGGTTAACTGCAAGATAGACAAATGTGTTGCAACAGTATAATCCAGAACATTAATATAATTTTTAAAATAGTCAATTATAAGTAATCTATGATAATAGCTTCCATGGATAGAAGCTAGCGATTTTTTGTGTAATTTTTTGCAAACTTTTCTTTTTTGAAAATAGAATGCATTTCCCTGCAATTTTAAATAGATTTTTTACCCCTTTCTATGAAATTTGCTATAAACAGGGAATATTTTGATGCAACATCAGTAAACAATACCCAAAATTTTTTCTGGATTCTTATGTCATTGCTTACCAAGGGTGGATCCAGAAATCTTTCTAGTGGTGGTGGTGGGGTGTTTCCGATTCCTATTTTTAGCCACGGGCCCGTGTACTTTTCATTTCACTTTCTATAACATAGTCCCGGCTTGAGAGGCCATGTTGTACCCCCTTGGGAGGACATTTTGTACC
>QLNU02015359.1:23011782-23035260 GCA_006491805.2 Dysdera silvatica | reverse complement strand
TAGAAGGAAACGCTCGCCAAAACTTCTTTTTGGTGCCAGTACCGTATTCTAAAAGAGCGCCATTGTTTTCATTACATGTTATAACTTAAAAAGATTAATAGGTACTTTTTAAATTACTGATTCTAACAAGAAGGGCTATGTTTGCCAGGATTGAAAACTGCCCATACTCCCAACAGGGGTGTTGATGAAATATTTTGAATTATAAAATAAAGGAAATTTTAAAAATAAATTTGTGCAATTCACAGACGTATCTCGCTCATATGGTGCCCGGTGTGAACCCGAAATTTGACATCCCCTCTAATTTAGCAGACACTGATTAATTATTTGATAAAAAATGAAAGCTAAACGAAGTTCTACAGTAGCACAAACTGGAATGAGACAAAAAAATTTTTAAGTATTCAAGATGAATGGTTGCCTTTATTGGCGATCTTTAAGAATGTTGGCATTACCTTCAAGATTATATTAAAATTAGTAGATTTTAAAACATACGTTTCCAAAAAACAAAAGCTCCAAGAAATATTATTTCTTCAACAATTTATACAACCAACATATATTTTTCAAATAGATGAAAACATTAAATGTGCATATATAGCTTTGATGTTGGATGAACCTAAAACAATTAATGCACCTTAGCTTGGCTACTACAGAGTAAAATTATGAAGGGAAACAAATTACCTTTACGTGAGATATTTGTAATCCGAAGGTTTTCTTTACTTCGAAACTCGTGGAACGACCCATTACTTTTTCCTGATTGCTATTTATAATGGAACACAACAATGTGCCATTGTTAAAACGACAAAATACCATGTAAAAATTACGGAAAACTCTGAAACGTTTTAAACTTGTTCGGTAAACTGTAAACACATGAAAA
Source organism: Dysdera silvatica (assembly GCA_006491805.2). Taxonomy (NCBI): domain Eukaryota; kingdom Metazoa; phylum Arthropoda; class Arachnida; order Araneae; family Dysderidae; genus Dysdera; species Dysdera silvatica. The sequence continues at coordinate 23,034,389 of QLNU02015359.1, read as the reverse complement.
CACATGGCATGTTTACCCATGTCATTTGGCGTCCCCTATGAACAACCCTAGTAATTACTCCAACAGAAAGTGGGGACACCCTTAAAATTCACGTGAGCGGGCCTGTAGTAATCTAGTTGACTGTGGTCTAGTTAAGGCATAAAAATAAAAAATTATAGGTTATGCAATACACTTTATGATGAGTAGGCTAGTTTGACGAGAACACATTCAAAACTTAGCTGAAATCATGATCATATAAAAGGTTAGCCTGTTAATTTTCATTTCCCTTTATGGTGTATGGACAATATTGGTGTAGCAACAGCAAAAAAAGAAAATAATAAACCATGCACATCCAATTCAATAATGCTAAGTTTTTAATCTAATTATGTATGTACGTTAGCGATCTGAGTATGAACCTCTTACTACGCTCAGTTAGCAAACAGTTTATTTACTTTTATGGTGCAAGGACATTATTGGTGTAGCAACAAAGGAAAATAATAAACCATGCACATCCAATTCAATAATGTTAAGTTCTTTTTCTGTAATTATGTACGTCCGTCAGCGGTTTGAGTATGACCCTCTCATCACGCTCAGTTAGCAAACAGTTCACCTTTACCTTTATGGTGCAAGGATATTATTGATGTAGCAACAGCAACGAAAGAAAATAATAAACCATGCACATCTAAATCAATAATTCTAAGCTCTTTCTCTGCAATTGCGTTTGTCCGTCAGCGATTTGAGTATGACCGTCTTACCACGTTCACTTAGTATAGGAAATGTTCCCTGCTGTGTCCAGCATTGTATGCCCTTGGCACGAATTTTGTTGTAGGCCTGTTTTCTGATGTGAATAAGGCTTTCGGCTATGACCAGGCCAGTATCCTTCAGAAGTCTTTTGTTCTTGAAGACATAGTCTCTTTGAGCCATTCTTATAAATTTAATGACCATTGGTCTCGGTGATTGTCCGTGAGTGGTATTGCGACTTACGCTTCCTAGACGATGCGCGTTTTCCAAATCCTTTGATAACATGGTAGTTTTTATCTTTTCATTTAAAGTATCCACTGCAACGGTAATCGGGTTTTCGTTCTCAGTTTTCGATAAACCATATATCATGATACATGGCTGGCGAATGTATTGCTGGTGTTGTTCTAGGGCGCATTCAAGATCAATGATAGACCTTTCTAGATGTTGAACTCTATTCTCCAATGCGACACATCGCGATACCCATTCATCACTTGGGAAACCAAACCCGGGAGCAGCCGTAAACCAGTGCTAGATTTCCCTATAGGCTGTGTAAGTTAAAACGTAGGGCCTGACAATCTACAGGGCTTCCTACTAAGGTGTACGTGAAAATTTCATAAATTATTTACGTATTTTTTGGTAAATTAAATTCATAGTAGATATATTTTGTGCAATGAATCATAAAAGAGTTTGGATGATAAATTACTCGTAAAGAAAAGAATGATTTCTCGGCACCTATGGGAGACGGAATCCGCGACCTACTGTTAACTATTGATTCAAGTGCTCTTTCCTACTGAGCTACATTTGAGCACTTAACTGGCCATTAAGAGGTTGGGGTTTGGTGTTACCCTACTCTGGAAACGTGTTGGAAACTTCTTTACGTGTTGGAACTTCCAGTTCCAACACGTAAAGAATGGTGATCCTGAATGAGCTCAATTTAGTGCAATCGGGACGATTGAAAAATCAGTATGGCCGAGTGTTAGATAATTATTGAAAACTGAAAGAAAAATTCGAAGAAGCGCAACGCACTTGCAAAAGTGAACGCTTTGCGATAAATGGAGTTTGTTTTTCGATTTTTTCTTTTTGTAATTTCATTCTGTTTTTATTATTGTACTTTTGGCTTTTATTTGACGATTAAAGTGAGATCAATCTCTAACGGCGAAGATATGTATATATATATATATCACAAACATTCCTGAATAAAATAAATGAACAAATTGCAGCCTGAATTTCACGCCGTACTAACGTTATGGTGTAAGTCCAAGAAAAAATAAATTCTTTTGTGAAAGAGGGCTGTCAGAAAAATAATGAGAATTTTATACTAGTTTAGAAAACGACACTTGGAAAAAAAAGGCAGCTTTCGTTGCTACGAAACATGAGAAAAACTTAAACAGATTTGGTTGGGATAAAATTCAACACCGCCTTTTTAGAATATTTTTTATGTTCGCCGAAAAGATGTTTTCCCGGAAAATCTTCAAAATTCAATTTTTGCTATAAAAAGTTTATAGAACAATTTCGGACGCAACATTTTCTTCAACAGTGCGTTTAACATTTAAAATTTTACGACAAAATTGGATAATGTTTTATTATATTTAATGTTTTATTCGTAATAACATGTTCGAGCAAAACCTTATTTAAAATTGCAAAAATTTGCCCACTGATAAGTTTGTATTCACTGAAGGTGTTGATTGGAAATGCTTTTATTGGAATCGCAGTATATGCCCGTGCTCCATCTTTCATAAATATTGAGCAAGTGGTCAATTTATCAGGCCTTCCAATGTTGTCGAATCATACACAGAAATCTGTCGTTCAGAATGAGGTGAGTTCCATCCATCCGGATAGGCTGCACCAATCAGTTCCAAGCGTTATCACTCGCCTGAATTGTATTATATTTGGATGCCAGGTGCCTCATTTAACTTGATGAACCCAGATATCTCGGAAATAACGCACCGGATAAAAAAAAGTACAAAGCAGATTTGTTCGTCAAGAAGGGGCTATCTAATGATGGCAAAATTAATCTTCTCCTCCCCCCACACACACGGGGGGGGGGGCAACTTGTAAATTTCACAAGATATTACATAGCTTTTGAAAGCTTTCCAATCCACTAAATTGTCGCTTCCCCTCCTCCCTTTTCAACGGACAAATTAATTACTTTCAATGCTACCCAGAAACAACAACGTGGACGTAGTACTCATGGCGCACGAGTTTTTTCGGAATGAGGAAGTACGAATATAACTGATTGTTATTTCTTGAGCTTCAAATATTTTTTCTTCAATAGGGAGGCTATAACATCGCCACTATAACTAGCCAGATGCCAGTATATTTAGCTAATTTATAGCGTGTTTCGGCATTACTAGTACCTAAGAGGGCGATGTGTTTGATTGGAGAGTCCACGCACATGCGCATGTCTGCTAGTGTGTAGTGCCAGAATAAAGCGTTTAGCGCCGAAGCGCTTTTTTGCCGCCAAGTCATTTCGACGCCAAGTGTCTGAATCGATCCGGGAATGGAAAGGCGCCTCCGGGCGAATGCCCGGTTCACCCCGATCTTGGTGTCTGCCCTGCCTATTACCATGCATCCTTTACATGTTATTAAAAATACTCGAATTATAATAATTAATTTTCCCGATCATAGGGAACATGCTTGCAATTTATTTAAATTGTGGTATTACTTTCAGTTACCGCAACTTGTAGATTATAAATTAGCACTCGCTATTGCACGCAGGAGGAGTGTTGATGGGGGTTGTAACCCTATTAGTGTGATGAAATTTTATACGGCAAAATCTCTCTCTTTTAACGACCACCTCTATTTAGCGACTACCTCCTTTAACGACCATTTATTATGGAAACGGATACTACCCCGTTGACCCAATGCTAAATTTGCATCCATTTAGAGACATACGAGCGACCGCTTTTTCACAGAAACGACGCTGGTCGCCTTAGGGAGGTTTTACTGTATATGTAGGCCAACATATGTCTATATGATTGCAGCTCTGTTACCTCTCCCATAGTAAGCCAGTAACCCCCTTATGAACTTTCAGTTTCAGAAGACAACCGTATTTAATCATGCCCTTTCTAACAAGCTGGAAGTGATAGCCTCACCAACCTGGTCTTAAACTAGATCTTGCCTGTAGAAGACTCTGTCCATATCAAAAATTGTTCGTGGTTGTTGTATTTCCATGGTGCAAGGACAGCAAGGGTTACTCAATGCCAGAGAAAGTATAACCATACACACGGTTTTAAAATTTGTTCATGTTTTAAGTCATTTATTTAACGTTCCTCAGCAAAATATTTGAAAATGTGATCTTCCTTTTAATGATAGATGTTCTCTGATAGAGGATGAGGAATGTGACAAAGATGAACAATGCTGTGATAGATTATTAGAATGATAAAGATTGCCGTTGTTCCATACTCGAGGGAAGAACTTCGGGTCCATGTACTTGCGGAAAGTACCAACCTAGGCGTTAATGATTAATAAGTACTGGGTATTCTCATGCTGATGTTAAAATAAAAGTTATTACAAGCATGCGCCTTTGCCTTTCAATTTTGTCAAATACTCATTGTTAAAATCACGTATCATAGTTAATACTTTCGACTCCCATTAAAGCTAACAAGTTTAAAGTGAGTTACTCATAATATGAACTGTTTTCTGAATTCCCGTAAAAGTGCTTAGTTATAATAATATGAACTTATCCAGTCTAGATAAAGCGAACTAATTTTAACTTAGATGATTTTCTTGCCACCGTCGGTGTTCATGTAAACAAAGTTCGTCTGCATAAATAGCGTACTAATTAATACAACTGATTTGTTTGTTTGTTTGTTTTTTGGTTTTACGGCTCAAAGACTACAGTGGTCATGCTGCGCCGGGACCTACAGTTTTCCGAGGAATCCGAACCTCTTAAGGCCTGGGGAACCAAACCCCGGACTACAGTGAGCAGTGCGATCTTTTATGAGATCTCTGAGTAAGCGTTCTTTTTGCACTGCTGGGAGTCGAACCCGGATTAGCCGCGCAATAGGAGAACGCGTTACCACACTGCGCCACCGCAGGGCCTAATACAATTGAACCTTACTAAAAGGAACACAGTGTGAATCACTGTGACAACGAACTAATTCCTGAATCTTTGTCAAATTGTGCAGTAATGGTAATACAATCCGGATAACGTGAAATACTTGTAAAGAAACACATTTTTTTGTCACTGTGTGTTTACATTAACGACAATCGACCGTATATCATGCTTCTCTTCTTGTGTTTTACCGAGCAAGTTAAACTAAGTTATGTTTTGCCGAACAAGAAATTTGTTATTTTCTGGTTAAAACTGGACAGTCGCAGCTGGCATTTTTTTCCCGGTAGTAACATTAAGGTGGTGGATAAAACGTGAAATAAAAAAGATTAATAAATATTCGAACTTACACTTTTACTTTTGAAACATTTTACAGACTTTAATAAGCGTAACATGGTCTGGTAAAACTAACATTTTCCACCTAATGACGTACACAACGTGTGTCACTCCCGGCATTCACCGGTGTATAAGGAAACTGCGAACTACTTTTAATACGAACAAATTTAGTGTCACCGAGAGCGTAGGCGTTATTAGGTAGGTAATTATTTATTAATAAATTAAATAAATTTATAATTATTTTCTACTATAGATAGTAGATCTCCAGAAGGCAGAACATTATTAGTTGAACAGAAAAATTGACACTTCCATTAATGACTTCCATTATGAACTTCCATTAAGGACTTCCATTAAGGACTTCCATTATGAACTTCCATTAAGGACTTCCATTATGAACTTTCATTAAGGACTTCTATTATAAACTTCCATTATGAACTTCTATTAAGGAATCGCATAATGGACTTCCACTAAGGATTTTCATTGTGAACTTCCATTTTGAACTTCCATTTTGAACTTCCATTAAGAACTTTCATTATGAAATGATATACTCTGAGAAATAAAAAGCAGACTTTTATTAACATTTTAATCATTATTAAAGTTTAAGACGCAATTTACAAGAATATATATGTTAGAATTTTCAAGGGAAAAGTAGATAAAAAATATGGCTAACATGACTGTCGAATCTTTGAATAAGATGCAGTATTACACGAAGTGAATCTTCTCAGTAAATAGGTATTCACGACATTTGCTAATGTTCTTGCTTAGTTTTAATTGTATAAAAAATAAAGCTACTGCAATGATGAATAAGGTGTAAAGGCCCGAATAGCGTTTTCATATTTTGTGGTTTTACGGCTCAAAGACTACAATGGTCATGCTGCGCCGGGACCTACTGTTTTCCGAGGAATCCGAACCTCTTATGGCCTAGGGAACCAAACCCCGGACTACAGTGAGCAGTGCGATCTTTTTATGAGATCTCTGAGTAAGCGTTCTTTGTACACTGTTGGGAGTCGAACCCGGATTAACGGCGTACTAGGCGAACGCGTTACCACACTGCGCCACCGCAGGGCCTATTTTGTAGTCTTTATACATAAATTATCACCATATCTTATTATGATATAGCCTACTACTACTATGATAAAAACATTTCTTTTTACAATGTCCGCGAAAATAAAATATAAATTTTGATATAAAGTTTTATAAGTAAACATTTCTGATTTTTTATTTCTTCCTCATCGACGGAGAATTTTCAAAATCATTGGGGGGGAGGGGCTTAGACACGAATGACTGATTAGTAATTAATCATAAATTAATTGATGAATTGTTGATTAATTAGTTAATAAGTGATTAACAATACTTAATTAATAAGCAATTATAAAAAATATTAAAATAGTCTTCTATAAAACGTCTTTTATGCATTTCACCTTATACAAACTCGCTAGATAGAACAGTAATTTTTATAAGTGATTTCATCTATATCATTATCTGCGGTTCTCTTTAAAGGCTCATTATATTCTCATTAACTCTCATTAAATTCTCCTTCATGTAGCTTTATAAAGGTTTTTCAGAAGGAAGGTAATCGAAACTCAATAAATCAATTTCACTTGTCAATGACTTCGAAGCTTCCTAATGTTTCAGTAGATCTCTGTTCATAGTTCCACTTTCGTAAGTTCACAAATGTTGTAATACGAGGACCATCTTTTAACTAAGGTCCGTTTTGCAATAAAAACGAAGTAAGTACATTTTTTTCAAAAAAGCATTCATATTCTGAATTTGCATATAATTCTTTATTTTCCTACATCATTTCCTTGCTGATTAAAACTTTTATCGTAACGATCTACCACTTTTTAGATACCGTCGTCATAGAACTCTGCCGCCTGTGATGATAGCCAGTAACTCACGGTCGTTGTCACTTCTTCATCAGTTTCTAAACGCTTGCCGCCCTGGAAGGTCTTCAGATAAGCGAAGAGGTGGTAGTCGCTAGGCGCAAGGTCTGAACTGTATGGCGGATGATCGAATCACCACCTTCCTCTTTGTAAAGGGTCAAAAATGATGCAGCACTTGCCAATCTTTCTTTTTGTGATCCTCACTCAGCAGTTTAGGAACCCATCGACAGCACAATTCCTTATACACTAAGTTCTCAGACACAATTTTGAATAATAGTGGAAATGTATATCCAAGGGGTAGCGATGTTCATAGCATATCCTCATTAAAATAAACCTAGTGAATATGGTTTATTTTCTTATTTAATGCATTTTAATCGATTATCAATTGTCTATAGCAGGGGTCTCCAAACTTTCCAGCCTTCGGGCCATATTGATTACTCCAATAAGTTCCGAGGCCAAAACCGTTGATTTTTCTAGAATTGATTAAATAATTAAATGGAGAATTAATTAATTGGTGAATGCATTAATATAATAATAATTAATTAATGAGTAATTAATATAATAATAATTATTAATTAATATAATAATAGTAATTAATATAATAATGAGTATTAATATAATAATAATTAATTAATATAATAATAATTAATTAATATAATAATAATTAGGTAATATAATAGCATAATTAATTAATATAATAATAATTAGTGGCATGACAATTAAATTAAATTTATTAGGGTAGTAAATTAAAAATAAAAAAAAAGAAACCAGCTTCTCCCTGATTTATACACTAACATCAAATCGTTCCGGCAGAAAATAATACTGTTTCAATAACAATTACGTAAAAAATGTTTCACACATTTTAAAACATGCGAAATATTCAACCACACTACTGAGACTGAGTTTCCCGTCGATTTTGCAATCGAAGCTTTGAGTGCTTTGAAGATAAGTTCTGATACTCGTTTCTCAGACTTTGATGCCATTGCGAATGAAATTAAGATTTTTCAAAATCCTTTTGATACTGACATCAAAACCCTAGCCCCGGAACTTCAAATGGAAATTATTGATTTACAGTGCAGTGATATCATTAAGAACAAGTATAAAAACTCATCTTCGTTGGAATTTTATAAGAGTCTTCCACTGGTACAATTTGATAATTTGCATAAATTTGTTCGCGGGCTGTTTTCTGTTTTTGGTACTACTTACTTGTGTGAGAAAACATTCTCCAAAATGAAGTACACAAAGAATGTTTACAGATCTACCTTAACCGATAAGCATCTTAAATCTCTTTTAATAATTGGTACAAGTAAAATTTGTCCACAAGTACAAACTAATGTCAGTGGAAAATCACAATTACATAAATCTCATTAGTATTTTTTACAAGTGGGCTTGTAAGTTATACTTATCATTAAGCTTTACCTAGCAAGTAAATAAAACCGAGTTATTATCATTCTGTTTTTATCCACCTTATCACAGCAACAATAACAACAATAAGCCATTAGCTGTCGCGGGCCCGATTGATGACACTGGCGGGCCGTAGTTTGGAGACCCCTGGCCTATAGTAATAAAAAATTTAATAAATACATTGGCATTTTGATTATTACAAATAGTCCTTTCAATTGCCCACATTCGAAAACAATTACATTTGGTTTTCAAAACTGAAATTAATTAAAACCTATCGAAGATGTGCAATGAGTCAAGAAATACTAAGTAACCTGGCAACAGTATCAATTGAGACCAATGGAGTAGGCAAGGGATGGGCTAAGGGAGTTCAAACCCCGCATTGTGGATATCAAACCACGTTATTTCCTCTAAGGCCGCATCACATAATCGTCATTAATGCCACCTGAATGCCCCCCATGTGTTTCAATTGCTACGCTACTGTTTGAGAAAGATCTTAATGTAGATTTCAATACTGCTGTTGAAAAATTGCACAAATTAAAACAAGGCGATTTTAAATACATTTGAATATACTGACATTAAATGCATCTTACTTCAAAACCATTTAACATTTAATTTTTTTAAGTATATCAGTATTTTCTTAAAATACAATGTACATGCGTGGGGGAAGTGTTTCGATATTGGGCTGGCGGAAAGGAGTGTTAAGTGGTTTTAGCGGGCGCAGAGCCGTTTCTAAGTGTTTTGTCGCTCTAGGCGAGAATTAAAAAATACCGCCCCTACCCTTTTACCACCAAATTACTCTCTTTTGCCTATATCTCCCTCCCTCCCTCTCAACTATCACCACCAACATCCAGCGGTACAACAATCATAGGCATAGAGTTATGTGTTTGTTATTACCCTTCACAGGGATAACACAATTGCCAAATAATGGTCAACACAGAAAAGCCTCCGGGGCGAGATTTTTGTGAGTTTTTCGTGGGGGAATTTATTATACAATAATTTTTGCCACCCACGTTTATGTAGCTCAAACTAGAGCTTATGTAATTTTGGAGAAAAAGAGACGCTTTCCCCATCCTGGATTCGAACCAGGGTCCCTCCGTTTAGCCCGCGGTGTCTTGACCTACTAGAAAAAAAAATTATTGTACGTTTTAATTTTTCCTCTTTTTTATTTTTTCTCCCCATTTGCTCAATTTTTTCTTTGTTTGATTAAAAATTAATTTTTTACGCCATTTTGCCGCCTTAGGCGGTCTCCTGATCTACCCCAACGATGATTATTTTTTCTAATTAATTAATTTTTTTACTATTATGACCAGGGAAAAAACTTAGGTTTTTTGCTTTTAAATCCTTGTTAGATCGAGGAGCTCTCTGCTCTCCCTCCCTCATTACAAACTCAAATCGCCCTGTTGTTAGTGTTTCTTTTCTCAGAATGCTCATATTTAGATTCACCACGAGATACACTGTATATCTGGTCATTGTTAAGCCCAACAGGCTGCCCGAATGCATTAACGACAAGCAAAAAAGCCCTTTGTGAAATGTAATTTGTATTTTCGAAAAGTATTTTAAAATACATTTTGTATTTTGTATCGAAAATACATATTTCTATGTATTTTTCTCAGCTCTGGCCCGATGTACATAGTCGTGTGCAGAACGTTGATGGGGGTGGGGGGGTGCCAATTGGAAGACGAACGGGCTGGAAACGATGTCTGCCCCCCTGTCCTGGAGTCTGTTCCATTATTTTTACACATATAGTAAGTTACTATGAGTTGAAAACGAGAAAGAATGCCACTAACTAACATTCTATTTTTTACATGTCACACACATATGTATGCTCGCTTGCACATTGCTTTTTGTTAGGCCTAACACTCGCATTATAAGGCTTTATGCTGGTACTACAATCATGGTCGCACTATCATTTCACATGCATCCAATCTTTCGTCCGCCCTTTTTTCCGCGGCGCATTTTTCAGTGATTCATAATCGTTACATAGGCTTTAGAAAGCATATAGAGTAGAATTCCAGTTTAACGAAATACGAACGAAGTGCATTTATTTTATTTATCTATATAATAAGAGTATTATTATGTGAGTTTATTTTATATCCTTTCTTGTTGTTGTAAGTACACAAGAACTTGATTTTTGAATTGTACGTATACAACTAAAAATAATCTACTTAAAACTTCCTAATGGCGGATGCAGATATCTTTCAAGGTGGGGGCGATTTGTTTCCGATTCCTAGTTTTAGCCAAGTGCACCGCAATTTTCATTTCATTTTCCATGATCTAATACCTGCTTAGGGGGTATGGGGCAGGAAATCACCCCATCGCATCCTCCTTGGATCTGTCGGTACTTACTATTTCTGTGCCGATTTTATACGAGAATTATCGAAAATCCTGTAAATTATCGGTTATGACTTCGCATCGAGTGACTAAAAAATAGACTCTCTGGTATTTTAAGCTGCCTTTATTCTTAAAGTAATAAAAATATTCAATTTTTTTTTGTCGTTTTAAAAAATGCTCGGTAAATATAGTAGACGATATATAAAATTTATATTCAAAAGCATAGCTGACAAAGATGCTATTATAATTATGCTTACATATATATGCTTATATATTATTTGTATATATGCTTATATATTATTTGTATATATGCTTATATATTATTTGTATACATAGCTATATATTATTTATATACAGAGTGTCCCAAAAACATTGATCGCATCTTTAATTCCTTAAATATTGATCCTAGACGAGTATATTAAATTGTAAAATGGAGTAAAAAAAGCCAAAATTTTATGAAATCGATTAAAATTGCAGAGGATTATTTTTTGAAGAAACACAAAATTTAAATTTTTATACGTGCCCTGTACACGAAAATTTTTAATGAGTCAAATGTGTCCCATACTTCAGTAGGTCAATATCCGAAGTTTCAGCCTTCCAGTGGAAAAAGAACCAGAGATATTAACACCCAAAGTCACTGACTTCACAGCACTTTTTGAACGGAGGAATAGGTACGAGTATATGCCGGGAAGAGGGAAATTCATTCTGCTAAGTTACGTTATTTTGGGACTTCATATCTCTGGTTCTTTTATCCACTAGAATGCTGAAATTTTGTATATTGACCTATTGGAGTATGGGGCACATTTCACTTATTGGAAATTTTTGTGTATAAAAATTTAAAGTTTGTATTTTTTCAAAAAATAATTCTCTGCGATTTTAATCGATTTCATAAAATTCAACCCCTTTTCTTATGCCACTTTGCAATTTAACACATATGTCTAGGATCAATATTTAAGAAATTAGAGCTTCGGTCAATGTTTTGGGACACCCTATATATGCTTATATATTATTTATATATATGCTTATGTATTATTTATATATGTTTATATATTATTTATATGCTTAGAGGCATCAAGGGAAGAGTGGGAGGAGTCGCTACAGAAAGAAGACCTTGTTGCTATGTTTGTTTTAAAGTATTCTAATGGGGTTTTAATTAATTTTGAGGTTGACTCCGAGCAATTTCTTCCCGAAAACTATTTCAGTTGAGCAATTTGGGATCAGGAGAAATGTAATCCGGTAGCATTATTCTCTCGTGTTTCAAGGTCCCGGAAAATCGATAATCCGAGTCAATTTCGTGATTTTACTGGAATTCAAACTTAATCCAAATATAATTAGTTTTAACCCCAAAAAAAGTTCAGAAGTTTGGTAATTTCATCTGCGGAAGTAGTTTCCTTGAATATTCATCGAAGCAACTCATTACTTTAAGTATATTAAGAATATTGCACTCGTTTACATTTAGCTCCGTTATTGATTTGACAGAAGGTTAGTACTAGATAGCACGTTTGAAACACTTTATTAATTTTTTAATATTATCCCGTCATGACCAATACTGCTGTAGCACTGATTATAATAGTTTTGGCCAATACTGCAGAAACTTGGAGGTAAAATGTAGCAATACGTGGCTGACTCAGTGGGGTTAATACATCCTTATTACCGATTTAGGCGTAGCCATTACACCAAGGTTGTCTAACATATGGCCCGCGAACAATATTAATCTGGCCCGCTGACAACTGCTTGCATACGCGTATGTGCATGTCAAGATAGAGATATTCTTGTTTTGGAAATGCAGGTAGATAATTTTCATCCACGAATATAGCAAATAGCCAGATGAAGACCTTTTAAAAATAGAAACGAAGTATCTGTCTACTGTACAAAAAACCCAGGTTTAAATTCCGGTGTTGTTGAATGCTTGTACCATCTTTCTAATGATCCCCCTTACTCTGAGTTTCATTTACTTGGCCCATAGGAATACACAGGGGTGTTGACGGGGTTTTTAACCCCCCCTTGCAATGAAATTTTGTATATTTAACATAGAAATATGTGTTTGAAAACCTCCATTGAGGCTATAACCCATCTTACGAACTTTCTGCATACGTTTATGACCAGACGAAAGACGTTCGGATTCCTCAGCAAAATGTAGGTCCCATCACAGAATGGCCTTGGTTGTACTTTTGGTCTTAAAACACAAAACGATTGAAGAACATCGACGTGAAAAGAAGAACAGTTATTGGGAATGAATATATAGCTCTAAGATCAAGAAACAAGGGATACAGCGAATGCAAGGCACCCGAAGAATACAGCTGGTGGAAAAACGTTGCATTTGGACCACAGAACACTGGAGGAGAATTATTCGGACTGATGAATCCAGATTCCAACTGTGACATGTCATCGATAGGGGGAGTGTGTAGCGCAGACCACACGTCTATGGACCGTTACTTGCTAGTCGTGGGTTTAAAGGTAACTCCGCATCATGGAAAGCACTAATAAAGAAGGACATGGGAAGATGAAGGAATACAGCTAAAGACTCTTGCCCTCCATCTCCTACTATTTGCCGCAGACAAACGTTCACTAAAAAACAGTTCTGAAATGACGTCCTCCCCTCTGCTGGAATCGGCTAGGCCGTTTGTGACGTCAGCTCCCCTTATTTTCTAACGGTACCATCGGACTACTTTTCGTGAACGAACTATAGCAGACATCTGCGTTCCCGATGGCTAAATCGTTTTTTTTTAATAAGTAACATATTAATTGTTAATAACAACGTCGTAGAGTGCATCTACGCGTTTCAGAGAGACGTTGTTGCTCTTCGTCAGGAGTCGACTGAAGTGAACTCTAAGTGCAAATTCGACTGTAGTCGTAGATGGAAAATATGGGGTTTTTAATAATATGAAATATTATACATTTCTCACTGCAACTTTTTCTTAGCGACAATCCTATGTCGTCTTATATTCCAAATTCTTTATTTTTCTCTTGCTAACAACTTCATGCAATTTAATGTATTTCACTAGTAAATTGAACGCCTTTAAAAAAGAACAAGCATTTTAAACTGATTTAATTTTGCAACGTTCTAATAATATAGATTAAAGTCATGGTATTCAAAATGTCATGGTCTATGTTTTCTACAATTTCAAAATATTAAACTGAAATGTTTTTCGTAAGTCATTTTAAGAAAAGGGCCTAATACTACTTTTAACTGAAATGGTATCAACATTTTCCTGCGGTATAAAAAAATGCACTTTGGAAAACGCGCGTCGCTACGGAAGGACAGAAAAAGACATGAAATTATGACCTTTCGTAACGGGGTTTTCAATGATTTTTTTTAAAATTCTGTACTATTAATCAAATAATAATAAACATTATAGTTTCGAAAAGCATGTAAGGTTATAATGATATAGTTCGTTAGCTTTAATATGATACATAAAGCATCACGGCTTTTTAAATTTTAAAATTTTTAACTCATGTCCCAACATATCATGGTTTTATCCTATATGTCTCCCTGTATTTTATAGAATATTCGCATGTTACATTGTGTTGTACTATATAGCCGTTTAGATCCATTGTTTAAATAATAGGAAAATTTACAAGTTTAAATTATACATTTTTCTAATACGTATTACGTATCTAATACGTATTATGTATATTTAGAGTCTAACTGTAAAACACTACTATGTAACTGTATTATACATTAACTGTATATTACTATATATAACTGTTTATTTAACTGTAAAACACTACTATGTAACTGTATTATACACTAACTGTATATACATTAACTGTATATTACTATATAACTGTCTATTTAACTGTAAAACTGTGTACATACGTACACTTAATACTTTTCCAATATGTAATAAATAATATTTAACTTTACGAATTTAATAAGTGTGTTCGAATATACATAGGGTGAAACAATACTGCAATACTATGCTTTTTTTGTTTCGTAGAGTCAACGGAGCATGGATAAAATCTGATACATATGTGTGTGTGCGATCAGTTTCTCAAGAGCGGATAAAAATGTGTTCTTTCCTCTGAACATAGTCACTACTGATTTTTTTAAAGTTCTGTAACGTTTTAATATCAGAAAAAGCTGTTACTCTTCGTATAAAAGATGAGAAATAGTACATATAGAAAGCTTTTATTTCAATTTAATATCGACGGAACTTTAGAAAAAGAGTTTATTGCGACACAATAAGCTCTTCGGTTGGTTTTTTTTTTGTCATAAAGAGCTTTTCTAAAGCAGTGTTTCCTAACCTTCTTTAAATCGCGACCCCTTTTTATAGTAGCCAAGTAATCTGTTTATAAATTTGCTATGAAATTCGATTAGCAATTTTATATTATTTTTTATCACAATATTATTTATTAATATAATGCAAATAATGTAAATTTGCCAAGTATAAAAAAAAAAGAATTAAATTTCAAAGAGGACATAAGATGTTCCATCCAAGGATTAAGGGGCTATATAATATAATACATAATAATAATAAATAAAAAGATATATTTCAATATTTCATCAAAGATTCAAATCGCGACCCCTTTTTATAGTAGTCAAGTAATTTGTGACTTCCTACACGGGTCACTGCCAAATTTGCACAGCAAAAGCTATTGGCGTACGCAGGGGGTGTTGATGGGAGTTGTGACCCCCCCATTGCGGTGAAATTTTGTATATTTAACATAGGAATATGCGAGTTGTATCTCTGTAACCCCCCATTGAGTCTATAACCCCCTTACGAATCTTCTGCGTACATCTACGGTAACAGCATTTTCAACAGAGTACAGAAAATCCATTAAATATAAAGTTTTCAAAATGTAATTCGAATATGCAATTAACATAATATCCAATGCGATGGTTGAGCTTGTATCTGGGCAATCAATTTCAAAATTCGCGACTATTTGTTAATGCCAACCTTACGTCATCTTTAACACCCTAGTCGGTTTCTTGCCTTTGTTTTGATCTGAAGAAATATTGGAGATCCACTTTCGTAAAGATGTGTAGAGTCAAATGGAAAAGTAAAACTCGAAAGGAAAGAATGGCGAAATTTGGATATAAACCATCCACAACATACACAAAAACTGTGTGTTTAAAAATTTTCAAGTATCTTCTACTGTGCACAGTAGAAGATGCACAGTAGAGGATACTGTGCATCTTCTGTAAGTCACTTTCTTTCATTTATTAAAAATCAGTATTACAACCAAGGGTGGATACAGGGAGGAGGTCACAGGGGTCATGACCCCCAAAATATATTTTTTCACTGTAAAAAATTCCAACTTTCATGATAAATGAAGGGTGTTATTCCAAGACCATGGCAAATTCTGTCCTTAACCCCCCAAAATGAAAGTCTGTATCCACTCTTGGTTACAAAAATTAGTGAATATTGCAATATAGCTATGCTGAACTATAAAAGTGTTGGAAATTTTCGGTATGAAAATTTTTATAAAAATAATTGCAACCGAAAATACTCTCAGTTCGCGACCCCCTTAGGTTAGGAACCACTGTTCTAGAGAAAAGGGGCCAAAGAGGGTATATATATAAACAATAATTTTCGACAAATCTATATAGAGTGTATGAGAATTATCTATTAATATTGACAGTGATAATTCTTAAGAAAAGTTATCTAATTCGGTATTAGTAATACTTTGCTAAAATGCCATTTTAAGGAGGAAACGTGCCGTAAAAATAGCAATCTGCCCATTATAAATATAATACAGTTCATTGTTAGGGCATCTTTTATGTAATAGTGACTTTAAATTTATTGCTATATGATCCACGTTCGTAAAACTTTTTACGATGAGTTTTATAAAAGTTTAGTTTGAAAGCAAAATTATTAGAATTTAATAAAAGTGTGCTTTCCTCGTTATTATAATTTATGATTCCGAAAACTTGGTAAAAATTTCACAGATGCGACCTTTATAGTGTATACTTCTAAATTAAGACGTTGTTATATTTACTAAAGGATTTGAAATACGTTTATTATATTTACAAAAATTAGGAAATTCTTATATTTTCCCCTTAATTGCTAATGCTATATATTAAATACATTTTGCAAGGTATGTTCTTTGTTTTTGTTTTGATTGCTTTAAACAAAAGAAAACAAAAACTTGAAAATTTTGATTTAAATACTTTTTCTGCAAGGCTTTGCACTTGTCTTGAATAATGCAAATTGTTAATTTCATTATTATACACAATACAATAATAATCGTAATAACAATTTGCAGTACAAGAGACCATTTACATCTTTATAGCTGAAATAATTTTTGTTTTATAGCTTTCATGGAATTGCAGTAAGCACGGGAAATGGTGCATACAGGGACGTGCCAACGTTTTGGAGAGTGGGGGTAGGGGAGGGAGAGATATCTTACGGCGACAAACTGGTGGCTCCATATATCGCCACAAATTGCCAACAGCTATTATAAAATATTAATTAGATAAAATGACTGTTAATTAGTTAATTAAATAGTTAAAATAAACTGAATTACAAAACAACAACCACTTGAACGATTTCAATTTTACTGATTTCGCAGAGCACCACGCTTTAAGATCGATAGTTTCACAAAGACTGAAAGGGAATGTACAGGTAAAGAGACACAGAATTTTTTTATCAAAACATACGCAACAGGGCACTGTCAAAGTAATGTTATTATGGTATGGTGCTGACATTTATTGACAGAAAATGAAATTAAAATCCAAGTTTCTTTCAGCTTTGCTACATTAGTGGCAATGTTTAATGATATTTTTGAAGTTAAAATTTTAATAGTATTCCTCAATGGCAGGGAAGGGGGCGAATTATGACTTTTACTCCTCCACCTCCGAGACTGGGGGCGAAAAAAACCCTGCCCTCTCCCCCCCAGTGGCGCCGACTTCATGGGTTCGAGACACTTTTTGAACCCTCAATAATTTTGTTATGGGTTCCTCGAACCAGGGGCGGACCGGCCATATGGGCGATTGGGCGATCGCCCGAAGAGCCGCCTCAAATTATCATAAAGATAGCCGGTCCGGTTTAACATAGAGGGCCTGTAAGATTTGACATAAAGAGGGCCGATCTGGTTTAACATAGAGGAGTATGGCGTGCTCGTCAGCCATATTGAATTACGTTGTTCTTTAAATCATTTTGTGTGGATATTAACGTATTATTACAGGAGAATATTAGTTTGCCAAATATATTCTGTGTATTTGTACAAAGTAAGCATGGGTAGACAAAAATAAAGCCAGACGACGTTTTATGGGTTATATTTATAGGCGCCAGAGCCAGACTAAAATAAACAGTGAAAATCCCATAAAATGTCAACTTTGATTAGGGGCTTGTTTGTCAATTCTAGTATCGTAAACTCAGGGCGTAGTTAAACTCAAAAACAGTAGACCGCCCCGCGAAAGGAAACCTATCAGAGATCAGCAGTATGGTTTGCATAGATAGCAACAGCCAATGTACTGGCAAAACGAATAATCCTGTGAGTGGATTGTGTAATTTAATTTCATTGACGTGAGGGTCGTGCTGGGGATGGAAAGAGAAGAAAATAGAAGAGAAGAGCGGGAGCAGCGTACGGAAAAGGACGTCTCAATTTGACGTGAACTTGGAGTTCGGTCGGAGACTTCAAGGCAAGCAAAGTCGCAGGTGGGAAGACTCACAACCTTCCTACTTGAAAGTATCGCACGGGCTCCACTTGGAAAGTTTTTATTAAAGCTCCAAAAATTCTCGATTCGCTCACGAGCTACAAAATCATACGCCACAGCTGCGTAGAGTTATATTCATCGCCACTGCAGAGTGAAGAATTCCGGCTGACTATAATTATTCATCGTTGATTTTCGCATCAGCAAATCCCGATGTTTGTCCAAAAAATACGTAGAGTCCCACTGAACTGATGCAGCAGCATCCTGTCTGTTCATCGTTGTTTTTCCGCACCAGCAGAGCCTGACGTTTGTCCGTAAAATACGCCGAGTCCTACTGAACCGACGCAGAAGCATCCCGGCTGTTCATCGTTGTTTTCAGCACCAGCAGAGCCTGATGTTTTCCTTAAAATACGCCAAGTCCGGCAGGAGTGGAGCAGCAACATCCCCGCAGCCCCGTAAATGTTTTCTCATCAGAAATTGGATTTTGAAGTGCACGACGAGCCACAGCGTAATGCACCTGCAACAAAACAACGGTCACGTGACTGCAACACCCCATCATAACAGTCGCACGTGAGTCAATATCCATTTATTCCCATTTGTACGAGGTGTACCATTATTTAGGTTTAATTTGAAAATTAGGTTATGAAACTTATTTTCAATTTTTCCCATTTGCCCTTGCTTACTCAGGCAGTATTTCTTGCATTGTTTTAATTTAATATCTGGCATACGTTCTCAGTATTGGTGTAATTTATTGTATTGTCATATTGCAATTTAGACAGATATTGTTGCTGAGCCGTTGATTTGATAACAACCTGTATTGATAAATCACAGCACCATAGCAAGAATATCAGCTAGACATTTATGTTTCTTTCCATGTGGAAACTTTCGCCATTTATATAACTGCATAGAATTTTTAGAGTAGTAGTTAGTCCTAATTAAATTTGTTACGTTTGTTTGAATTAGTTCTCTCCTTTTTTGTGTTTTGCATCCCTATACTGATTTCACGGCCATTTGACAATCATATGTTTCGCAAAGAAACTGACGGGTTATTAAGCAATGATAGGTGCATTTATCCAAGTTAAGCAATTTGGCACATTATTATTAACTTAATAATAATAATAATAATTTATCGTCTCCTTTTGTCACAAAGGGTCAATTTAGGGGCTATAAAATTTGGCATAAAGAGAGCCGAACCGATATGGTTTAAAGAGCGCCAGTTTGGTTTGGCATACATATAGTTTGGATAGAAGGAGGTGGGGGTGGCTGCTGGGCATAGGCCTAAAGTTTTCAAAATTATTGGTGGGAACAGGCACATATTATGGATGTTTATACATTACAACATCCGTAAAATCGTAAATTATTGGATGTGGGGGGGCCAAGGCCTATCAGACCCATATAATGCTACGCTGGTGATACAATATAAGAAGTTACTGATACCTTTCGGCATAACGGTAAGAAATACTATTTATATTGTTACTACTATTCTTTATTGCATACAGTACAGATTTAGAGGCCGTAACCGTGCGTTAACTCGCAGGCCGGGCTGCAAGCCTAAAATTCCATTTCAAATACGGGCTGAAATGGGCCGGTTCTCTTTAAATTAATTGGTATATTCATTCAACGGGCCGTAATGGGCCGAAATATTTTTAAAAGTTATAAAAAGATTTTGGCCTTTTAAATGAATTTTAAGTCTTTTCAAAAAATGCATATTGAGGGGCTCCAATTAAATATATGCAATTATGAGATCAATTTAGCATAGTTATCAATTAAATGTTATGGTCCAAAGTAATAACTTTTTATTGACTGATAAACTGGAATAAAGAATGCAAAATAATTTTCACCCTTATGTAAAACCTAAAAAATGTGCACCATATAAATAAGAGAGTCATAGAGCCCACGTAGAAGCGGGTTAAAAATTCTTGGCAACTTGAACAAATGCCGATTTTTTTTAAACTTTGAAAATGTTTTTACGACGGTTAATTAGAAAAAAGTCACATTTTTCCTTATTTTTTTCTTCCTTTTTAATAAAGGTAGGAGGCTGTTGTTGCCACTTTATTGTAGTTGTATCAATAATATAATTATTAGCGGGTTTCAATAGATATTGAACCCGCTATTGCTTTTGGTTTTTCTGTCTGTCTGTGGTCAAAACAAAACTCGCTATTGCTTTTTGTTTTTCTCTCTGTCTGTGGTCAATAAAAAGGGTAAGGTAAAGGTCTTACCGAGCTACCTAAAGGTCTAAACGAGCAATCTCCAGACCTCCAGGCAGTACTTATTTATATATTAAAAAAACAAAAAAAACAACAGAGTTACACGCCAGGAGACGGTGAACAGATACTGACAAGAGTTAATTAGACAGTTCGTCGCAGATCTGGATGGCAACATAAATGCATTGATTCAGAAGAAAAGAGAGCGGGGGTTATTGATGACATTGTTAAGCCACAGGGGCTTGTTGGTTTCGGATGGTCGAGTCAGATGAAAGACTTTGGTGTGTGGGCAATCAAAAATGTAATGCTCAGAGTCTCCAATAGAGGTACATGAACAGTTTGGTGAATTAAGTAGGTAAAATCTATGGAGGTATGATGGAAAAGGTCCGTGATCTCTCAGGAAGTAGAGGAGGAATTGCTTGGTGATCTGGAGGTTGCTATCGACTTTCTTCAAATATTGGTAGGCCTTACGTTCAACGATGGAGGAGTTTCATTGGTTTTGCCAGAGCCTAATGTTGTGTTTTTTCACGAAACTATTCAATGAGGACAGAGAAGCCACAAAAATAAAGTGAACACCGGTTGAAGCAGCAAGTTTGGCAAAGTGGTCGGCGGCTTCATTACCCGGAATACCCGAGTGAGCTTTGATCCAGTTTAGGCTATAACTATTATTGTTAAGGTGAGCGTCCTTTTTGATGGTGTTGACGAAGAATGGTTTATTTTTTGTGCAACCAAATGTGGCAATACATGATGAGCTGGCTATGAAAATGTTGCCGGTAGTGTTGTTATCTCTGAGCCATTTAATGGAGAGGTTTATTGCCAAGAGCTCGGCCTGGAAAACGGAATTATGGGGATCCAGTCGGTAGCGAAACTGGTCAGTGAGGACGTTATCCCTAAAGACAAAGAAGGACAGTCCAGTGTTGTTTTCGATGCCTGAGCCGTCAGTAAAGATATCGTAGAGAAAAGAAGGGTCTTGTGAGGATACCTGGAGGTGCTTACGTGCGCTAGAAATCGAGCAGAACGGAATGTTGTGATCCAGCGGCAAAGGAAGAGGTGAGATAGAAGAGAAGAGGTTAATTTTGTGGTTCTTGAAGTAAAATTTCTTGAAAAGGTTCTCTATGATGATGATTGGTATTATGCCAAGAAGAGTGAAGAGAGCGTCAGTCGGGGAGGTCCTGTATGCTGTTGAAATCCGGAGAAGAGAGTTCCTTCGGAAAGACCTGAGTTTAGACCTTTGTAGGAGAGAAAGATTTTCGCCCCAGGCTCCAGCACAGTAGGAAACTGCTTTTCAATTACGGCCAAGTACCAAACCTTTAGGTAACGTTTGTTGGCACCCTAATTGGGGCCAGAGACTCTAGAAAAATTTACAGAGGTGAACATTTATCTGAAAGTTAAGAGATGTGTAGTGACCAGGAGAGTAAATTGTCGATGATGACTCCAAGATATTTTAAACTGGTGGTGATTTTGATGGAGAAAGTTTTGACCTTGATGATTGGGTGTCGTTTCAGGGGCTTCAATTTGCCAAAGACAATGACATGGCATTTAGCAGGAGAGATTGAATGGTGGAGAAATGAAAGGGTAGCGGCAATAGTAGCAAGAACGTTATTCGTGTTTGTTTCAAGCTCTCTCCGAGTTGTTCTACATGTAATTATTGCGAGGTCGTCCGAAAAAGCTTGTAGATAAGAGATGTTTTCATTATTCAAGGTGAAAATTTTTTTGAAATACAAGTTCCAAAGAACCGGAGCCAGAACGGAGCCCTGTGGGGCACCTTTAGACAGGAATTTTGATACTGAGGTAGTATTAACACTGAAGGAAACTGTTCGGGAAGAGAGGTATGGCAAGGTGAAATTCTTGTAGAATGGAGGTATAGTGTATCGATCCAATGTGTTACTGAGGATGTTCTAGTCCAAGTTGTCGAAGGCTGCTTTGATGTCGATTGTAACCAGCATGCTGTGTTTGATGTGGTGGAAGCGTCTTCACAGCTCCAGAGTTCTCGGAAGCCCAAAAAAGCCGGGAGCATACCTTGGATTTCCATAGGGCACAACTCTTTATCCACTCGAAGGCGCGAGTCATATCGC
>QLNU02015359.1:22983564-23011682 GCA_006491805.2 Dysdera silvatica | reverse complement strand
TTAAATTACACTTAAATCCTTTTTTAAAAATGCGCCGGCCATTCGATTTAAAATTTTTGGAACCCACAATAATTTTTCAAGTCGGCACCTATGTTGCCATCTGTTGGCACGTACTGGATTAGATGCTAATTAGTTAAAAAAATATTTCAAATAAAATTAATCACAAAAAAATCAACAGTTTAAACGATTTACAATTTTACTGATTTTTCAGTGCCCCACGCTTTAAAATCGATGGTTTCAGAATTACTGAATGAAAATGTACAGGTTAAGTAACGCTAATTTTTTTAACAATGGATACGCCAGGAGGCACTTCCAAAGCAGTATTATTGACGGTATAGTGCCGACATCTATTAATAGGAAATGAAATTAGAATCTAAAGTTATTTCAGTTTTACTACGTTGCACAGCGGGGCCAAATACACTAATTGCTAGCACTCCCTCTAAAAAAAGTTAACAATATGCGGCAAAAACCGTCTGGAATTGAGAGTCGAATAGTGTACGCGTAAAATATAATGTAGGGAGATGGGGAACAAACGACACCTATACAAAAGTGGTGTAAACTTGTCTGTTCTAGCGCGATTTCGCATTATGCCTGCAAAGAAGCGAAATTGATAATGGTGTGTTCCATCGAAGCACTCTTTCGTACTTATTGATATTCAACTACTTTTAACATGGCGTCCTTACCCGTAGATTAGTACATCATTTTTAATTTTTTTTGTTATGCTATGATTAATAGTATTTTATAAAGCTCATTTAATATTGACGCATTAAAAAAATTTTTTTTTGATTATTTAAGGTGTGTTTGGGGAAATTTAGTTTATATCAGACCATATCATGTCCGTAATTGTAACATATTTATTTCCTTATAAGTTGATCTTGCTGAAACATAAAAAAACCTTGCCCATATTTGCCTCATTTGGAAATATTCCATTTTATATAGGGTGCCCATAATTTAAGTCTTCCTATTTAGAGTCAACCTGTAGCTTGATCTAAGAACGCAAATGTCTCCAAATTTGGCAAGTAGCTTAGCTAGACCATATGCAAGCGATTTTGTGAAGAAAAGATTATACAGAGTGGTTATAAAATAAGTCATCTAGTCCTGACCAAATTTCGTTAAGAGCCAAAAGTTCAATAATTTGATCGCTTGTAACTTTCGATAAAATCGGATTGTTTTCAAAATTGCGACATCATTGTTTTCAGAAAAAAAACCCGCTTTAAAATGATATCAAACATGACATACATTCTAATTGAAAGTTGTCGAGCACCCTGGCGCCAGCGCCCAGTTTTTAAGGGCGCTCATAATTTTTTTATCGCAAAATCAGTACGCTTGACTTGATAACAAATAAAGTTGATTTTGCTCAAATATATTGAGGCGCTCAAAAGTTATTAATTTCTTCCCACTTTTCGGTGGGCCCACTCTGCGTTGGTGGCAACGTTTAATGTTGTTTTTGAAGTTAAAATTTTAATATTATTCCTCGATAGTGTGGGGGTGAAGTACACTTTTCGTCCCTTCATTTTCCAGATTGGGGGCGAAAAAACCCTGCCCCCACCCCTGTCGGCACGTGTCTGGGCGCATATGAGCGTTTTCGACTATAAAGTCGACCGATTGGTGTTTTAGCCATTGATAATAGAAAAACAATGACAGTTTCGTTGAAACGTGAAAAAATTCATGCCCACAAATTTGCGAATGAAATCCGAACAGAGTTATGTTTCAGATATTGATCTGAAGTTATTTTGTGAAACGGAACTCTAATGATATAAGGGGAGTTCAGATCTTTATTACCAGGTACTCTACAAAAAGGTGCTTTTAATCAAATAATACTTGAAAAATATTCGCTATATTTTTCATTGCACCACATTTTATCTCCTCATGTTTCACACCGTAAACCACTGGGCTTACAAGCCGAAGACTTGTGGTATAAAATTAATAATATAAAATAAATTGACCAAATATCAGCGGACAAAAATTGTGTACAAAGTACAGTGTCAGATACATAATAAAATATCAGCAAAAATATATAAAACACGTTCGTTTTACTGATACTTTCATTAGAAAGGATAAGGAACCTTATTTTTATTGTTAGATCGATTACACTCTAATTCAACTGCCTTTTCTCTTAGATTTTGCATTCATGGTAATTTTGCACATTTAAAGCACATACTCGTTAATAAATTTTCTTCAAGCATGTGTAAATTTAAGATACGAGGAAAATCGAAAATACAAATAGAATCTTGCTAAAGGTATTTTTAATGAAGTAAAAGTTAAATTTTAAAGTAAAAATAAATTAATGTTAAAAAGTTATTTAAAAACGTGAATAAAATTTAAAGAAAATTGACGAAAAAATGATTGCATAAAAACGTAAAAATTGTTAAAAAGCGCTATGGAAAAAAATTGACATGTTAAAATGGTGTAAAAAAACCCTGACGGTTTTTATAGGTTCAAATTCAGTAAAAACGTTTTCACGGCTAATGTTTTTCCCGACCTTTTTTTAATTGAATCTTTGCACTTTCGCCTCACATTTTGCGAGTAAAAATAAAAGTATGTAATCAGAGACGCATGCCCGTATCCAGAAGGGGGGAGATCTTAGGAACCGTTCCCCCGAAACAAAATTTTTAATGAGATTTGGCTATGGCCTTGCATGATATAATTGTATCGATAAATGCTGTAAAAATTTAATGCCCCTGAAATTAAATTCTTGCTACGGTCCTGCAAAGACCGATTTAGGGCATGTGTGGTGCCCGGTGCGAGCCCAAAATATGGGTCTTGCCCCCATGGGTGCCCATGGGGGAGCTCGGACCCCGTAGCCGTTTAAAAATTTTATTTGCCGTAACCTGCTATGCATTTACTTTCAAAAGTTTTACATTCACATTTTAAAATAAGGTACTTTTTAGCTCATTACTAATTGTCAAGCAGTATCAATTATTTTTGTAGCGTTTTGGTATCTTGTACATTCACTAAAATTCTCGACAGCTTTGAGAAGGAGGTAATAATTTTTCTCAGCACACTCCCCCCCCCTCTATTTGTGTAATCTTTTATCAATGAATAGTAAAATACGTTTAAATAATTTTTGTAAGAATAAAGCCTAGGTTTTACGTTATTGTTTTGTTTATTTTAAACTTGTATGTATTTATACAGTACAGCATACATGATTTTGTTAATTGCAGTTAAGTGAGACATTATAATATTTATCTTAAAAGATTCACAATACTGTATTTTTATTTTGAGTATTTTTGTACTAAGAGATCAGAAAATATGAATAAGGACTGGCTTCGGTAAAAAAAAGGTGTGTTTAGCGGTATGGGTGGGGTAGATAGTCAGCACCTATAGAACTCTGGTCTATCCGGCTTTTTTGTTATCTGGCCTTCCCTCCCGTTACATGAAGCCGGATAATCCAGAATCTACTGTAGTCAATTTTAGGACTCCTTCAACTGTAAACTTATTTATTTTCCTTGAAATGGGTCCATTTTCAGGAGTAAATTGCTTTTAATATTTTTTAAGGAACATTGGAATTGAAACTTGAAAATATTTCAAATCTGTTCCGTTTTAATTACTAAATTTCAATCGAGGATCACATAATGCCCAGGGAATGGCGCAATCTTTTGTAAGGTTAAGCATTATTTAGGCCTGCGGATAAAATGAAATATGGACCTTGAAAAACTTTTGATTAAAAAGTGAATTTTAATATCACACATTACAAGAACCTTTTAGAGAAAAGGCGTTTAATGTTATTTTTCAACGTCAAATCTGATAGTCTGCGAAGTTAATTTTGGTTTTTCTTGTTATTAATGGATTTTTTTTATTATTTCAGAAATTTTGCTTTAAAATCTAACCTTTTCCAACTGCGATCGAAACCGATTACAGAAATAATGGATTTTCTTGTGGCAATTTCATAAGCTTTGCAATTTAATTTTCATTTTAAACGTAGTGCTTACAAAGTGCAATGATCTGAAAATTAAATTAAAGTAGGAAATTACCATAAAATGCTTCATTATTAATATTATTATATAATGCTTTGTTTTTTATTATCTGATGCGTTAATCGTAAAACTATATATATATATTAAGTATATCTTTCTATCTATTCTTTTAAAAATTCACTTTCAAATATACATATTATAAACAAGCACTTTACAATATGCGTATATACTATAAAATATATAATATATGAAGTAATCATGTTATATAGAATATATGCTATAAATCGTAGCATGTTAATTTTTTTTTCTTCAGCAAAAATTTTTGCTGCGCAGCATGAGGGCTCATATGGGGGGCAGAAGGCTCAGGTACTCTCACTAACTGTTGTGTTGAAAATTTTTATTTTCTAATTCTGTTATGTATTTATTTTCCAAAGTTTTACAGTCACATTTTAAAATAAGGTACTTTTTAGCTCATTACTAATTGTCAAGCAGTAGTACTTATTTTTGTAGTATTTTAGTATTTTGAACATTTGCTAAAATGTTTGGCAATATTGAAGGAGATAATGGGTTTTTCAGCCCCCCCCCACTGCCTATAGAACTACTCGTATGTGTGCTTAGCGAACTGTTACTTAGCTGTTGTTTAGTGAATATTTTATTTGCAAAATAGTTATTGAATAAATATATATTTTTGCAGCTCCCAAGTAGCTTTGACTACATTTTGTAAGGCAACCAAGTAGGGTTTTGTTCTAAGCGAATATGGGTGTATGTAAACCAAAGGGGCTTCGAAATGAAACCTGTAAGGAAACCTATGGGGCTTCGAAGTGAAACCTATGGGGCTTCGAAGTGAAACCTATGGGGCTTCGAAGTGAAACCTATGGGGCTTCGAAGTGAATATGGGTGATGTAACCTATGAGGCTTCGAAGGTAATGTTGAACAGTGCCAGATTTAGGCATAGGCCAAATGGGCACCGTCCTAGGGCCCGCGATTATGAGGCCTCAAAATGACTTTGAAGGGATCCGAATAATGAAGGGATCTTATATAAATTTAAACGTCATTTTAGTCCTGTTCATTTTCGAATGTCTGAGAATTTTTAATTATTGATATACTTGGATTTTGAAGATGAGGAACTTCAAAAAAGAACTCACGTTTTATTGGCTAAATTTTGTGACGGACACATTCGTTTGTGGCCCCATTCTCTCCATTTGGCCTAGGGCCCATAAAATCGCCAATCTGGCACTGACGTTGTCTGTGCCTTTCCAGATCGTCCATCGTTCACTCTGGGGATGTGAAAACAAAACACAGCAAAATGCATTTCTTATTAATTCATTTTAGTGTTAGCTGTTTTCAAAAATAAAAATAAAGAAGCGTTTTTTTATATATCTACATTATAATCATAATTTGAATTGACATTTTGAACTCTTCAAAAAAAGAAAACGGAAAATATTTTCGTTCGCCTTTCAAAAATAGGGTTGTATAATATGCATCGGCCATTGCACTGCTTACCTAAATTATTGTAGACTGCACTTGACCCATCGCCGATTTCGGATGTTCTCGAAATTAAGATATCATTAAGTAGTCTTCAGTGTCGTATCTCGATTTAGCTTAGTTTCGTCTGCAAAGATGGTTGGATATAAGGGCGACTTGGCAAACAGAACAATCTAATGAACGGTGGCGAACAGCGTATAGCCCCACCACAGCTTGTTGTGGTCTGAGGATCGATGAGTTACTAAAGCTTATCCAATCTGTGATGAGTTACAGGCAATTTAACAATTTTTCAAGCAGTTCGGTAACATTCTGAAACCTGAAGCACTCATTTTCACAACTGGGGCAGGCAACGCCTCAGTGTCGCATGATAACGCCCAGCCACACCCGGCAGACATCTGACATGACTGCGATGTACAAACGTACTACCATAGCCTGCCAGATCACCGGGATTTAGCCTTCAATAGAATTTTTTGTGGAAAATAATGAGACATCAATTATAAGCTGAGACAAACACATACAATCACCGCAGACAACATCAAATCTTTAACACTGAGAAAGCCTGGCGAGTAGCATCCCAAGACTCTATACGTCTATACCATGACGAGTAACAAAATCACTAACAAAGGAAGGGGGAGCCATTTCATACATTGGCGTAACTAGGGGGGGTTAGAGAGGGCTAATTTTTCCCCCCTCTAACATTTAGCCCCCCTCTAGAAAAACGAAAATTATGAATACAATGTGAGTATTGGAGACGATTACTTATCTCTCGCCTAGAATAAATTTAGCCTCTTCTAACCCTTCAAGCTAGTTACGTCCATAATTTGTTTGTTTGGATTTTTTATGGCGCAAGAGCATCTGGGCTATACTGCGCCGTCCATGATTTAGTATGGCCATACAAGCAATTGTTTTTAAAACTTTAAATGTGTTCTTGTGATTTATGTTGTTTTGTGTTTCTTGTACTTATTGTCACATTTTGTATTCCTTGTGTTTATTCTGACGTTTTTTGTTTCCTCTGCTTTTTATCATATTTTGTGTTTTTTGTACTTATTCTCGTGTGTTGTCTATCTTGTGCTTATTCTCATATTTGGTCCGTTATCACTACCTAACTAATCTTATTTACTACCTGACCAGCCTCTCAGTGTATAAGTTTCAGGCCTAAAAAGAGAAGTAGAAGAAGAAGAGGGTGAATAATGTTGGAGTGTGAAAGGAGGATGTGTTTTATGTTTCATCTTTCTATCTTCTTTTTTTCTGTTTCTCGAAAAGTGCGATTTAAAAAGAAAGAGAGAATTTGTTTATACGGAGCAAGAGTAGCTAATATTAATTTGTACCAGGATCTATTCCCAAGGAATCTATATATCTGTAGACTAGGAAAATAAAATCCCAGAATTCGTATCGGCAACAACAAGCACTTGATATCAGGGTGACTCAAATCCAGGTTTTCTGTACGGTAGAAAAATGATTTATCTTTATATCGCCGTTCTAGAGAAGAAAATAGAATAATGCAAACTGGGATAATACATCGTTTACGCCATGCACACGATGTATATCATATGGATATATCGCATCTTTTGGCGATAATAATAGTTGTGAGTTCTATTTGGCCGAGGCTCTCGAGGTTTTATTTGCGTTGTGTAGCAGTATAGACCTTCGATTTTCTTTAGGAAATTAAATCACGGCCTAGTAGGAAAAAAACAATACAAAAAGTGGAAAATATTCTGAATCATAGGAACTCGAATCTGCGTTTCCTACATGGTAGGTCAACCATATGATTGAATATATATATATATATATGGTTGAAGCCACCAATGGCAGGAAGCTATTTTATGTGGACGAAAGTGCATTGTATTAGCGGATGGTACAATTTTGCATCTTTATGGATTAAAGCAGATGTTTAGCTGCAGAGTTAAAAATAATAATCTAATAAGTTTGTAAAAGACTATTTTATGTGTTGAATAGCTGATGGGCATCTGTAATTAAGCTACGTCAATTTGTCCGCGTTTTTTCCGAGAAATCTGAATTTCTGTTGCCTGAGAAATTCACTCCACGTAACACGAACTAATAGAAACAAGAACCAGCTCTCAATGCCGTAGAATTTAAATTAATTAATTTAAATTATACTGGCTAAACTAAAAGTGGCTCCTGATAAAATTATAAATTTGAATAGAAAGATTTTTTTCTTTTATTGTAATATGTGCTTTGCCCCTCGCCCCCTATTAATTTTGAAAATTCTAGGTTCATGGTGCGGATATTTTCCAGTTAAAAGTTATCATGGTTTATCATTCACATTTCTAGGATCTTAAATGATAGTAAATATGTTAGCCTTTCTGCTCGCTAAAGACCTAATTATAACCTTAAATGGCTGGAGATTTTTTATTGATCACAGATATTCCGCGTCACATTAGGTGTAACAGAAAAAAGTAAAGCAAATTTGTAAAACACGTTCGAAATTGCGAACAACAAAACAAAATTACAAACAAAAAAACAAAATTAAAACCAAAAAAATGACAAAAAACAAAACAAAATTAAAAAAATACAAAAAAATTGAAAAATATATAAACAAAAACAAAATATAAATAGCAAAACAAAATTAGAAATAGAAAAATAAAATTACAAACAACAAAACAAAGTTAAAAGCAACAAAATGAAGTTAAAAGCAACAAAACAAAGTTACAAGCAACAAAACAAAGTTACAAGCAGCAAAACAAAGTTGAAAGTAACAAAACAAAGTTACAAGCAGAAAAATGGTTAGAAGTAACAAAAACGCTACAGATAACAAAAAAGGTTGCATATAACAAAATCCCATAAATCTACGCCTTTAAATGCTTTTTATAACTTTAAATAATGGCGGGTTATCGCTAAACTAACCTCCAATGGATCTTAAAACGAACTTACAAGCAAGAAGACATTAATTTAAGCGAAACACATTTTTACCTGGGTAAATAAAAAAGTTCATATTGTGAAAATAGCTAACGCCAAACATATGTTTTAATTTGCTAAACACATAAATGGCTAAAGGTGATAGAAAATTTGTTGCAGGAAGGGAAGTTAAAACACATACACACACACACACACATGTGTTCGCGTATGTTATCATGCAATCCATGGGTAACATCTTAAAACGATTATTTTCTTTGGGATGAGAGATGTGATCTTTTAGCGGCTTAATATCGCCCTTAAGAAGGCTACATGGCGCCAATGTGGAAGTCTGCATTTTTAAAATAGGCTACCGGTGTTCTGCTCAAAATAGAATCTTTTCCCCTGGTTCTGAGTTAACGAAGTGGGTGTTTAAATATTCCTTCTTTTACTCTAGTCCTGAGTAAAACCTTCACTTTAGACAAAAAAAAGTTCCGTTTTGAAAGATTGATTTATTGCGAATTTTCTACTGCGAAGTGAGATGCAAGGAAGATTCTGCGCAAGAAAGTGCGATATGTACGAAGAATAAAAAGTGAACGCATGTGTAAAATGCCACACTGCGTGTAAAATAGTCACATGATTATGAGATATTATTACCCTTCTCAGGGCTAACACAATTGCCAAATAATGGTCAACACACAAAGCCACCGGGGCGAATTTTTTTGTGTTTTTTCGTGGGGAATTTATAATGCTTAATAATTTTGACACCCACGTTTTTTTCAGCTCAAATTGGAATTTTTAGTTATAGGAGAAAAAGAGGCATCGTCCCCGACCTCGAGTCGAAATAGTATCTCTCCGTTGACCTCGAAGTGCCTTAACCGCTAGGCCATCGAGGACAGGAACGACAATCCTTTTCTCAGAATATACACAAAATTGTAAGATATTATTACCTTTCTTAAGGCTAACAAACTTGCCAAATAATGGTCAAAACATAAAGCCACCGGGGCGAGTATTTTTGCGATTTTTTGTGGAGAATTTATTTTACTTAATGTTTCCGACATACACGTTTTGTTTAGCTAAAACTAGAGCTTTATATCGGAATGATTAAATACTGTTATACCGTGAAATCCATATATAAGAATACTGGCTATAACAATAATCCATCTACATCGATATTTCTTCCCCGTCTCTATAGATATAGAATGAATAATATTCAATCTTGTCTATATAATGACCGTCCCTGGTCCCCAGAGTATAGTTACAGACAAATTTCGTTGTACCAACTTTCCTTTAA
This sequence comes from Dysdera silvatica, assembly GCA_006491805.2. Lineage (NCBI taxonomy): Eukaryota > Metazoa > Arthropoda > Arachnida > Araneae > Dysderidae > Dysdera > Dysdera silvatica. The sequence goes on along the minus strand of QLNU02015359.1, from coordinate 23,002,134 downwards.
ATCTTGATTTATCCAATATTGTCATTATTTCATATTCACATGCAGACTGCCTTTAGGCAATGAGGAGCCCGGGGAAAAACACATTTCACAGGCTCATACATGTACGAGTAAGAAAAAAAATGGAATAATGTATAACTATTAGATGGCACGAAATGCGAGATCTGAAGCAAAAATATTTTTGGGGAAATTTTCAATATTACAAAAATTAAAAATTTGAGAATAACGATTTTCTCGGGGCCCCGTTCGCCCCTACTTAACGGCGACCCTGTTATCGTGTTTTGCTCTGAACTATAAAATAGTCTGCCATTTTTATCTTCAACATCACTGCATTCTGGAAGAGAATCTCGTAACAAGCTACGGCTTTATATTCTCTTCCATTTCTAACCCAAAGACCAAAATAATTTAAAGTCTGTTTTCTCATGTGTGTGTATTGTTATAACTATTATACTACTCACGTGATACATCACAAAATACTGCGTGTACATTGAGTTGAATAGGATTATTATTATACAAAGATACGGTTCATGCTACGTTTGGTTGGTTTCATCTATTTAGTTATCATTTTCAAGAATTTTAAATAACTAGACGCAGGGGCGGTTCGAGGTTGATTTTGAACCCGGGCGGCATGGCACGGATACTTTTTAGCGCCCTCCCCCACCCCCTGTGGAGAAAACAGGAGATTTTCACAGATGCACAGTGAGCCATATAGCCTACGCGATAAAAGTGGCCTAAAGATGTCTCTAAAAATTTCTCTAAAAATGTCTCTTTTTAGAGAGATTTTCTGGATCTCTCCGAGGTCCAACTCAACGCGTTGTCGTACAACTTTAACTTCGCAAAATCGTGCCGCCCCTCGGTACCCATCCTAGTTTCACCTATAGAGAAGTCACTCAAATACAGCCGCCTAGCACCGGAACAGAAAGAGGCTCTTAGACATCAGTCATACCATTGCCACCAATTTGACTAAAAGTGTTGTTCCAAACTTACATAAACAAGTTTTCTCTGCATTGAAGTCAGTAACCTCCAATGACAGCCTCCACATTTCCAAAGCAGACAAAGGCGGTCAAATTGTTGTCCTTACCAAACAGCAGTACCATGAGGGCGCTAACGCGGTCATCACCTCTGGTCCTTACAAAACCTTACCTCGTGATACCACCGAACAGCTACGCGTCCACTACAACAAAATCATTCGTGCTTCTTCTTTGCTCACTCCTAGCCAAAAGAACCCTCTTTACTTGTCTCACGCCATTCCAGCACATTTCTACGCCCTTCCAAAAATTCATAAACCCGGTTTACCTTTCCGACACATCACTTCGTGTATTGGCGTGGTCTCTCATAAACTCGTCAAGTTTCTTGTTTCCATCATCTCACCTCTTACCTCTGCCAATATCCACACTTGCAAGAATTCTTTAGACTTCATCAAGAAACTACGTTCTATCTCACTTTTCGTTGATTAATATTGTTGTTTGAATTAATGGGTTGTTGGGAGATTAGATGGTCACATTGGCAAATGCCGACTATCTATCAGAAACAAGTCACTATTCAGACCTTTAGTGAACGTCTCCCCTGATGAAGAGTTTGCTAGGGTCGTTGTACATTTTGTTAATCTATATTGTAAAAATATTGTTATCTTTTATATATATATGTTATATTTGTCTGGAGATTCGATCAGTTCGTCGTAATTTTTTATGTACCATGTATATATGGTTATGTCGACTATGATAATATTGTGTGGCATGGTATATCAAGATGTTATGAATTGCTGTTTTGAGTTACTTTGAGAGACTTGCGTTTGGGATTTGGTTATCTAATGCTACTCAGTTTTATCTTCATCTATTGGTATATCGGTAAATAATACCTTTATACACTTCTTTGTAATAATATCACCAATTTTTTCAGCAATATGATTTTTTTTTTCTTACTTACTCTGAAAATTCTCTTCCTCGTGTACAATTTTCATTTACATCCTTATTTTACTCATATATTTTCTAATGTTGATTATTTTCAGCTGTAAGCGCATTACCGCCTGCAGAATTGATGTTAAACCTTCCTATTAATTACATACAAGGTTTTCCTATAAACTCTTTTTCAATGCTTTTACGATTCTAGTTAGAATGTTTACCTATTATATATATTATAAAGTACCAATTACAACTATATATGGCAGAGTACCGGCTACCATTAAGGAAATGGATAATACCAATTGAGATTTTGTAATTGTGCAGTGTCAGTTGCAATTGCGCAATCGAGTAATGCAAATGACGACGATATAGTTCAATTAAACTATCGCATATGAATTACATTCGCAATACGGACGATAATTGCCTATTATATAATACATTTGCATAAGGCAATTTTGTGCGAGATTAGAGTTATGTGGGCGCAATGCAAATCATTATCACGGCGTGAATATCACTATGACATAACAACATGCAGGCGAATTGTGTAAAACAGATTCCAATTGCGCAACACTGATTTCGATTTTGCCGAGTATATTTCTATAATTCAAATTCAGTTCTGTGAAACAGGTTAATTGCATAAGTAACGTGGATTAATTTCATAAGAAATACAAATTCGTTGCACATGTAACACAGATTACTTGCATAAGTAATATAGATAATGACTTCTCAGCGTCTGATGTGGGGCCGAGCCCACAATATCTCGATAACCAATCAAATTCTCTTTCTTGTTGAGTTGCACTTGTCCCTAGTACGGCTTTATATCCTCTCGGAGAGGGAATTTGATCGACGCCTGTAAGTAGGGAAAAACTGGTGGTTCTGCCCCACTGGCCTCACCAAGGGAGCTAGGATCGCTAAGAAAGGAGACACGAGACAACTATATGCACATGAACGACGACAAAAAAAAATATCCCTTGAAACAAAACATTTACAAAAAGTTCCAAAATCCACTACCAGAGGGAGCGCGAGCGGGGCCACCCTACGCCAACCTGAGCAGGGCGGAGCAGTGGGGAAGAATTGCCGGGGCCAGGCGGGAGACTGGTTCCACTTATACTTTAACATTGGCGGGGCCAGTGGGGCAGAATCATCAGGTTTCAACTACTCCTATAGTTCAATAGGAAAAAGTACTTGACCAGTCATCAAGAGGTTGTGGGTTCGAATACCACCAAGCGCTGATAAATCATTTTTTCCTTTGCGAGTAATTTATCATATAATCAATCATGCGCTTGCTTTGTTTTTCAATTTTTATACGCTTGTGTTTGAGCGCGAGTAATTGGCAGTTGACTCCACAAACAAAATAGAAGCAAATAAATAGAAACCATATTTTCCATCTGACTGTAAGTTTTATTTCATCTCAAAACAATTAAACTTTATTTTGCATCACTTGTGTTTATAATTTGAATTAGGGACTACAAAATCTTATAAGAATTTAAGGCTTCTAAAGTTCTTAATGCTATTCTGGTTATTATGATAACATTGAAAGTGTGATGATTAGAATTGAAATTCAGCTTCAAGATAATAATTCTTCCGAATACCATAACATTCACAACATAGGCATGATCTGTTGATATAAAATAGAATGTTTTACGCATGCATTGATTAAAATATTAAAGTGACAGGAAATACGCCAAAATAATCGTCGCATTGAACTTCATGGTATCTTGAATCAACCTATTTAGAATTTAAGCACCGATCACATCCAAAAAGTAAGAATACTTATCCAAGAAGCTATTTATATCTATTTTTGGTGTGTACGTCTTTTCTGATTTCAGTTATACATCTATCTCTGATAATCAATAAAGCAGACGAGAGTTACGTCCGACTCTAAGACAAAATGATTTTATTACACCAGATACCTCCTTCCGAAGAAGGCATTGCATTGTTTCTTGGTAACTGCATCTTAGTGACGCCGATGGAACGTAAGCATGTGCCAAATGCTCGAGTCAAATGGACATCACTGTCCATTAATCTACAAGAAATACTCAATTAAGTCATGATGATAGTGAATTCTTATGTCAAATTTCTGTATTTTAAAGGGAGTAAAGGAAGCTTTCGTTTTAATATGCATTTAATGGATGTCGATGGACACGAAGGAATTGAAAGATAATCAAATGGAAATGGCGGTAGAAATGACAAAAATCATGTTATTTTAGGTTAAGAGAAAAGGCATGTGGTACAAAATTACGATCATTGTGCAATTCAATTAAGATATATATTCATATTATTTATTACATAACATCGAAAGATAAATATTATGACTTCAGCTAAGTACCTACCCTCATTAGTTATCAATGTATTCGTAATGAAAAATAAAGGAATAATTGTAATAAATACCCATGTTTCTATTGTACACCGCCCTATGTTATATATTTCCATTACGTTTCAACATTCGAATGTCATGTGACAAAATGATTCCTAAAGGCTTTCTGATATGTCCAAAAATACAGCCAGGCAAAATGTGTTATGCATGAATTCTCTCCTCATGTAATTTAAATATTCAAAATAGTAATAATAATAATAATAATAATATATTTACATATAGGCGACATAAAATAATACAAAACAGAAAGTTTCTATACTCCCGGCAAAGCTATCCTGGTACCTTACTAAGGTTACAGCAACCTATTCACGCCCGTGCAACGAGTATTCTTTCGCAGATTAACGAAAAATTAGATAGCCCTCAACATTATTGGGCTATTTATCGCCTAATTTGGAATGCAGAAAAACGCGATCGCCAAAATTCCAGGCGCCAAATTTCCTGCCAACAAGCGGAAAATGTTACCTGAATGACGCCACGCTTGCTATAATGAGTCTTTTTCCTAAATTTAATGAATACCAGATTTTATTTGCACCAATATGCCTATGTTTTATGTATTTGCGTTTAGTGTGTTATTCCAATGGCCCCAGTATGTGGTAGTGCTTTGGTTCTATATGATATAGCAGCTTACCATTACTTTGACCTCATTGTTCTAGAAGAAAGGTTTCAATAAGTGAATAATTCAACGTGTTTTCATTTGCTCATTGCCTCTGAACCAAACACCCATATCGTCTTAAGGTAATCATATCACCGTTCATAGCCTTTAACCATTCGCATTATAACGTGAGAATACAAATAATCTGGTGCCCAAAATCCAGCCACATAAGTCAGATAACTATAAAAAACTACTCACGTACTTGATTGAAGAATCACTTGCTCTAGTAATCACACATTACATGTGCACTGAAAAGATTTTTATTAACTTCAGCAGGATTAGAACAACGTGAACGATAGTAAATGATTATTGATATCATTAACTTGGTGAACACAACCAGATTAACAAACTGTGAAGTTACATCTTACATTTAAACGTGAACTGCTCGCATAACTGTTCTCTTAAAAGAGAACCTAAACAACCTCTTCAGTCGATCCTAATATATTGGTACGACAAGCGAAAGTGGGTTTTAATCTCACCTCGGTTGGACTTCGCTTATGCACTAATGGACATGTGTGGCCATTACCACACACATGATGTACAATACCTGACGTAATATACATGCAAAACTTGACATGGACGTGCTACATGAGTATTATTTTAATATTTTATGTTCGAAATGCATCTTCTATTAACTCTGTTAACGTAAGAAAGGGCGAACTATATCGCAGTGGCGGAATCATATTGCTCTGCGTCTTGTCACCAGGTTAGTTTTGCCGTGAGTATAGACACAAATAATCTATAAGCATGAACAATGATCGAGTATTTGGCTCCATTCGTTTCAAGCCTATAAAGTGAAAAACAAGAACATGTATGAATAATAATAATAATACACACACACACACACACACACACACACACACACACACACACATACATACAGATGAAACAACAAGAAAAGAAAACAATATACTAGAAATACTACGAGTATTTTCTTATAATTGTATTGCCTTTTCTTTCTATTGTCAATTTTTTATTTTTACCGTGTTTGGCGCAGTATAGCCCAGATGCTCTTGCGCCATAAAAAAGCCAAACAATCAATCTATTGCCAATTTAAAAATTGCTAACATTTCGATTTAGCCAAATGTAGATATTTGTACTCGTTACTGTGCCATGTAATAATATAAAGAAAGAAACAATGCGTTTTGGTTTATTTTTCTTCATATTTATTTTTGCTTTATTTTTTCTCTTTTCCATTTCTTTTTAATCTCCCTTATTTTTCATAATTTCTTTTTCTTAAACCTATATTCGATATCTATAGCTTGATTTCGCTTGTTATCTTGTGACTTTGCTTATTGCCATGTTTTGCGTTGACACTTTTTAGTTTTATTCGATTTTTTTTTTATTTCCTATACTTGCTTCCTTCTCTGTTTCGCCTTGCGATTAATGATGCCTACGCTCCTTGCACATATGGGTTGGTAATGGATTCCTGCTGATTCGCAAGTGTCCAAGCAAACATAGTACGTCTGCGAACAAAAATTCGTAGGCGCATTTTCAAAAATTTATAAGAGTAAAAAATTAACTAATAATAAATACGTAATTATTTTATTCAATAAATTAATTAATACTGTAAAAAAGCGCGCAAGGTAATGCATGGTTGCTCAGGGCAATGGCATTCCGATTTTTTCCAATGATTTGGACACTGATGGTTCTTCTTGCCGGGCTTGCTTTTCAACGTTCACCTGCTTTACACTGCTTGTTTTCCTCTATCCCTTTGTGCGCTTCCATTATGCAAATACCACATGTTCGTTAAAATGGTTTCCTGGACTGTTGCCACTTGGGACACCAAGAAACGCAAACTTAATAAGTACAATTTCTGAAATTGGCAACACGCCAAAGTGTTTACGTTTATTTGATATTCTCTAAGCGTTGCGTAAAATTTCACTTTCCATAGCTGGCAACATGTACTGTATAATATTTAGCATTAAATATTTGGCAACAGTATGGGCAATTGCGTTCCAACTTCTCCAATTATGCTCAGTCTTCCATTTACCATCGAGGTGGGTACACGTAATTATCAGAGACTCGGCTAATAAGATGTACTAAATTTCTGTAACGTTGTGTTTGAATTAATTTATTTGTTGGCGTATTAATGAAGTATTCTAAATATTTAAAGCTTCAAACGAAGTGTCCATAAAATACTATTTTATACTCTATGGAGGAAACTGCCAGGATTTCTTCGCAAATTTTACAATAACATCGATGATTTACAAAGCAGATGCGTTATACTTTCTTTCCGGGTTTAGTGGCATTTGCAGTGCTTAGGTTTTTGTCTCGCCGCTCACAAGTTATCGCCTTCAAAAAGAATGAAGCATTTCATCAGTGAGTTGATCGATATCTGATGTCAGACGCGCAGCTAAGGGGGACTGAGGGGTTTCGAGCCCCCCAGGGGTCTGTTGAAGCGCCCTTTCAGAACTCCAATCTTTAAATTCCTGCTCTCCCCCCCTCCATGAACAAACGAAGGATTTTCGCTGCTCCCAATAACACAGGAATTTCTCATAAAATTTCAAGAAAAAATAAGAAAATATTATTTCATGTCCTTTATCTTCACGCGTTTTATATATTTATATGCATATTTTTTGTATGCGTCATGATTGAATTCAAGAAAAAGTACAGTGCGCACTTTGGACAAAAAGCTCCCCCTCCCCCCAGAAAAACTAGACTGGTCATTTCGTTGATAGTCTTTGTTTTCGTTTAGTTTTTGACTTTCCAATATGACGTTTCTGCCAATACGACACACGTCCTGTGGCCGTAGCTAAAACGGCGCCAGGGTAAACTCAGGGCCCCCAGAAAAAGTTCTTAGTTTTATTTTTCCTCAAAATAAATTATTGCAAAATTTTATTTTAAAATCTTTATTTGCAATTTTGAAGTATTTTTTATACAGGAAAATGGATATTGTTCTTTGATGTTAAAAGTGTATTCAAAACAGACTTTTAAAGCAGACCTGGTGCACCCCATATTTTTAACAAAAGTTCAAGTCTCCATCTTGTCTAGAGCATGAGCGCCCAAATCAGTAATTTAAGTGGAGGGGAGGGGGTCTGAGAAAAATTACTTTCTTCTCAAGACTGTAAAAAAGTTTAATGAATGTACAAGATACTAAAATGCTACAAAAATAATTGATACTGCTTGACAATTAGTAATGAGATAAAAAAAAATACCATATTTTAAAATGTACTTTCAAAACTTTTGAAAGTAAATGCATGGCATAATTGGGAAAATCAAATTTTAAACGGATGGGGGGGGGGTGAATCGATCCCCCCTACCCCATATTGGCGCCCATGGTCTACAGTAAGAAGAAGTGAAATCATATATTTTAGTATACCTTTACACAAGTTTTCAATGCAATATTTATGTGAAGAAATTTATTTATTAATATTAAATAAATTAGTTTGATTACATTGTCAAAACTGAATTGTTAATATAAACCGTTTTGAAAATTAATTACATATCACATTTATATTGTTATACATCCATTAAGTTATGTAACATTCTACGTCATACAAAAAAGTAATTATCCTTATTAAAAGATTTTATATCTTTATTGCAAGCATTTAGTATTATATTTAAAAAAAGAACCCATATAATGTATTAAAATATAAACGGATTCTAAGGCCCCCATGGTACTCAAATCCCCCACTGTAAAAAACTTTATACTATGGCCCTGGCTCGTCCTTGTTGTTCGAGATATATTTTTCCTTCTCCTTTTAGCAGAATTCGCCATTCTCCTTCTTTTCATAAAAATGGATGAACACGTTTTTTACTTTTTTTCATTTGGGAACTTTCTTACTTCCCAATTTCTTTCAGGCCACTCTGTGTAGCCAACTTCTCACGTTGACACAATAAGCAACCATCTTTTTTTCAGTATAGGGAGGTTCTTTACTAAAAGTGGTTTGTTGGGCGAGCCGAAAACTAAGTGATACCAGAAAACTTAGAGACTTCATAAAGATAACGTGCTTCGCGTAGAGTTTTCAAAATTATTGGGGAAGGGAGGTCCCGAGCACATATTTCGTACATTTTTACATTACAGTATATGTAAAATTGCAATTTATTTCAAATTATTGGGGGAGATTCGGGCCCCACGGGCCCATATAACTCTACGCCTATGCCTTCTCGTTGATTCAGAGAAACGAGGGTCATAGTCAACCTACAAATTTTCCTGGGAAGATAGCGCTATCTTCGGCGGCCACTTTTCTCAATGAATGTTTCGTACAACTACCACCTTTAAAGTTTTATTTATTGCTGGAGTTGTAAAAAACCCGGGAATTTTGGACACATTGGAAACTTTGATGGGAAGAAACCAAGATAGCTAGAATAAAGGAGGTAGTCCCGTCCTTACCTTTCTTCCTATTGGTCGATTGGACACAATCAACCAATAGGAAGAAAGGTGTGGACGGGACATACGTCCTTTATTCTAGCTATCTTGGTTTCTATGCCCAAAGTTTCCAATGTGCCCAAAATTCCCGGGTTTTTTACAACCCTATTCATTGTCCATATATTTCACCAACTAATGCTCTCGGTCCTTAAATAATTTACAAAATTTAGAATAATAATTTTATTTGCTGTCTGTGAGGGCCATTTAAAAGACGCGAATGGCTTTAGGGTAAACGATAAACCACGATTGTATTTTAAATGGTTTATATATTAAAAATAATAAAACGCCTTTCGCCATTGACTGCAGTTAGGAAATTTTATTTCGGGTAAATGATGTTTAGATTTCACTTGAATCAATAGCGGTTGAAAAATCTTTTTGCCGTCTTCGTTGTTGAGTTTAAAATAGCGGCAGCTGCAGTTTCAATCCTACAGGGGCTCATTGTAAAAACCTTGTGCGAGGTCTTCATGGATTGCTGTTAGAAACAGAGTTTAATTTTGTTGGCTTTGTTCATACAAAGGTTGATTTATGCTAGAAAAATGGAGCTTTTCTTTTTAACAGAATGGCAACACTACAGCACAAGGATATGGGAACATCATGTCGCTAAATGGAAAGCAGGAAATCTATTCGAACCTTTCAAAGGAATGATCATTTCTTTCATGCTTCTCTGAACAATGACGCTTGACAATGAAAAAAAAATTAATTGCCATGAAAATAATATATGTACATATATGTAAATAGATTCTGAATCATAATGGATATATATAAGATCACCAAAATATCTATTGATATTCAATTATTTTAAAAGTCTCAAAAATTGTAAAATTATTAGAGGGTCTCCACATCTAAATCCACTTTTCCGATAACCAAGATATCTCAATTTGCTTAAGCTTAGATGTTAAATTCATATTTAACATTTAACTTCCAAACATGAATTTAGATGTTTGGAAGTTACGTTAAGCAGTTAGTCCCATTTCACATAAAACATGGCGTACTCTTGGAATGTAGAAAATTACTTTAAAATCGCTGTTTTTAAAATGTGGACCGACAATGGTTTTTACATGATATCCATACAAGTGGTCCACAAAAGCTTGAAGAGTAATGTATTCTTATCCCAATTATACATACGTGTGCATAGGCGTAATCTGGGGGGGGCAAGGGCATAGGCGTAGACAGAAAGTTCATAAGGGGGGTTATAGGCTCAATGGGGGGCTTTACAGAATTATAACATATATTCCTATGTTAAGTATACAAAATTTCATTGCAATGGGGTTACAACCCTCAAAACTATCCCCTCACTATGCCTAAGGGGGGCAATTGCCCCCTATTTTTTTTAGAAAGAGGCAAAATCGCGTTTATTCCAAACAATGTTGAGTTTTTTTTGTTTTTGTTTTTGCCCTTCCAGGTTACGCTATATTTAACTCTCAAGTTACGCCCATGTATGTGTATGTATGCGTATGCACATATATATGTGAAATGTAGCAACACTCTTCTAATTAATAAATTAATGTAATGTTTAGTGTATTATCTACTATATTTTAAAATATAAACATAATAAATTAAATCAATATATTATGATATGAAATCCGTGCATTTAAATTATTTCTTTCATATTTCTGAATTGGAAGACTGATTAACATATATAATGATATATATAATAAATAAGGTTCTAGAGTTCCGCGGTATCTGGAAACTATTAAAAAAACTATAGACATCCAAAAACTATTAAAAAACTATATACATCCAAAAACTATGTAAAAAAAAGATCTAGTAAATGTAATTTTTAAATGAATAAATATGCAAAAATGCTCCAATAAATTGCATTATAATTTTTTAATAAGAAGCGTAAAACGTTCACATTTTAACAACTCCATCCTTAAATTTATTGCCGATAAATTATATTAATTTTAAGAAGATTTTATATATAAATTTGAAAAGCATGTACTGATTGTTGTAGTTCTGAACATAAATAATAATAAACAAATAAATAAATTTCATTTGTCGCAGTTAATCATAAATAAAAGTTACAATTAAATACTTCATAACAGCATTAAAATCTGTCATATTTTCTCATACACAATTAATTATTTATATGCATATTATATTAATTTTAACATTATTAAATTAATTTACCGAAAAGAAAAGGAAAATATCATTTTTGAATTGTCGTGTATCAGTACTATTACACAATTCTACGTCAATATGAAATATTAAATGGCATTTAGATTTGATCAAAAAAAATTTCATTACAAACATAAATAACTGAAGAGTGTTTTTCAAACATAATTTTTGCTTTTATTTATCGCGTGTGTCGTCAAAAATATTTTACAATTGACGCGATACCCGAGAGAAAATTATTAACGCAAGTAGAAATAATAAAGAGGTAGAAATAAATATAGAAAATACGTTGGTTAATATTTATGAGTTTCTTTTCAAAAACGAAAAAATGATATCAAACTACAAATTTTTGCCGAAGTTTATCTAAAATTTATGATTACGTTATTTTTGAAAACATTGTGCGTGTGTGTCGAATAAAAATATTTTACGTTTGCTAGGCTTTTTTTTCCTAGTTCATAAGATATATTTTACTTGACCACTGACAATTTCGACGATGATCCGACTCGGTGAAATAAATTTTGTGTTTGTAATGATTTCGAAAATGTGTTTTCCCCTATTTCCCGTTAGTTTAATTTTAGTTACGTCCGTTATATGACGTTATTGACTAATATCCAAAGTATGTCTATTACATAGTTATGTTTATTACCTACAATTATGTCTATCGTTTATAATCATCTCTTTTACATATTCATTTTTTATTTACTATCCTTTCTCTCTTATGAACTTTCTGTATACGCGAATGGCGAAATCTGTATACGGGTATCGATGGACTGACGTTAAAACAGCTGCCAAATTAATATTTCAAAAATAAATAAAACCTTATTTCCTCAAATGAAACGATGAAACATTGAAAATTAGGAAGGTTATTTTTTTTCCCCCAGGTTGCCTTGTGGGCAAGGGCGGATCCAGGGGCCCATATGGGGGGGCGGTTTCGGGGCCCTCACCAGGAAAAGTTTTAGTTTTGGACTATTAAATAGTTTAGGTAAATGTTGTTATATTACTAGCCTTCCTTTATCTTCACCAAAATATTTAATTTAAGACAATGAATTAAAGTTGGGCTTTCCTTTAATTAAACTATATGGTTTAGGGTAGATTATAGTCAAGTATGACAGAAGGATAAGCTAGTAAAGGAGACATATACAATAACCAAAAACGATAATTTACAATGTAATTAATAGAACAAGTTTAAATTTAAACTATAAAAACATTGTAATTATTTTACTTTTTTTATAATAAGCGACTTTTTAAAAAATTTGAAGTTTATAGTGCGAAGTCGAGCCATCTTGGTTTCTTTGAAAATTTGTGGTTGTATATTGAATGTCTCTCTTTCTTCTGTCATCCGCGTTCGAAGCCAAGTTTGAAGGCTCTTCGACGATAAAAAACTACGTTCTGCTGAAGCTACTCCCCCCCCCACTTAGCTGGATCCGTCCTTGCTTGTGGGTGAGGACTTGTTTTCTTCAATATCTTGTGTGCTATCCTTCTCTTCCTGGATTTTGCATTTACCCCTTTTCTGGTTGCAGTTTTCTCCTTCCGGCTTTCCACCTTTTCCTTTTCTGTCTCAAAATTTCATGTCCCACTCGCAGTTCGACAATCTAAGAGGATGAGCGCATCTGTTTGATTAATTCATTGAGAGATTTTTTGCGTATTCTCGTTTTTTACTTTTTGCTGACGGATGTCTTCCGTCCATGCTCTTCCCGTTCCTGTCGTTCGGTAGTCTAACTTGCCAAAATATCTTCAACTCGTCTCAGTTCTCTATTTGGTTCATTTAACCAGAAAAAATATTTCAAGCGCTCTTTTTATTATTACAGGTGGCGATGGGAGCGATCACCACAATCTTACTGCAAACACAAAGCAGGTACCTGAAACCAAATTTCCTTATCATTCTAAACAAGGAAGCAAGCAATGAATATTATCTGTTAATAAAAGAGAAAAGCATAATAATTCAACTATAAAAAAACAGAACGTTTGATTAAATTAAAAATATATTAACATTGAAAACGTCATTGTAATTATCATGTTTGTCAAAGTTGGTGAGAGATTTGGTGAAAATTGGCGGATCGTAGAGAAGATTTTGACATGAAAATGCGGCAGGAAAATATTGAGATGCTAAGAAATATAAGAGTATTGATTGAGTCATGGTCTTGGAATAACACCCTTCATTTATCATGAAAGTTGGAATATTTTATTTTACAGTGCATAAATATCTTTTGGGAGTCATGATCCCTCTGTAATCACTCTTTTTTTTCGCCCTTGAACTCTTTTCTAACTCAACAGATTTCTAAAACTCTCAAATGAGTAAGGATTCCCTTTGAAAAATAAGGCAAATGCAAATGCTTAACATATTAGAATAACGCAATTATGTAATAGAGAAAAGTGAAAATAAAACATATAAACTAATTGTTTAACGCATAGTCAGCAAGCAAAGCAGCGTCGGGTGAAGTGACGTGTGTACACAAGTCATTAGAGTGTGAGTTTAGAAGATTTTTCTTTGGGTGGCTTGACATTAATTGGGATGCATGGATCGACTAAGGTAATAAAGAATGATGTGAAAAAATAATAATTAAATTTACAAAAAATTTTGAAGTTGTTCTTTCTCTTTGTTTAATTTTGAAATAACTTACAAAAAAATATTGAATATTATTACTTGGCGTCTTCACATCTGGTGGCGCAATCCTAATATGTAAAGATGAATATTTATTTGTGTATAATTTTGAAAATGCTAAACTTGAAATGAAATTTCTTTCTCTCTCTCTCTCTCTCTCTCTGTATATATATATATATATATATATATATATATATATATGGCCTGCAAAAGGGTTGCTGGTATCTAACTGGAAGGAGACCCACACGCTGAACGTATGTGACGATGTGTGGAACCGGCCAGGCCAGTAACCTAGTGTCCTACCCCGCCTTCAAGTGGTGCAGGCTGAGCTTTCTATTTATGAGGCAAATTAATATTTGCTGCACGGATAGAAAGGCGGAAGGGGAGGGCTAATTCACCAACCCGTCTAGCCAGCGTGGTGAAATGATGGCTAATTCCTCCATTATGTTGACACACCAAAAACCATGGCCCCTAGTCTCCAGGTGCTGGAGTGCTCCTGATCAAGGCAGCGGTCAGCGTGGCATGAAAGCAGGGGGTGCTAAGAATCACTGGAATGGCCCAGGCTGCCGTTTGTTATTGACCTTGGCAACGTATAATGGACGATCCCTTGCTTCTGAAGCAAAACTTCAGGAATTGGAAGAAGAACTTGACAAGATCAAATGGGACATTGTAGGACTCAGTGAAGTTAGAAGAAAAGGTGAAGAGTTGGTGGAACTTAAAAGTGGACATTTGTTTTATTATAGAGGAACGGAAACTGGAAGAACAAGTGGTGTTGGCTTCTTAATCAACAAAAGAATTAAAGACTACCTTCTTGAAGTCGAAAGCACGTCAGATCGAGCAGCGAGGCTCGTTACGAGAGGAGGATGGCACCGTAACAAGAAATAGGGAAGAAATACTTAGAAGAGTTGAAGAATTCTACAAAAAACTATATGAAAGTAACAGTGGATTAAACGAAGACACTGAAATAGTCGAAGGAACAGCTCCTAAAATCTTAAAAGAAGAAGTTTCATTTGCAATAAAAAGTATGAAGAAAGGAAGAGCCCCTGGTGATGATGGTATTACATTAGATATCCTAAAAGAAGCTGGAGAATATGTAGAAGACATACTTGCAAAATTCTTTACCAAATGTCTTAACAGCGGTAACATACCAAACCAATGGGATTCTGCAACAGTAATTCTTTTGCATAAAAAAGGTGATAAAGAGGATTTGAAAAATTACCGACCAATTAGCTTGTTACCTGCTATTTATAAAATCTTCACAAAAGTGCTAACACATCGCCTGCAGAAAAAATTAGATGCAGCTCAACCAAGAGAACAAGCTGGATTTCGAAGTGGATTCAGTACAGTGGACCATATTCAAGTATTAAGAGAATTAATTGAAAGAACACATGAATATGAACTTCCATTGTGTGTTGCATTTATTGACTATGAGAAGGCCTTTGACTCTATTAAAACATCAGCAGTCATCAACTCTTTAAGATCAACAGACATTGAGGATGTGTACATTGACATGGTGAAACGTGTGTATAAAAATGCAAGTGCAAAATTTCGGTTACATAAAGATACCAAAACTATCAAAATTGGTAAAGGTGTGAGGCAGGGAGATACCATTTCTCCAAAACTTTTTACTTCAGCTTTACAGATGATTTTTCAGCTGATAAATTGGAATAACAAGGGAATAAAAATAAATGGTGAATATTTAAATCATTTGCGGTTTGCTGATGACATTGTTATTTTTTCAACGAACCCATCAGAACTCCAAGACATGGTACAGGAGCTCTCAACTAGAAGTAAAGAAGTTGGACTCAAGATGAACCTACAAAAAACTAAGATCATGTTCAATAATTTTGTAGAGGAAACAAAAATACAAGTTGACAACATTGAGCTAGAAATTGCTGATTCATATATTTACCTTGGCCAGCTGATTTCAATGGATGGCAACATTATGAAAGAACTCAACAGACGTATTAAACTTGGCTGGAGTGCATTTGGAAGAAACAGTTTTATCCTGAAGGGGAAATTGCCTTTGTGTCTAAAAAGAAAGGTCTTCAACCAGTGTGTATTGCCAGTCCTCTCTTATGGATCAGAGACATGGAGTCTAACAGTTGGAGCAATACGAAAGTTACAGACAACGCAAAGGAGCATGGAGAGGTGCATGCTTGGAATAACTAGGAGAGATCGAAAAAGAAACACTTGGGTGAGAGAGCAAACTAGAGTAGAGGACATCATTGTTAAAGTAAAAGGGCTGAAATGGCGATGGGCTGGGCATATTGCAAGAAGAACTGATCAACGATGGACAACAGAAATTCTGAACTGGATTCCAAGAGACCACCGAAGACCTAGAAAACGTCCTCAAACTAGATGGGTGGATGAAATAAGAAAACAGGTTGGGGTGACGTGGAAACGAATGGCCCAGGATAGACTTGTGTGGAAAGCATTTGGAGAGACCTTCATCCAGCAGTGGATAGATAATGGTTGAATATGATGATGATATATACAGAGCAGTGCAAGATCCTTGCGCAGTCAGACTACAAACATAGACACGATCAAGTAGCGAAAATAGTCCACCAGAAATTGGCAGCGAATGCTGGCTTTCTGACAGAAAAATGCCCGTACTACAAATATGAGCCAGAGACCGTGCATGAGAACGAAACACACAAGCTTTACTGGGATAGAGCAATCATAACAGACAAGACAGTCCCACATAACCGTCCTGACATAACCCTCGTCGATAAATCGAATAAGACCACGTACTTAATCGACATAGCAGTACCCAACACCAATAACATACAGACAACCTACACAACGAAAATCACCAAGTACCAAGATCTCAGACATGAAGTACGAGATATATGGGGTATGGAAAAGATCCTCATCATCCCGTTAGTCATCTCAGCAACAGGGATAGTACCAAAAACGCTTGCGACGAATTTGGAGATACTCAACATTGACCCAAACACCTACATTGAAATACAAAAAGCCACAATCCTAAACACGTGTCACATTGTCAGGAAGTTTCTAGACATGGCACATTAAGAAGTGATGTAAAAAGAGGCTTGGGAACATGGCGCTCTGCCCGTCCCAAAGCCTGTTTCCGCCAAGAATGGGCGAGGAAAACTTTTATATATATATATATATATATATATTTAGCCATGTTTCCCATTTTTAATTATTTAAGGAAAACATAACTATTTACTGTGTCTGTTCACGAAAAGGAGTCCGATGGGACATTTAGAAATAACGGGAGGTCACGCCAGAAATGGGCTAACCGCTTATAGCAGAGTAAAACTCCAATCTCAAAACTTGTTTTTCGCGATCGCCGAAAAGTAGTGAAGAACTTGGAACCTGCATTATTGTAAACGTCTAGCCGGTGTATGACCTCAACTCCCGATATTTTTAACTGAACCATCGGACTTCTTTTCGTGAACACATATAACTTGAATGTACATTTTACACAAACATATATTCGAATGTTTTAAATTTTTTACGATTGTTTTATAGATCTTGCTGATTCCAGAAAATCTACACCACCCCTTTTTGACGTTTCGGATTTCGCTCCGCCAGAAATGTTATATTTTCCCATATTGGAACCATAGACGCGCAAGATCCAAAGACTCTTGTTCCTTAATTGACAATATTCCTTTCCATAAATATTGTGTAGCCTTGGCAAATATATTTGCGATAATTTCACCCACTGCAAATTATATTTTCAAAAATTCAATTTATGCCTAAACATGTATGCAATGTACAATTACTTAAACGACAGTTATTTGCATAACAATAATTTTGATTTGTTATAACAGGAACTGAATGGCAATCAGCAATAAAATATAATTGCGTGCGTTGCTTGCATTTAACCCGGAGTCAAACAACTAACATCATGAACAGCAGGGAAGCGATAAATCTTGTTTAAGGCAACCATTTCCTCCATCCGATGAATATTGCATCTCATCCACTGTAATTAGTGCTACAAACGTTAACCCATTTTCACCCTAAACCGCAAATTTAAATCGTCCGATGATAATATCTTCAAATGCTCAAGTGTTTCAGATGATAAATCAAACTGCATTAGTAATGGACATTGCATTATTAAATGACATATTTTCTCAAATCTATTAAAAATGTATTGTATTACCCGTGGAAAATGTAATTAACAATGGAACTACCCCAGGTGTCTATCCCAGATTGTTTTGATATTTAGTCAGTAGATAGCCAGTACGAAAATAAAACATATAAAAAAATAAAATATGCCCCAGTCTACCCACAAGCAGAGCCATTGAAATTTGGCGAAATGACAGATTTTTCACCAAATTTGGCGATTTTTCATGAAATTTGAAAAAATATTCATTGTTTCGCTGAAATCATCAATACTTGTGGTTGCAAAAACACTATATCTGACAAATAACAGAAAAAAGGGAAGAAAAATTCATTTTTCAATATAAGTAAAAACAATAGTATGGAAATCTGAATACCTTTTGTTTAATTTATCGTTACATATAGTAACAATAAAAAATATGTGCAATCCTGTACAAGGCATAAAATTGTGCGTATATA
>QLNU02015359.1:22956021-22983464 GCA_006491805.2 Dysdera silvatica | reverse complement strand
ATAACGCTATGTGAAGCATTAACGTACGGAAGGGGTATTGTGGGGATTGTAACCCTCCGTTGCCATGAAATTTTGTATATTTAACATAGGAGTACATGGAGTTGTAGCAAATGGGTCTGTAACCTCTTTTGAGCCTATAACCCCCTTATGAACGTAATCACATGAAGCGTAGCTCTATGCCGGATCTGATTGGATGGATGTCTTCTTTAGATAATATTCTATAAAAACTAATACAACACACACGTTTATTGAAATAGTTGCCCAGCAGTAATATTTCAACTAGATTGAACATTGATTTATAATAGAAGGAAACATGCAAATTCGGAAACACCAATAAATAAATAAATATATAAAAATTTGAAGGCAACAGAGAATTTGTAAGTGATTATAAGGCTAACCGTTACATTGACTGAACACCGTGGAAAAGTTAAAGCGTTATAAAATTGAATTTTCGAGCAAAGCCACGAATAAAGACAAAGAAATTTGTAGGAAAGGCATTTGAAGTAAGCTATTTAATTTATCTCGCCGGCGGTGTCGAGTTTTTGCTTCATTAAACCATTTAATGATAGAAATAATTTTAATCGTACTTTGAAATAGTTTCGCTAAGACTTCTAAGTATTTACCAACGCAATTTGAACTTGCATAACTGCACTAATTTGTTACATTGAGACGGAAAGTCACGCATTTCACGATGACAAGTTCCATTTCAACTTCCAAAACGAACCGTTTGAAATGAGATATCAAAACCGCAATTTTACGAATTAAGAAATAGTAAATTTCGGAATTGGTCTTTATCTTTGGAGTTGCCTTGAGATAAGGATGTTGTAATCATATGAACGTATGTTCAGTCAAGTTTAAATCTTGTTAACAAAACTTGTAGCGAAATCATACAACAATGCATAAAATAATTTAGTTTGCAAGATAATCTTGGATGTAAACAGTGTCCTCTTAATGAATATCTTTCGTTCATTGTACCCATGTAATAATGAAACAAGCCAGCTCTTGATTTTCATATCGTACGTTCTAACAAATTGTATCTAAATGTTATTAAGGTAACAGTTTTTTCATATTAGCCGATGATGTGGCAACAAAAGATGTTAAATTACTCGTAAAGAAAAGAATGATTTTCCGGCGCCTGGTGGGACCCGAACTCACGACCTCCTGATTGCCGGTCAGGTGCTGTACCTACTAAAGTACAGGCGCAACCACTCTCTCCCTTACGAGTATATATATATAACTTTCCATGGACAAATATATACTCGTAAGGGAGAGAGTGGTTGCGCCTGTATCTTGGTAGGTATAGCACCTGACCGGCAATTAGGAGGTCGTGGGTTCGAGTCCAACCAGGCGCCGGAAAATCATTCTTTTCATTACGAGAAATTTAACATCTAGTATCTAAATGATTATTACAACTTCTTTTTCTCTTTCAAATAAACGAGTGTGTTTTAAAATAGCTGAGTGCGTTGATTATTTCCAACAAATTTTATAAACCAAGTGTCTAATTTAAAATATGTGGGAAAACAAAGAATCGTAATCACTTTCCTACAAACTTCATTAGCAAAGTGAGTTTTGAAAAGGACAGGTTCATTGACCTAACAAAATTTCGCTGCTAAGGATCGGAGCTAAACAAATCTGATTACCGTTGGCGACTAAATTTTTACGGATGGCGAGTAAAAACAATCATTTTCTTGCTGAGTTTCAAGATTTTAATTTTGAGGCGTTAGTGTATTTTTCTTGTCTAGTGAGTATGGTTTGGTGAAATTTATCGAACTCTTCTTTCTAGTAATTATGTCAGAAATCCCCAACGTTACGTTCACTTTTAAGAATCCTTCCTACCAAAACTCGTAAAAATCCATTGTTTAAAAACCGTTGAGGTAGGCAGGAAATTGAAGAACGAGTTATAGCAGACGTTCAAAAGAAAATATATATTAAAAAGTGCTGAAAATTTCAATTTGATTAAATTTTCCATTGGATATTGATCGATGGCAGAGCCATAAAATTTAAACCTATCCGCAAAATACCAAACAAATTTAAGTCGAATATAAAGTCCACCATAAATGAAATATGTTTTTAAATTGAACTTTTAGGAATCGGCATCGCAGTTCTTCAATATCGGACAGAAAGTGATTATCATGCGGTATATTTGATATATGTGATGAAAAGAATTCTTACAAAAATGGATGCAGATCAGGTCACAGACAGAGATTCCAGAGCGGGGGGGGGGGCTAAATAATCAGTAAATTTTTTTAGGGGTCTAAACCACTTTAGACCCCCTTAGTCTTTAAAATCACGTGTTTGATTTACTTTTATGAAGAGAAAACCTGGTTACTCTGGGAGTTTTTAACGCACCTTTGAGATGATGGAACAATTTGAATTTTTACGAAGGCTATAAAATTCACTGTTCCGTAAAGACTGAATGATCTAAGTAATACTTTTTTGAAGTCTGAAAAATGTCTTTTTGAAATGACACTTCAATTCTTTTTGGTTAGAATTTTATATCAAGAAGTTTCTTTCTTATGCAGTAGATAAATTTATGATGCAAGTGAAAAATCATAGGAAGTATTTTCTATCAATTTCATTTGTCACTTTCATAATCAGATGTGGATATCAGATATACAACTACATGTTTTAAGTAGTCAGTTTCTGAAAACTCACTTTCCTAATTACTTCATGAAACGCTGAATACTGTATTATGCATCTTAAAGAAACAAAATTGATCCAGTTTACAGCGAATAAAATACCGATGATTTGATATATTTTGGCCAATCAATTTCTTTACCATACAACCTTGGACATATTGTCGCAAAACAATGATATTCTTGATATGTCCCCCCTACCCCAACTCTCCCTTCCGATTTTAACTTCTCTTTTTCACGCCATTTTTGCCCAAAATCCCCTTCGCCATCTTTTTCCCTCAGGAGGGATATAACGATTCAGTTCATTGGTACCCTATATGCCATAGTAATTTAGGCTGGATATATTGTTTCAAACTAGGCCCATGAAAAGTAATCCAACCTATAATATAGTCGCAAATATCCAAGTAACATATTTAGATTCACAAGTGGATTCACATATACAAATTATTTACAATTACACATACAAAAAAAAAAGTGGATTCACATATACAAATATATACATTCTTTCTAAATAAATATTGAATCTACGAGAATTATTTTTTGTAAGTGAAGGTATTTTTTTTAATTTTTTTACTGTCTTTAGTTTTAAACTTACTCATGTAAAAGAAGAAGAAACAGAAGAACGACTACCTTAATATTGTTCAATAACAGCGCTTATACTCTGAAAAGTATCAAGTTCAACGACCCTGAACTATCTGTCTTTTGAATTGCCTCTTCATGGCAAACACTTACCTTACAACGACCTCGGTTTTGATGCTCTATCTTCCAGAGAAAACGAAAACATTTTTTTTCAAGTACTCGAAACGTTATTATCAACGTGTCAGAACTCACTTCGTGTGCTACTTTTGATCTATTGAAATTTATATTGTTATTTAATATTATTTCTGTATTTTTCTTCGAAAATTTTGCTGCTACGCATAGATACATCTTTGATGTTAATTTTTAAAGAGATTTTACGATCAATAGAAGAAATTGAAATGTTATTGCTTATTTAATTTCAGAATGTTTCTAAATAAGAAATGTAGATTT
Source organism: Dysdera silvatica (assembly GCA_006491805.2). Classification (NCBI taxonomy): domain Eukaryota; kingdom Metazoa; phylum Arthropoda; class Arachnida; order Araneae; family Dysderidae; genus Dysdera; species Dysdera silvatica. The sequence goes on along the minus strand of QLNU02015359.1, from coordinate 22,979,799 downwards.
TTGAAATAATAAACACTTCAAAGTAAGAAAGCATCTTAAAAATAAAAAAATTTTATGCTCATAAATATGCTATTATTTTAAAAAACGAATTTTACTTGTAATTAAATTATCTCTAATCTTATATGTTCCCATATTTTTAATACTATATATTCTGGATATTAATAATCCTATATATCCCGGATATTTACAATCCTATATATTCCGGATATTTACAATCCTATATATCCCGGATATTTATAATCTTATATATCTCGAATACTTATAATCCTATATATCCCGGATATTTATAATCCTATATATCCCGGATATTTATAATCCTATATATCCCGGATATTTATTTATATATCCCGGATATTTATATCCTACATATCTATAAAATAATTAGTTTAGTAATGAAATATATTGTCATGATCTTTTTTATTTTTACATATATTGTTCCTACAATTAATTTGAGACTAACTGTTGACTAGAAATGGAAAGAAATTATGTGTATTTGGAATAGAAATTACATTTTTTATCCATAATAATAATAATAATGATTATAGTAATAATAAATAGTTTGGTACTTCGTTAAATACAGAAATTTGTATACTCTAATACTAAATTAAATGATCAGACATATTTTACAAACATTATATTCTGAAAATAACATACTGTAATCAAAGAAGTGGTAATTTTAAATTAGAAGTGTGTTTGTATCAAAACAATTTAGTAAAACTTTGTAGGATAAAATTTTTACTTTAAAGCCTAAACTCCCATTGAACGGCCGCCTTTAAAAATAAGTTTGTATTGAAAGGCTTTTTATTTAATTTAAATGCTAAGAAAAATTGTAACCCGTCTTCTATAAGCTTATGCAAATTGATTAGGTACCTGGGGTCTAAAAACGCCACGTAGTGATCGAAATCAACTCAGAGGAATATAGAAAACTTCATGCTTGAAATATTTGGAATAATGATATTCAGCTTGTAGATCAGAAAGTATTTTGAAATGCATAACAATATAGGTCATTCTTAATCAGTTTATTCATGACAGGACAAAAAATAAAAGTATTGCATTTCATAAAATAAAAAATGGCATCATATATTAATTAATGATAAAAAAATTATTTATATATTTAAAAATAATTTGTAAAACTATCTTGTCACAGGAAACGTGTTAACAAAAGTAAATTGATTGAAAAGTTAGGCTGAAAAACAGAATAATATTTGAAAAATGTGAAAAAAAATGTAATATGGAGATTAAAATCTCTGAATACATATTAATATATGATTTTCATTATAAAACTTTTATTGACTTCAAATATAGCATATAACCTACATTCTAATGTACTCTCTGTCTACAAAAGCCCAATAAACCGTATGATATATAAGCGTTCAAGTATTACGTAAGCAATATTTTGGCCATTTCAACCCCACCCCAGTAAGCAAAAATTAACATTGGCTAACATAGGAAAATAAGACCAAAAGCACCCCTAAAGTACTTACGTAATACTTGAAATCTCCCAGATTTGCCTTGAAATAGATAAAGAAAATATGGACATTTTTCAGCATTTAAACATTTCAGAGAAGAGGTATTTTATCTACACTTATTTGAGTCAAACAACAAAAGATGGATTTGTAAAAAATCATGCAATATACGTTAATGGACGTAAATATATATACTTACCTAGGTGGTTTAGGTAGCGCCTAGATACTGCCGAAATGAGAGGAAAGGTTTACCAACACACACACACACACACGCCTCCGAATGTTTTTCGTGTGCTTTCCTACTCAGAGACATCGAATATGGTTCAATTAACTCCTCTGCATCTGATTACTAAAATAATTATTTAAATACTTTCAAACTTATTAGAATATATATTGTCTTATGCCTTGGAACAACTGGATTTTTGTAAATTAGTCTGCCGACATTTTTTTATTAAACTCAATTGTATCAGGGGCATAGCAATTCAAAACTTATTGGGGAGCCTTCAAGTAGCTTTAAAAACAATCAAGTGATTCGGTGTTACGGAGCGCAATGTACATTTTTATTATCCAGTGGGGGGATTTAGCTCAGTAAGTCCCCCCTTTTCTACGCCTGCGAATTGTATCTATAAACGTATTACCTTACGTGCGATAGTTAGACGTGTGAACGATGTCCGAAATTTTGCTGCAGTTTACCAAGAACATTTTTTTCACAGAAAGCTTTTAGGTGCACATTGTACATAATTTTAAATAGACACTGCTTTATTAAGTTTAATATTTTATCTAATTCTTCGTTTATATTATATTTATTATTAGTATTATGTTATTCATATTGTGTTATACATATTTATTTATTTATTTATTTATTTATCGTTTGCAATTTTGGATAGTTAAAGTAAATTTATAATCCCCAGCGTTTGTGCTGAAACTGATTGAGCTTTATGAAGAGTTTCCAAGACTAAACAAACTTAGAGAACGCGTAGCAACAGGAGTTTAGCGCAAAAGACATCAATCAATAAAATAAACAAACTTTAACAATTCCTCTTAGAGTTAGGTGCGTTTATCGAGATTAGAAAATATCTTTCAAATCACTTTCTCTTTCAACTTAATTTTAAAAAGTAATTTTTTCACGGCGACATCCATGAAGTTAAACGAAGTTTGTAGACAACGCAGTGATAAGCTACATTCGGTGTCAAAGTCCTTTATACCAGTATTACGAAATTTATAACGCTCCGTATCAATTTTTTGCCATATTTCTATAACTGCTTGCAAATATAGTTTCCGATGATAAGCTCGAGAAAATAAATAAGTTTCGTTACTTACGCTGTCATGTGTTGGCCGGTCTATTTCAAAATAAATTTATCCTGCCCGGAAGACACGCAATCAACAGTCTGCTAGGGTGAAAGTAGCGAGACGCGCACCCGTCTTTAGCTCGCAATCTTCTCCTTTATAGTGTGAACTACTCTTTCATCTCCGCTTCTCTGTAACAGGTATACGGAGATGTGGGGCGGAAGGCGAGATGGTGACGTGGCGCATGCGCAAACGGAATGACGATCGGCAGAAATTTTTTGAAGAAAATGATGATGATGATCCGTAGAAAAAGATCCGATCGTGTTTGCAGTTTTCGAGTAGTGCGTTCGCGCATGTGGAACAATGAAGTTTTCGAGCTCATGCTATCATATTCCCAAAATAGTTCGTGGCATCACTCACAAAAAGAGAGATCTTTTCTCCCTTTTCCGACCCTTTCTCCCCTTTTTTTTTCTGAACACGTGGAATTCAATTGGTTTTCGGTGATGATGGAAGTAGTACACTGGCGAAGATATAAATGGATTCCGGCCATGCTTTGCTGGGAAGAGGCTTGCGAAATGTTTGAAAACTGACTGGGAATATCGAGTAATAACTTGACCACCTTCTGAAGTACCTTGTTTAATACTTCCCAATTTTATCCAGGTAAAAAGAAATAGTAAATATTGCAAAATGGAGAAGTAAGGACAAGGATTTTGCGAAGTATACAAAATGATAGAATAAAGACCTGGTGCTTTAGAGCTTCGATAGAAGGTTTCTATAACAAATCGGATAAAAGTATCATATGTGAGACCTCATCATACCCTAAAGGAAAATCTTAGAGCAGTGGTTCCCAACCCTTTTGAAGCCATGACCCCCACTTTTGTAGTATCCAAGTAATTTGCGACCACCCTCTGTCCACCATTTGCATAATAAAAGCATTTTTAACAGAGTAAAGAAAACACATTAAATATAAAATTATATTATATTAATTATACATATTACATTAATTATGTATATTATATTAATTAAATATATTAATGTATATTATAGATATAAAGTTAACAACGATTAGTAGAATATTACAATGTGTGTAACCATGTTGAAATATAAAAGCGTTGGAAACATTTGGTATGAAATTCTTTATAAAAATAATTGCAACTAAAAATAGTTGCGGTGACCCCCCAGAAATCAGATCGCGACCTCTAGGTTGGAAGCCACAATCTTAGAGGGTATGTTTTCACCAAACGGCCAAATAGATACAAAACCCCCGATTCGTTAAGATAAACTTTTACTTTCATTAATTATAAAACAATTAAAATATTCAGTGGTCAGAAATAAAGAAGTAATATAATCACTATTTTATGATAAATGAAAAAATTTAAATAACAGTGCTCGCAAGAAGAATGATTTTTGGGTCTAATCGTGTGTGTGTTCTTTCGCAAGAAGTGTAATGGGAAAGGTGGCCGCCGAATGGGGCAGCGCTGTATTCCCAGACTGGCTTTTGTCACATAAAATGACGACCAGTGGACCGAGAAGGGACACTGGGGGGGAGGGGGCATTGCGGGGATTGTCGATCGAAACAGGCGTACAGAGACGCACAGCTCACATGATTGTCGTCATTCAACGTCGACCGGAGACCACCCACGATCAGTCCGCCCCGAAGAGCGGCCGAAATAGATGGATGGCGCGGAAGAACACCCCGGGCCGGCCGGTACTCCTACAGGAGACCACCGGACACCGTTGAGTGGGTGAGGTGCCGCGAGCGGCAGCGAACAGGCGTAAAACATTCCCCGCAACCAGGGCGCGCGAGACCAGCATAGTCCGGACAGGCATTACATACCAAATTATCATCCACTGTATGCGAAAGCTGGCCCCCAAGCGATCGCAGCGGACGAAGACAATGGCGAACGCCCGTCATGGACAGAAGGCCAAGCACGGCCCTAGCGACGAAGTCCGAATCACGAGGGAGGGCGGAGTCCGGTCCCAGAATAGCAGAAGCAGGCATCCATCCAACTCCGCCCGGCGGCCAAAGTGAATATCCCAAGCACTCCGTCTTAAGCGAGCTGGAACCAACACCCGCCAGCCCGGACAGACATCCGCACGCCACCAGAGCTGAGACCGAACTCCTGGGTCCTAACTGTGACCACAATCACAACCGCGTATGTCAGTGCTCTTTTCCCCATTGATCTGCGGGCATCAATCAACCCCCCCTCTGCGCGCGAACACAAAACTTCACTTCAATAAATATCACTGTTTTCTGTTTGTTTTGTATTCCGCTTTCACCACATTAATAATTATAGAAGGTCGCCTAAACTTAAGATTACAAGGTAAACTAAAAAATAGCATGGTTGCTATTATATAAATGAACGAGGCAGTGGAAATTCACTTTCCATCTTTCCTACTTCAGCTATAAACGATGACTTCCCGATGAAGCATAGCAAAGCTCAAGTCAAAATATCAGGCAAATTAAGCGCATTCCATAGCAAGTATATATGCTCTATAAACAATTTAGAATAGGTTGTGAGAATCTGGTTTGCTTCACAATGAATGAAAAAATAAATGCATTGAAAAAAGACAGTTCGGTAAAATACGTGGGATTACCGCACCGATACACTATATCATGGTACTCACCCAGTTTTGAATTTATCCATTTATCTTAGTAGGAAATTCTTCGAATATTAGTTTCTGGTCCTTCTCTCTCTCTCTCTGAATTTAGATACATTTCAAATAGTTTCCCTTTCGTAATCCCTTTGCTAACAGATGTGCAAGGAATCACGAATCTCCATCAGTAATCATGTGATCCTGAAATTTTAATATCTCTGATTGACCATGGGGTATTTATACATTTAAAAGAGTGTAATTTTACCAGTTTTGGACATGTAGAGTGAAGCCATCATTCTCCTATTGAATGGACAGTTAAGCATAAAACAACAAAATTCAACAAGTACATGATAACGAAATTCGACATATAAAAAACAACAAAATTCGATAAATATGCAGCAACAAAATTTTACAATGATACTTCATATGCAAAATGGAACTGATTTATTAAAATTTTTTGAACGTAACCGCACTCATATGCACATGTTATTAAAATAAAAGGGATGAATTAATCTTAACTAAATAAAAATATTTAAACAAAATAGATAATTTTCTTTGTGTCTGAAAATGACAACTTGTTCTCTTATTTTTTATTTTAGAAAATATTCTTTTTCTTTGGTTAAAATTTCGTCGTAAAAAAACACTAGAATTCTCTTGAAAAAGAAACAACTCTTTCAATTAATTACAAGAGATAACTAAAATAAAGGAAGACGTACGTGAAAATTTATCCACACATTACCGTAATTATGGGCTCTAAAAGATTCCACAAAAAATGGTAAATTTCAAGAAATTTGTTCTGCCGTGATGTGGCATTTCTTAGAAAGGAGGAGATATACAATTCTTAGAAATATAAACAAGTTGATTGTTTTCTTGTATCCCAGCTACCAATTGAAACAGAAAGCTATAAATAATACAAGAGAAAATTATTACAAACACGTTTTTTCCAAAACTATAGCTTTTTTTAAATTTCCGATTGTCAGCGCTTTTAGAAGTTAATGAGTTTAAGTATTTAATTCTATATCTTGCGCGAGTTTTCGAAGAGCAAATATGATCTGGTTTCTTCAAAAAAGTCTTCTTTACTTTATTCCCTCCATTGTGTGACTGCAACATTATTTAAAAAAAGTTTTTTCTTTGCCTATGTAATTAGATTTTGTCATTGTGGAATGCTGCAATTAGATTTGAAAGGAATTAAACAAAGGACTAAATGAACATCCAGATACAAGTGCAAAACAAATAGAAATAAGGCAATTTTATTCACATAATTTTTTAAAAGTTTGGAACTGCTGGAAAAATTAAGATTTTTTTAAAAATTTTGTGTTTTGGGGCGGAATTTTGTGAATTAAAGTATAAAAAAGAGTATCTAAATTTATTCTCGAAATGTATGTATAATTATTCTCGAAATTAATTTACTTAAAGAAAATTAATGTTTCTAGAAAATTTTATCTCGTATTTTAAAATAATTCTCTATTAAAAAAACCCACAATACGTTTAAATTATTTAAAATCTATAATTACGATATTTTCTTTAACAACCTAATGGCATACTGCTAAGCGATTATGTACTAAATGAATATTTTCTGAACAAATACCTGAATTCATTAATAATAATGAACACGATGATATCACAGGTAAAATTTATTAAAGGTGGTATTGTAAATTTTTATTTTCGGTAGCCATGTCTTACCTTCTTCAGAGCGAAAGCAACCTTATCAGTTTCGTCCTGAAGAAACTGGCACGTGTTTAACGAACCAACTGTTAGCTAAGTTAATAAACTGTAATTGCGACATCGTTACGTTTATTATTGTAAATTAGTTTTCGCACATTGCATCGTGATATTATTTATTTCGAAAATCCAAAATGTTAGCAAAACACAAGCTACTTTCGCGTCATCTAAATTCACACGTGAAAGAGACGTATTAAACCTATATGAAATATATTAATTGTTATTAATCATCTCTTACCTCTCATTGAAAAGATGTAACCAAATTTTCTTTAAGAAAAGAAACAAACCTTTACTATATTACACCAATTCACATGAGCAGTATTGTAATATTTACCAAGCAATTAAAATACAGTGGAATTTGGTTATAACGAACACGGTTATAAGGAATTCATGATTATAATGAACAAATAATTTAGGTCATTTAAGTTAAGTTAGGTCAATTAAATTAGGTCAATTCGAAAAATTTATTGAATAAGAAATCACATTTTTAAAAAATAATTGCTCCAAACTGAAATGTGAGTAGTTTTACTTAGAAATAAATAATTTAATTAGAAGGAGTAAAAATTTAATTAAATATATTTTTTTAGCTTTCCAGAAATAATCATTAATGGGAGAAAAAAATAGGCATGAATAATTAATTATAAATTTACATTTTTGGTCCTTTTAGGTAATTATAAAATGTATATTTGATGATATTCTGATATCTTGAATATATTAGTGTGCCCAGAAAGTTCATAAAGTGGGGAGAAGGAGGGTGTACAGAGCTACAACTTCATAAATTCATATGTATATATGCAAAATTGCATTGGGATGGCAGTTATGACTCGATCCCCCCCCTGCATACGCCAATGCTTGAATCATTATTCAACGGTAAAGATTTATAGACATTTTTTTTGTTTAACTCTTTGTGTATTTCACACTCGGGGACTGCCTATAGGTCATTTGAGGAATATGTTATCTATAATCAAATATTTTTTTGTTCATCGCCTTAGTAAGTTATTCTAAATCAAATGATGGTGCTTGCGGTTGCTTATAGTATAGTTACTAAGGAAATTCTGAATATTTTTTTATTTCTTCTTCTGCTTCTTAGAAAGTAGTTCACGCGATATATATATATAGCATGAAATACTTAGAAATGTTTTCATGCAAAATATCTACTGAGAGGGCAAATTACTATATACATTTAACATACATACTATACTCTACATACTATATTCTACATACTATGTTCTACATACAATTACTATACATACAATACACAATTGGATAGAAACATGCAGCACGAACCCGTTCTACCGAATGCCATTTCAAAGCTGATGTATGCTGTGATTAAAAAACATATAACACAGTTTTGGAAATCAGGAAGAAAAATTTTATCAATTACAAAGATAGTGATATAAGGAAAAATTGTGGGTGCTAGAAAGACTAGATGTTCGATTACAGCAGATACGGAACATTCATGTTACAGAGACACGTGTGCACAAAGGCTACAGAAAATTTGAAAATATTTTGTTTCAGAGAGTGACTGAATGTGGTTAGGTGTGTGTGGAAAACTGATAATTATTTAGTAAGAAAGGATTCAGGGACAAACAGAAGGTAGATTCGAACCAGCGGTCATTGTGTTTATTTCCTAACTCTCTGACTGCTGAGCTTCAAAGGCCATTATGGAATTCCTCTCTGATATAAAGGCAAGAAAAATTGTAGTCTTCCCTATTATTTAAATCCAGTTTGAGTATGGACTATTTGCGGCAAAACTCCTCCCATCGTTCAGTCCGCCTTTAGCCCACTGTCCATAGGAAGAAGGATAAAATATAAATGCATTTCTTCAAACGTATTAAAAATGAGCTAAAACTTGTTTTTCACGGTAATGAAAAGCGGCTGGAGAAGTTCTCGTGATAGAAAGACGGTGAGTAGATAAAATATCTCTCCCTCTCCTTTCACTCTCAGAAGTCAAGAGAGAGAAAAGGATTCTGGTCTCAGATGAAACTCTAAACGAAATACAAATGAACTTCTTAATGAAGAGGTAGACGAGATATAGATGAACATTTTGATGAAATATAGATTAACTTCTTGATGGAAGTCTGGAGGAACTTCTTGATGAAAGTCTGGATGAACTTCTTGATAAAAGTTTAGATGAGGTCTGGATGAAATTCTTGATAAAAGTCTAGGTGAAATATAGACGAACTTTTTTGATGAAATATAGATGAACTATTTTGATGAAATATAGATGAAGTTCCTGATGAAGTTTAGACGAACTTCTTGATAAAATGTAGAGGAAGTCTGAATGTACTTATTGATGAAAGTCTAGATAGAGTCCAAATGAACTTTTTAACGAAAATCTGGATAAAATATAGGTGAAAGTCTGAGTAGAGTTTATATAAAATATGGTCTAAATAAACGACTGGTCTTGCCATGTCTTGGTGAAAGTCTAGGTGAAGTATAGATAAAACTATGGTCTAGATATATCTCCAGTGTGGATGAAAATTTAATCTTGATAAAAGTATGGTGTAGATAAAAGTAAAGTTTAAATTTCCGAATGTGAAGTACCAGGAATTAATTTTTTATAGCCATGTTTATAAAATTTTTAAAAATAAGAAACCAGAAATCTGGAAATTAGAAACCTAATCAATAATATCAAATAAATGCATTTTAGCCGATAATAATACAAATTAGATTCATTTATATTTTAAGTGCCAATTAATCAAAAATGAAGACACAACGTAGTACAAGAGAATTACTCAATATTATACCGGCAATTGAATGATGGAATCATTCAGTCTGACAAGTCCAACATACCTAAATAAGTGTGAAAAAAACGAGAATGGGAAAGTGTCAAAGGGAAGATAAAACTCAGGGCCAAGAGGAAGCCACACAGTTCCGGATTTACATATAGGCCAAGTCGGTCCGGATCTGGGAACCCACTGTTTTGGGGTCTCACGGAGGCTTTGACAGAGCCTGCTGTTTTTGAAATTTAAGCTTTATTTTAGCTTGGTTATTTACAATCCGAGAAATATTCATAATTGATAAATCTGGATATCGAAGAAAATGAGAAGAAATGAAAAGAAAATCGCGTGGTTTATTGATTAAATATCGCAAAAACCACATCCTTTAGTGGGGGGGGAAGGGGCATTATATCCTTCCGATCTGGAGCCCATAAATGCCTTAATTCGGCAGTGAAACTATATAAAGAGGAACATGAATTTAAATTGAAAATCTGTATTTTTATGACTGATTGACATTAATAATGGATGACTATCGTTGCAACTGTGACGAATAAGATTCAAAAGGAAATGGCTTAAAATTGAAAATGTAAATCAAAAGCGGGCAACTAAAATTTTATTCTAAGTCAAAATTTGATGCATAATAACGCACCAACTGTGTAACAAACCCAAAATCACACTTTTAGCCAAGTAAAGAAAACAACGTAACAAAGAAATAGGAGCGTAACAAAGAAATAATGTATATTTCTGTATTATAATCATTAAGCATATAAGTAAAGAAATATGATAAAGTTTCGGCATTACAAATTTCAAGAGCGAAAAGAATCGAAATCTTCCCTGCATTTAGCGATATTAAAAATAATAATTTTCAGTTCTATTTACTCATCTATTACATCTAAATAAGTTTATTTTCAAAATTTCAATAACCTATTAATTCCGAAGGCAACAATTGCTATTAGTTTGTGAAAGAGCCGTTTGCGGCTACATAAAGCGCCACGAAGAAGTTTAGATGATCGAAATATTCCTTTTCAGATTAACATACAGCTGCTTAATCGGATATAAGTTTAAGAACGTTAACGATTTACCGAACAACCTGTTCTTCGGGATATATTGTTTAAATACTTTAAGTCTGTGAGGACGAGCATTGTCATCCGTTAGGAGAAAACCTATGTTAACTACATGCATTTAGACACAAAAGAAGTATAGTATATCGACACTTTGTGCTAGCGACAAAAGAGATAAAAAAAAACGTTGAAGTTGGCGAAACATCGAATAAAAAGCTAATCCATGCAGTAGCGTTATTATTATAACCTAAGTCTTTTATTAATTTCTCGGAATAAAATACAATGCAACGGGAAAGAAATTTTCAGACAAAATGTTAAACGCTTGTTAAACATCAAATGAAATAGATCACTTATGGTTTCGGACGCAGGAGCAGCCGTCTTTTAAAGTGTGGCTGATCTATTTCATATTTATTTTATCAGAATTTAATCTTCTGTATCTAAATTCAATAAAAGATATTTAGAAAACTGTAGCGGATTTTTTTTTACCAAATTTCCGTCTAATGAATACAGGTTCGCTTTGCGATTTTAGACGAATATGAATTCGTCTGTGGAAAAAAAAAGAAAAATACTTTTCGTTTGTTTGTTTGTTTGGATTTTTTATGGCGCAAGAGCATCTGGGCTATACTGCGCCAAACATGGTGCTTTTCGTTGGCCTAATAAACATTAGTTTCTCACCATTACAAAGGGATAAACTTATGCTTTAGAATTAGGGTAATGAAAACAATTCATTGGGCATAGAAATTTCATTGATAAAATTCTCGTGCCACGGTGTGCACGAATAAGTGATGTTCTGTGATGATAATGAAACCTGTTTGAGCAAATTTGTGTGCTTATATGGGTGTGTTCTCTCAGTTTTTTTCTATTGGTTAATAATATCATATATAAGAGTATAGTGAAGCCCCGATTTTGCGTTTTTCCGTCAAAAAACTCAAAATGCGGAAAATCTCATCAACCGAAAATATCATTCAATTCATTAATAATTAGTTTCACATTTGGGACTGCGGAAAAAGATGCTCAAAGCAGAGAAAACTTATTACGCTGAAACGTAAAACCAGAGCCGTTTCTGACCGGGGTACAAAAGGTGTCCCCATACCTAGGGTGCCGCGCACCTTTTGTTATACTAGTTTTAACTTTTCAATAATGGTAAAAGGAAAAATTTTAGGGATTTTTGTTTCATTTTATGAAAATAAAAATTATAAACCATCTCCCTTTTGCATGATAAATATAAAAGTAAATATTTCACATATCAAAATCCACACGACATAAAGTCAAAATGATAAAAGCAGCGTTATATTGCTTTTGCGCCAGGCCTGCGGGATATCATTTTGCAACAGGGTGGCCAACAATCAAGGAATGGGCCTACATTACATATTGGTTTCACTACACATGCATATTTTATGTTCAATTTGTACAATGTATATATCATCTCATTAAAATGTAATGCTTTAACCACACACTAGCCAGGGACTAGCCTTACATCCCCGATAAAATAGAACCGCCAATATCAAAAAAATTAACTACTGATGGCTGTAATTAACTAACTGATCTTTCACCGCTCTACTGCTCTTCAGCGATTAAAATTGCCGTCGATTCTGAGACAACATCTCTCACCATAACGAGTAAATGAAACAAATGACTACGCAAATTTGCAACTGAAACGCCTGGCATAATACCCGCAAAAACGCGCTTTCCAGCTGGTGGTCTCAATAGCGTAATGATTCCAACGTAAATCTATATCCGAAACACATTTCCACATTTGCATATTTGCGCTTTGTAAAACAGCGAAATTTCTGCAAACATCTTCTTTGCATACTCTTCTATTTCAATTTTTGTGAAGCGTCCTAAAACGCTGAAATGTGATGTACATCATATTTTTTGAATCTTTTTATAAGAGAGTTTACCTGATATTTTGAAAGTGTTTTTCTCAGTAATTTAAATTTAAAAAGCAAAGCGCTTTATACACGAAAACATATGATAAATTACCAACAAGCACACACAAAAGTTCTATTTTTAAAAATGAAGTTGCGGATGTATTAAAGTTTGTTCTTAGATCTTAACCCTCTGACTGCTTATCCCGCGATTTCCACGGGCAACATGAAAGTAACAAAATTTTTCATCCCGCGATTTTCGCGGGTATGCAATTTTTCCATCTATTTAAAAGCGCATCCCGCTTCTCCACCGTTTAACTGTCGGTAATGCATTTTCTACAATATTTAGACTGAGTGGTGTTTTGGACAACGAATGGTGTTATGTTATTGTTGCATTTGCTTACTAACTGATAGTTCACTATTGACTGATAGTTCACTATTGACTGATAGTTCACTATTGACTGATAGTTCATTAATTGATTTTGCAAACGCGTCCGCTGTTATCGTTTTTTACATTCAGAATATGGTTTTCAGAAAAACGTTCAGCGAGTAATTTTCATTAGTATATATGCTTTATATGCATATTCTATAAAGTAAATAATTTAATCAAGATTTATTTTCAGAATTTTTGAATTTAAACGATTACTCTTAAAATTGATTTTTATGAAAGCCTGTTCTTATGCACGAAATTTATATTAAAAAAATCTTGTTTACAAAAATGTGCTACATATTTTAACTCTCAAATACATGCAACTTTGAAATATGTAATAAAACAAGTATGCAATTTTTGGCACGACTTCGATAAAGAAATTCAGCAGTCAGAGGGTTAACCATGAGAAAATACTAAAACTTAAGTCTTGGGCACTTGCAGCGTGCAGACAAAACCGATGGTGTGCGTTATATATAAAACGGATGGTTTTGCGTTATACATAAAACGGATGGTGAGCGTTATATATAAAATCGATGGTGTGAGTTATATATAAAACTGATGGTGTGCGTTATATATTACACTAATGGTGTGCGTTATATATAAAGATGATGGTGTGCGCTATATATTAAACTGATGGTGTGCGTTATATATAAAACTGATTTTGCGCGTTATATATAAAACTGATTTTGCGCGTTATATATAAAACTGATTTTGCGCGTTATATATAAAACTGATGCGATGCAACAATATATTAGACGCCATAAAAGTCCGAATTTGAAGCTTAGTGCAATTCGAATAATAACAACAACAATAACAACCAAACATACCATAATAAATCGAATTGGCACGATTTGTGTAGTTATTTCGGTTCATTAGTGGTTAGTTTCAATCAGCCCTCTCCGCTGTGCCATTCCACTTCCCATAGCAACCTCATTTAGACTGACATCTAACCATATGTGGATGATCCTAATGTATTTTGATACAAATAACTAGTTTAAGGGGACTCAATGGTTTTAAACCACTGAAAATAGAGACAAAATGCACACGTTTTTAAAAGTGAACATTAAAAATAATATTTGAATGATACACATAAAATTTTTACACCATATATATATTAAATACTTAAGTTCCTGGTGACAGTATTTATATAAAATATTCTAGGGATGTAAATTTTTAATGACCAAAAAATCAGACACCTTTAAAAAAAATTATATTAAAACTTTACTCTGAGCATGATATTTTCATTTAAAAGGCAAACAGCACAGCAAAAACTATTTTAAAGGAAGTATAATAATCGTATCTATAAATTGAACTAGCATCTTAAAAACAGTTCAATAAATTTTGAAAATATGAATTTTTAAATTATGGAATTTGCAAAAATGCAAATGTTCGTGACTTTTTCAACAATTTTATGAGTACAACTTCGTCAATTTAAGTACTATAACAACTATTTTAGGTCATTTTGTACACAGTGACTATACAAATAAAACTGCTAATTTTTATTAGATTACTAAATTTCTATATATTTTTCTATAAATAGTTCATAAAATATTGTGCGCGGGAGATGTAATTTTCACATTTTGAGAAACTCGTGTTTAAAGTTTAGTTTATAGATAATTTAAAAAACAACTAGTTCTACACCTTTAAAATTCACTAAATCAATAAAGTATACCTTTTTGCTTAAAGGAAGTATAATAGTTGCATCTATGATAAATTCAACTAACATCATTTAAATTTCAATGAATTTTCAAAATTCGATTATTAAATTATGAAATTTATAAAAAAATGTGTTAATTCATGATTATTTAACTGTTTTATGGATACAATTTTGTCAAGCTAATTACTATAATAGCTATTTTAGTCCTTTTGGTACAAAGTGACTATACGAATAAAACTGCTAATTTTTATTATGTCACTATTCGTACATTTATAAAATATTATCTGCGAATCCGTTATTTTTACGTGTTTCAAAAATCGCGTAAAGTTATGTTTATGGATAAATTAAATGACAATTCGTTTCCTGCCTTTAAAATTCACCAGAAGAATAAAGTATGCCTTCTTGCATCAACTGCTGCCCATATTTTTGAGAAAGCAGCTTTCGTGCTATTACGCGAGCTTCTTTTGTACATGCAGATGCTTGCTTCTCGTCATCCATAATCCGTTTACAATCTGCTTTCACTGCAGCCCTTGTTGCATTTACACCAGGAAAATTTTTTAACCACTTCATTGTAGAAAGGCGTCCTTGAAATCCATCATTGAAGGTAATTTCTGCTTCAAAAGTTGCAATCTCAGCCACAAGAAGACTACTTCCCAAATTTTTCGAATAATATTTCCATATGACGGAATTTAAACTTTCGTTGGCGTTTTACGTACGGTTTTGTAAACATTTTTCCAAAGTGTGGGATGCGACAAATATTTAAAAATTTATGACATCCATGATTGCCGTTGGTACTGAATTTTCATGTTTGAAAACATGTTGCTGGTTTTCTGCGACAGCTTTATGAAACTTACAATATGACGCAATTCCCTTTAGGCAACAGTGATGAGTTGGCTCACTATCTGTGAACCGAGAATGATAGTATATAACCCAAATGGCACTTAGCATGCTTCCTAGGCAATCTTTATTTTGCCGTATGGCTTTCCTATAGTAAGATGAAAATCTATTGCTGATTTTGTCAGTAAGTCGGCCTTTACCACGAAGTGATTTGTTATCAGAAAGTTTCTGTCCCCTTCGTTCTTGCTTAAGCTTTCTCAGTCGAGTTCCCATTCTTTTTTGTACATGATTTATGCATTTGATTTTCTCTGCACTTATATTGTCACCATGGGGTTTCATTTTTTGAATTTCCAAGTATGTCTTCGCATCTTCGTCCTCGATGTACTGCAGATACTTCACATTATGTCGATTTTCCGAACGGCAAAATATCCGGCACGTTCCTTCAACTTCTATTTTTGATGCTGATCCTATGTGATTCTACGTACATTTTGAAATATAACCTTTTTTCCAGTCATTGTATATTTTTCCTGTTTATCGTCCTTTGTAATTTTGGCATCCTTTATAAGCTGACGACAAAACTTCAACATCTATTACCTTTCCCGAATCAGCACCAATAGCAGCACATACGCCAATAGGGAAGAGTAGCCTCTAGATTTCCAAGTGGCATCTTCACTTATGCATATACCTCCTTCCAACGTTATCATTGCCTTTTCTTCCTGTACAGACTGATTCATAGATTCTTCGGCACTTTTAACAATAGTGTTTCTAACGCTGGCTAAAATTGGCCGACTCGTCTTTTCGGAAACTGTGGGCGGCAAATCCATCACCTCACAAAAAGTTTTCAGGCTTGCTAAGCCCAAACCAATAGTACGCATAGCATATATGCTTCTTCGATTTATTTCGGGAATATTTGCCCTTGGACCTAGCATTTTGGAATTCCGAAATGATATTTGTATACCACACTTGCTGCAGTTTGTAGAAAATTTTCAAGGACGTCCATGCTGTAAATCTTCTTTGATCGGTATTAAGTTACCACATTGTTTACAACATAAACAGTCTTCAATGGTAGCAATCAATATGTGTATATCAATTATCCGATGACCATTAAAAATTTGCTGCGATTGGTCTTCATCAGCATTTTCCACAGGATCAAGTTTAATTTTTTTGGTAGATGAACTTTTGTACTCAATAGACGTATTGCCTTTAGAAGTATATCTGTTTCCAGTGAACTTTTTTTCCTTGGGAAGTTGTCCAGACGTAGATTTCGGTCCAGCCATTTCCGTCGTTACCAAAATAATCACTCACAAATAACAAAATGGAACAAATAACAAAAAAAACCCGAATTTGTAGCTATAAATTTCGAAAACCGAAGTACTTGATAGCAAAATGAGGAATGCAGAGCGAGGAGAAAGCGTGACAAAACAGCAATGTTTGTTTACAAAATGTAATAAAGAAAAGGAGATGAAAGTTTTCTAGTACTGTTGTGTGTGTATGTGTGTATTGATATCTGATCCCTATCTAATCATTATAACAAAAAATCAATCATTATTGCACAAAATTAGAAGGATATGTATACACATAGGATTTTGAACAAAGGCATCTCAACTGGGTCCCTTTAAATCCTAAAATTATTCAAACAGCATTTGCTGTTTTGCCCATATCTCGGCTTCTAATTGCGCTAGCACCTAGCTGTTGTTTTAAAATATTCAGAAATGTCCATACTTTCAAATAAAAGAAATAGAAAACATTGTTTTGAAGATTTAAAACCACTAAGTCCCCTTAATACCCTTAAAAGGTTTGACGGAAAAGCAGGGAATAATTCCTGCCAATTAGTTAAAATGTGAAATCGTTTCGCAATCTATAACTTAAACCTTTACATTACTTTAAGTCTATTGCAATAAGTTAATAATAGTATTAGAAATTACTGTCTTCGAGATCAGTAGATTATCAAAAGTGTGGGTCACTTTCTCAGAAAGCATCATTCAAGTAATTGAGCGGAGAATTATTACAAGTCTTTTAATGAGTCCAAACGCAAGGAAACATTCAATTCTTGTCGAGCTTAAAACTTACCGGAGTTTTAAACAAAAATCAAACTTTATAATTATAATACCACAATATGCATCATTCCAGGTCTTATTTCATTATTGTATTCTTTTTCCATATGACCAAAAGTGCGATTTTTCATTTTTCACACGGTAGGTGCTTTACTATATATATATAACTTGATTTTAGCATAAAATTTGCTCAGCTTTAATTTACATTTTCAGTTTCAAGCCATTTCCATCTAGATCTTATCCGCCAAAATGGCAGAGATAATCATCCATTATTAATATCAATAATCAGTCATAAAAAGATAGATATTCAAGTTTTACTGACGTTCTTCTTATACTTAATAATTTTCGACACCCACGTTTAAGCTCAAGCTAGAGCTTTATTTTAATTTTTCTCCTATACCTAAAAATGTAAGGAGGTGAAAATATCTGAAAATTAATTTTCCCAAGGAAAACCACAAAAAACCGTGACTGTGTGTTAACCATTATTTGGCAATTGTGTTAGGTATGTGAAGGGTAATAATACCTTACGATGTTTTTCTTTGCGTGGTTTTTCTTTCCCCCAAGTTAACTTCTGTGACACACGTTCCCATTTTCCTTTCTTTACTAATTTCCTGTTTCCCATCCTTAAAGTTTTGTGTGTTAATGCAGAACACGCACCCGTCGCCAACGGCCGTGGAGAGCCCCCTTCTATGATGGAATATTGTTTGAGACTTTTTTTTAACTGGGTACTTATCCTGAACTAGTGCCTATTTTGTGGGAATTCACCCCCGGAATGGATACGTGCAGATAATCTTAGCATCGCAATTTCTTGAATCCGTAAATTTTGCAATAATAAAAATAAAAAATAAAATAAAAAATATTCAACAATATTATGGGCGGTCAGATGACATGATGTCAGAAGTTGTACGATATGACGTCAGAAGAGAAACGAGAGCATGATGAATTATTTTTATAGCGGTTTGTAGAGCAAAATGCCAAAGAGAGGGTGGGTGTTTTGCAGTAGCGCCATTTCGTATCATAGCAATTCTTAATACAACTTATATACCATATACATAATAAAAATCAACAAATACCAAAACCACAGATGAGAAATCAAAACATACGGCACATGGAAAGGGTCGACATCGTAGCTATAATTCTGTCAACCGCAAGCTTATTCCAACCACACGGAAACACTTGAGATCGACTCACCCCCGCCCCCAATATTGAGCTACAAAAGGCCACAATATTAAACATATGACGAACATATAGTAAATATATGAACAGTCAATAAGTTTCTAGACAAAACAGCTGAGCAATTTGCAGAAGGGAAACTCGAGTACTTGGCATTGCAATGTCTCAAATCTACATCGCCAAGTAAGAGAAAAAATATAAATAATAATAATAAAATAAAAACATGATTGCATGCTAAATAGTACATGCAGTGAGTAATATATATGAGCTACACACAATAATAGTGATGATTGTTTTCTGGTTAAATTTTCGAAATCAGTAGGTAGCGGATTAGCTGATTGCAAAAGGAAATGATGGTGATAATCATCTTTGCTAAGGAGAAAAGGGACCTAAAAGACTACCTAAAAAAATCGATGAGAAAACGTCGAAAGTATTATGCGAAGGCTGTAATTTTAAGATAATAGAATAAAAAAAATGATGGAAACAGCATGAATTGCAACAATACCTTACAAATTGGAAAAATAAACCCCTGTATGGCCAGAACCTAAGGAACATTGGAAAGATTGGCACTCAAAGAAATTTGGCGATGGTTGAAATTGCGGAAAAGGAGCAAGCACTACAAACTAATATCGTGATACTTTAAAAATAAACAGTAGAAAATGCAAGAAAAAACAAAGAAAGAAACTATCGATCGCCTTATAAGAGGAAGGTGTAGTAAATCCATACAAATGTAAGATATTATTACCCTTCACAGGGATAACACAATTACCAAATAATATTGACCATTATTTGGCAATTGTGTTATCCCTGTGAAGGGTAATAATATCTTACATCCTCATATACGAAGAAAAATGCGTTTGTTCTTGTCCTCATTCGTCTAGTAGGTCAAGACACCGCGTGCTCAATGCGGGGACCTGGTTCGAATCCAGGATGAGGACGGCGCCTCTTTTTCTCCAAATATAAAAAAGCTCTAGTTTGAGCTATATGAACGTGGGTGGCAAAAATTATTGTATAAAACCGTACAGAGGAACTACAAAAGTTGTTTACCGAAATACATAATCCTATTTAAGAGATGGTTTTATAAGTATTTCCACAAAAACTTGCCTTTATGTAATAAACGCTGCTATATTTTCTTCATTTCTTGAGTTTGAACTTTTCTAAAACGACTATGAATAAAACTTCTTTCTTTATTATAAATACTCCTATTTATCACTTTTCTATAGCGGACAAAGGGGAAACCATAAATGTAATTTTTCCCAAATAAAAATCTTATTTGCAGAAATAGGGGTACATGATTATTTTCTGAAATAGAAAATTGAGTTTTAACGAGAACCTGGGGATTAGAATACCGCTTTAATACTTTCTGAATCTACATAATTTTATTGCTTTAATTCGCAGAAATAAATATTTATGGGGAAAATATCCGCTCAAGAAACTTCCTAATAGTCCTACAAACGCCGTTAGTGTGAAAACGAAGAACACTTTGAAATTATTTCCATTTAAGTACCATTAGAAACTGTAATCAAATTTGTTGTATATCATTAATTTCGATTAAAGTTCATAAAAACAGATTTGATTTTAATCTTCACACATCTTGATGGTTAAAAAAAATAATCTAATGGAAAAACTCCATTTACCTCGGCCGACAAGTTGTATGAAAGATGTGAACAGCGTATTTTTCAACAAACGCAGTTCTAATTCCTATAGTTTAAACATTAATTAGTACATTTGTATACTGATGCATTTACTTCATATAATATGAATTTGTTTAATTAGAATTTTTGTATCTGAGTGTTCTATTTTCATTAGCCCTTATACAGCAAAACTTCTGAATACGAGCAGCTCGGGACTTTAGCATATGCCCGCTATTAGGAAGTGTCTGTTATTTAAGGTCAGAAGACAACAATTTTTCAAACCGGGAATTAAACAAGTGTCCGTTAAACAAATTGGTCGTTAAGGAGGTTTCACTTTTTACGTTAGTCGACGCCGGAAAAAATTCAGTAGCATATAATGGTAAAGCGTTGTTTTGACATACTGATCAGGGATTAAATCCAAATGGCAGCGAGTGTTTCCTGTTTGTGCTCCGGATCCGTAGTGTGGGATTTTATTAACTAAGCTACAGAAACCAGGATTTCTTGGAAAACTGTAGCTCTACTAAATCCTTTTTAAACAAGTTGACCTGTGGCTTGTGTCGATCTTAACCGACCTCATGGGATGAAAAGTAAGCACACAAAATTTTCTGTAGGCACTGGCTTCTACCTTTGGGTATGCTAGATAGTTATGCTTACTCAGCCAAGATGAACAGAACCTCCGCTTATAATGAGGTTTTCCTTGACATGATAGAACTCTAGTGACGGTCGTGGGAAGATTTCAATTTGCGTATGGTTCCCAAAGATTTTCAGCATTGTTATCCTACCTTCTTCAGTGAGGTTAGATTTCTTGTCATAATTAGAAACATTTGCAATTAAAATTCCCATTTCAACTTCGTTTGATATTGTGTTTTGGTCTACTTTTACCTTCTGGAAATCGTTTGAAGACAGACTCTAGTCACTGCTGTTGCTTTCCTCAACAGCAGTCTCATCAATGTCACAAGAGTTCAGGGAAATGTCGTTTGAATCGTCGCAATATCCAATTTTGCTTCTTTTAAAAACTAATGTAACAATGTTTGTTGGTGTAATAATTTTTCGCTTTGTTAGCTCAAGGGCTTCCTACGTGGGTGCGCTGGTGCTTAGAAATCTTGTGCTGCTCTCTCCCACAAATTCTATTCATTCTTTCTTTTCTATTGCAGATGTACCAAACCGCTCTTTAAACGAACTAATGAATGGTTTTCCCCAGCTATCATAAACGGAAAGACTCGTACAATAATTCAGTAAGCGAATGATTTGGCGCCTGCTCTTTTCTACATCAAAGCAGAGAGCCTTCATTCACTCTGCTTCATTTCGAACTTCGTTCGATCTTCCTCTGGGAATACAGATTCACACTGCGGCCAGCTTTCCCGCCTTCCTGTATCTCAGTTAATAAGAATTATATACATATTACGAAGAGGAGATAATCTTTAAAACGAATTCTAGAATAAGAGGGAGAACGAGAGTAGTCGAAATACAAGAATATTAGTCTTTAATTCTCATGGGGCTATTAAATGGAGGCTTAATATCTGCGATGTTGTGTACATTATTAGCAAATATCCTGAATTTTAGCAATTCCAGGATTACCAAAATGGGAAACGATTTCCAGCAAATGGGCTATTCCACCTTGGCCGCAACGTTACGTCCGGGAAACAGGAGGTCGATTTGATTATTGGGAATTTCCAGACTGACGATGTGTGTGTACGCCTCGCCAAAGCATCGTTATCGAAAAGCAATTCAATTTCAACCTAATTCCAAAATAGCAGAAACTCTCATGACGTTAGGATACTGATGACACCTTTATTTTACCTAAATATTTCTCAATCAGAACCATATTTCAACCTTTGGTAAGAAATTACTTTAAAATAACCATAAGGAATGCTTGAGTCCATGTAAAATATATGTTCCACGAAAAAACATCGTAGGTTATTTTCAGGAAACAGATAGCGAAGATCAGATTATGTAATCATACAAACAACAGTTAATATACGCCTTTGATCATAATCTGTATTTTAAGATTAGTGCAAATTAAGAAATATGACTTTAATATTGAGTTTAAAAAAACACTTTGAAAATAATTCAACGTATTTTTTCTAAAGTGTAATAAAATAATTTAAACTACAGAAATACTTCTCTAGACGGCCACCCCTCACTCCGGCTAATGGACTAGATGATTGGTGTCATTAGCAAAAAAATTCTATGAATTTTTACAATTTTATTAATAGAAAAACAAAACTGTATCTTCCTCCAAATTCAGACATTCCTAAGTTTATTAACAGTTTCGTTGGCATAGTAATAGATGAGTGGATTGACTAGTTATATGAAACAGCATTGTGCTTATCAATAAAAAAAATCTTTGCTAGCTCATGCAAAATCCCCCTTCAATTGATATTGATGAGGAGTGCGTTTAGGGAACCTGTTTCTGACCCTTACAGAAAAAGATACTTCCCCACCTTATCGCTATGTTATAATCTAGGCGTATTTTACAGCTGACATGATATTGACTATTTTTATTTATCAACCGTAAATCGATGCAAGAAAATCATAAGCATACAGAGAAAGTTCATAAGGGGTGTTACAGGATTGTAATAGAGGCATAGAGCTACAATTCCATATTATCATATTCAACTATTACCTATCCACTGCTGGATGAAGTTCTCTCTCTCTCTGACTGTTTCTTCACAAGTCTATCCTGGGCAATTTCTTTCCATGCTACCCCAACCTATTTTCTCATCTCACCCATCCATCTAGTTTGATGACGTTTTCAGAAAACCACACGAAGCAATGGATACCGCATGCCAACAAGGGACAGTGTAGAATAGTGTAGTCCTGTTATATCGTTAGGTGATATATCTGCAGACATAACTGACCAGAGGTTTTATTTGGTGAATACGGATTTCCATTGCACCCTGAATATATTCAGTACTAAATGTGGAAAACATCCTGATATGCGTGTTATCAACAACTATTTCCTTTTGCACTGCAAAGATTTCTTGTCTTATGAATATTAGTACTCGTTTTATCTGCAAAAGTAATGCGTGCGAATGCATAGTTTTTTGGATAATAATATTATCCTAATGACCATTTTCTTTGATTGCGTGATCTTAATCGAATATTGATGATGAAAATATTAATTGGAGATCTTTCTAGAAGGACATTAAGATCCAATAACACTAATAGTAATTTATAAAATGGTTGTTTTTTCTTCTAACTTGCTCGATTTTAATTAGAGATCAGAAAATTGGTTTCCTGAAAACAAAACTATCTGACTCCTTGT
>QLNU02015359.1:22940481-22952766 GCA_006491805.2 Dysdera silvatica | reverse complement strand
ATTTCTTGCTTAACTTCGATGCTATGGATAAATGAATGAGTTTTATTTAGATATAATCGGCATCATGAACACAACGAAACACCAGTACAATGTAATCATAAATTTCTGCCTTTCAAAACTTTTTAGGTACATTGTAACATGGTACACTCTAACGTACAAATAAACGAAACGAGAACGTCTATGCAAGAATCTAATGTAAACTTACAGGAGCTTTGAACCAAGCACGGTGGTAAGACCAAATCATCCAAAACTTCGAAGTACACTTTGGAGTTTGTAATTTGCGATAAAAGTGATGAGCGAACCAAGTAAAACCACCGAGGAAAGACAACTCTAAGCCGTCACCGACACTTCGGCATTCGCCGAATTTCACAGTTAGAGAAACACCGTTCCACAAAAACCATCTGTCGGTCTGTCGGCATATCAAAACACGTTCACTAGATATAAGCACTAAACAGCCTGACTCATTATTCCATGCAACAGCTTTCTATACATCTACAGTCCAGAAGAGACGTGAGGTACACGAATAAAAATGGCGCTTCACTTTCACGGCAGTAGTTTGTGTGTAGCAGGTTTGTGTGTTCCAGTAGTTTGCTTGTAGCAGGTTTGTGTGTAACAGATCTACCATAATAGTCTGGGTTGTCAACTCTTCGTTGATAATTGTAATGCTAGCTGAGCTACCGCGAGAAATTCCTATTTCAATATCCATGGAAATTGTAGATGAAGAATGGCATTTTTTTAACAGTTCTTAATAGCACTATGATGTCCTTCGATTTGCATAGCATTCCTTAAGTTTTTTCTTCTGTGGTTGCACCGTTCTTCTTCTATCTCTTTCCATAACATCATCTAGAATCGATTTTAGTGTGTCTAGTTTAACTGCAATGTTCTGTGCCAAAATATTACTCAATTAACCAGTCCACGTCAGAAATTGAATTCCACGCGACGCATCCTTGTAAAACTTACTGATGACACCCTTGAACATTTCAGCTCCGTGTACCTTACCTGTAGCCCTTATGCTTCGCCACCCTTTTTCTAACGCGATATGTTGACATAAAGAAACGAAATAAAATTGCTCAAATACGTAAACACTTTAGTAAGATAAAGGATTTTGGATGACAATACACTAAATATGAATAACAAGTAACACATACCTACACACACACACAGAGGCAGATTCTCCGTGGCAAGAGCAGATGGGTTGGCTAGTTTCTTGGAAAATGGCTGCTACAAGATTACACGCAATAGGATTCAAATCATGCAAAAGCAAGCTAAGCCCTTGTTGACAGTTATCCACAGATGCAAACCTCTTCCAGTGGGCTTAAAAGCCATCTAAACTGGACAGAGGACCAGTGGCAAAGGGTCATATGGTCCGATGAATCCCCCACTTCCGGTTTTATATGTCAATATTGAATTCCGGGTATTGCGCCAGGAACACGAAAGCATCACTCAAAAGTCTATAAAAAAAGGAATGCAAATTTCCAGCATATATTCAAATATGAAGATGTTTTGGCTATGCTGGCATTGGACACATGATACCCATTGAAGTTTCAATGCTGAACGATATCAAGGCTTTTTACAGAATCAGTTTTAACCCTCTATTCAGGAACTGTACCCACAACAAGAAAACATTTTCCAGCAGGATTTATGCTAGACAACATAAAGCTCGGTGAACGCAAACATGGCTGCAGGAAAATAACGTAACTGTATTGGATGTCGAATTATAGTATACTTACGGTTGCATTTGAATAAACAAGTTAAAAGACGGTAACCTCGCACCAAGAAACAGTTGAAAGCAGTTGTTCAGGACGAATGGTGTAAAATGCTATTTCTTGTTTGTTTAGTTTCCACAATGCCGAGAAGAGTGAAAGATGCCCATGCTACGACCGTTTTTACCATTTGGTGAGTCCATCTAATGGTAAAAACTTTTTACGTATTGTTCTTCAGCACATGCGCGAGTTATTAGGGACATGCAAATTCTCGTGAACATATTCTTTAATAGTCACATAAATATGTGTGCACGTTAAATGCTTTCGATATTCATTGTACTACAATCAGATGGTCGTCATTTCAATAAATTATGTAGTATTTGGTCTAATACATTTAATATATTATTTTTATCTCTACGAAGTGAATTGCCAAACGGATGCGTGAAACATAAGGGCCATGCATAAGGTATTTGTTTCCCCAGTCACAAAGCACCATTCTCTGCATATGTCTCTTAAACTTGCCCAAAGTTTCGATAGTGTCCGAATACTTTGGAAAATATAGGATAACCAAAACCACTTGTAATTATTTTTACATAATTTTCATATCAGTTTTATGCTATCCACAATTTAACCACATTTCCTAAACGCAGCATACTATGCTTTGCTTAAATTCCGGTTAATTAAAACGCCTGCAAAGATATTTTTGAGGTCACACGAAAACGTCTGTCCCATAAAAAATAAGCCATTTTGCAGTTTAGAATTTAAAACTAGAGCAAAAATTATTATTTCAAAGTTATATATCATATAATCCTTGCGGTGTCATTCTTTAAGCCCCTTGATCCTTGGATATATCACTTGGACCTGAGAAACCCCGACCTATTTTAAATGCGGAAGACTTCATCTGAATTCGATAAGTTAAACAGGCAATAAACGATTGTATATCCAATTTTTTGGAAAATCGATACGATAAAAATTCAAATCCTAATCATGCAGCTTAGAGACTACTTGGTGTCGATTCTATAAAACTAATTGTGCGTTTAAGAGTTATTGATAAACGTAAACCGAAAAATTCAAGGATGAACCTAGCTTTAGATATTTAGTCGACTACCTAAAGCCTAATCACCTAATAATAATAATTCGTGAATTTTGAATTTCAATTAATTTACAATCAATTATTGTTGTTACGCAATCAAAAGTCATAACATTTGGGTGATATTGCAAAGTAAAATGTTTAGTAACATAGAGTATTCTCGAAATAATGGATTAAACTCCAACTTGTGATCTAAAAGTAGTTTAGATGTCTTGAAATCCTACGTCTTGACCTTTTCCAAAATATGGTCATTAGCCCGGTATTTCATGCTAACTTAATCCGCATGGGCAAAAGTAGAAGGCTTACTTAGTCACAACCTAAAAAAAAACGGTAAGTCACAAATGAATGCTACGTAAGAAGCAGTAAGAGGTGGAGAATTAAGCTCCCTAACTTCGAGACTACTGGCCACACTGATGGTAACTCGACTAGAAAAATTTCCCAGGGATGCGTAATTAAAAGCACTTAAGATCAGATGGCTCTGGATGATGTGTACATCATTAAAAATTCTTTTTGGAGCTAAGGATTATTCTAAAAAAAAATGCCATGCGGCATAATTTGACATTCGTTTTAATAACTGAATTCAGAATAGTTTTGGATATTATTTCGTCTCCGAAAAAAAAGTTATTTAATTTAGAAAATGATTGAAATATCCAGTAAGATGTTCTTCGAGCGTGATAAATAGTAAAGTAAGTAATACAACATGCAATATAATATTGCTTATTCTGTTATACAATATATTGTAAAATAACAAAGCAATATAAGAAAATATGTGAAATATTTAAGTACTAAAATGAAGAAAATATCATGCTATTTGTTACTTTGGTTGTTGAAGTTGTTTATTTATGCTATGGTATGTTTATTTATGCTGTGGGTGTTTATTTATGGTATGGTTGTTAGTACAGTGTGCTTTTTAAACGAATAGTCTCTTCCTAAACAATCAAGTTTATTACAAAGTTCACAGAGACTTAATGCTTGTTTTACATACAAAATTAATAAATATCAATTCAATCACCACCTATTAAGTCTATGTTTATTTTTTTGTTACGTGTTTATGTAAATAAAATTTTTATGTATTTGTTAATTCTTGTATATTTATTTTTGATGGTCTTATATATTTATATTTTATTGTTTGTTACTTTTAATCTTTCACATTATTTTTCAAACCCACATGTCCATTTTTAATTACATTCAACTTATGCTGCTTTATCTATGGGCTCAGATTTTCTAATATATCTAATTATAATTTTTATTTTTATTATTATTTTCCCAACGGTCTTCCTTCCTACGCTAAACTTTCATCTTAGCTTTTCATTATCTCACTTCCATTTACCTCTTCTTTATCACTCATTCGAAGAGTCATCTTTTATCATCATCATCATTGAAGTCTTTCTAATGTAAAATGACGTTAATTTTTTAACTATCTTTGATTATATAAAAACAACCCCTTTAAATTTAATTCGAATGCAAAAAATTCGTAAATAATTTATTGGAAATATAAAATGTAGTTAACAGAATAATTAATAATTAAAAACGGTTATTGTGATTCATATTTTATATAAAAAAAAAGAAATTAAGAAAAGAAAAATTGGAAAAGTTCAATCGCTTCATAGAAATCATCCAAAGCTCGTTATAGGAATTGATACATTTACTTGAAAGCCCCAACAGATCAGCAATAGTTTTCCGATAAAACGTAAAACGGAGAAGTAGTAATGGATTTTCTGAAAAGTGCGTATCGCACACATGAAAGTGGTATCCTTGAATGGGATTAGAAGAAGAATAAGACGCCGATAAATATTAATGTCGCGAAAGGCGATATCCCACCTCATAACACTTTCAACTTCAAGGCTCTTCAACAGTGCTCTGTACTCAAATCATCATCAATAACATCTTAACGATACTTCAGAAACAAAAGCACGAGACCTTCATCATCTAAGTAGCTGAAAGCCACTTAGATGAAAAATTAGATGTGTAAACAGCACACCTTTCCTGCTGCTAGAAGAAAATCAATGTCACCGTTGCTACAAAACTAATCACTGTAGACATTATTCATACATCATTGAAAGTGTGACCTGTCAGCCAAGATCCTTGGAATGATGTTTTAGTTTTATGAAATATAACAACGCATCTTTTGATTACGAAGAGAGAAGGTCTGCACATTGATTTTGTCTAAAACTATGTTAACATAAATTTCAATATACATTTTGTACATGCTCAAATTTTGTCCACCACCAGATAGAAAACTCCAATCATCCATCGAAAAGCGAAAAGTTGTTGTGGTCTTTATAGTACAGGAGTCAGTACGTCAATATTAAACGGTAACGATTGATGTGCAGGGAACAGTACTTCGATAGTCAAGGATTGCATACACATGTGATTGCATACATGTGATTGCACATGTGATTACAAGTGATTGCATACACATTCGCGCACAATGCCACAACTGGTACGTGATGACCGTACTACAATACTTTGTTGTCTAGACCAGGGGTTCTTAAACTAGTATACGCGTACCTCTGAGGGTACGCAAGAGAAAATCAAGGAGCACGCGAACGAATGAACACTCTTCTCCATTTTATGACTTAAAGTTCACTGTTCCCATCGACTTAAAGTTGCGAACAAAGTTTTTCAACAATGTGTATGATCAAACCCAAATGGTTCGCGGTGGCGCAGTGTGGTAACGCGTTCTCCTATTGCGCGGCTAATCCGGGTTCGACTCCCAGCAGTGCAAAAAGAACGCTTACTCAGAGATCTCATAAAGATCGCACTGCTCACTGTAGTCCGGGGTTTGGTTCCCTAGGCCTTAAGAGGTTCGGATTCCTCGGAAAACAGTAGGTCCCGGCGCAGCATGACCACTGTAGTCTTTGAGCCGTAAAACCAAAAAACAAACAAACAAAACAAACCCAAATACCGTGCAAAACTGTCAAATGAAAATAATATGCGTCTCTCTCTCTCTCTCTCTCTCTCTAAAACGGTTTCCAGAATTGATTTACTTATTGAAAAGAGCCAAGCTCATCCATCTCATTAAATGCGTAATTATGCATTGACTAAATTATAAAGAAATACTACTTGTCTGTTATCTATTCTATATGGCACTCATACGTTTTATATCATGTTCTTCTCAGGGGGTATGCCAACATACTTGCGCGAGACGAAAGGTTACACGAGAGAAAAAGTTTGAGAACCCCCGCTCTAGATCTTTGGGTCTTGTTTCCTGGTGTTGTGACTTCTGTATCCGGAAGAGTTTACGAGCACATCATTTGCATCATGTAGCGTGAAGCTGGTCACATAAGTGCATAATTTTACATGCACATGTGTTATATTTACATGTAGGGAAGAGGTGAGGGAGATATCCTAGGTGTTGGACTGACGCTATGGAGCTGGTACAAACATAAACGAGGTGATGTGCAAAGAAAAAGGTATAATATATAGGC
This sequence comes from Dysdera silvatica, assembly GCA_006491805.2. Lineage (NCBI taxonomy): Eukaryota > Metazoa > Arthropoda > Arachnida > Araneae > Dysderidae > Dysdera > Dysdera silvatica. The sequence goes on along the minus strand of QLNU02015359.1, from coordinate 22,946,542 downwards.
ACAAACAAAATTTATCAAATCTACAAGATGAACACACTTCCGAAAAATAACACAAGGTAACAAATTTTATAATTTCAAACAGAAAGTTGTAATGAGAAAGATACAGTCAAAAACCAATTGATATGCAATCGGACAAGACATATGCGGAGAAATGAAAAATTTACCTAATATACACGATGAATTATGAGCCTGGAAGGAAATACTGAAACTTTATGTAAAATGTTGAAAATGCAATATTATTGCGGAATAGCCGGGACAAGATGGAGTAGCCGAATGCTTGGAGAAACGATATCATTTTAAACTGTTTACCGTTAATTTAATTTCTATTACGATTAATTTCAAACTGATCATAATCAATTTCAGACTAATCACAGTTAATTCAATTTCAAACACAATTATAGATCTTGTAAATATTTTGAGGGAAGTTTAGTCGAGGCAATCAACTTGTTCGGAGGTGTCATTCAGATTTTAAACCGTAATTTTAGTTACGGAAGATGGAATATATTTATACCCCGTCTTGTCTCACATGCTAATAAAACTACGTATAATGGTAGCCACCTAGCTCAACGCATGACAACACGTGCTAACATATTCGTCAATTTTTAATTAATCAGTACATATTACTTAAAGTTTAATATAGTTTGGATCAGATCACACCCTTTCCTTCCCACAGCGATAGAAGTAATTTAAACGAATTTTATAGTAAAACACTTCAAGAGCACATAAAATTCATCAAATTACGTAGTAAGAGGCGTCGTACATTCATTTCTAAACTAATAATTTTCATTTAATTTTTAATTTAATTTATTTTTAATACTTAATTGTTATTAACAGATAGGAGATCAGGCCCGTATCCAAAGGAGGGAACTTCGGGACCGGTTCCCCCCGAAATTAAATTTTTAATGGGACTTGGCTACGGACTTGCATGCTGTGATTGTATCGATACATGCTGTAAAAATTTTTGAACCCCCCCTTGAAATTAAATCCTGGCTACGGCCATGTAGGAGATGCAGATAGAAAAGTAGGTTCGTGGCTCGTTAAACCTTTAGCTTCTCAGGGGACATGTCAAAAAAGATATATAAATATATTAGTAGTAATATGAGGCAATGTGTATAAACAAAGGCATTATTCTTCTTGTAAGATATCAATTGAATTACAAAATGTACGTACTTATAAAAAATAGCACATGAAAAAATACTTATATTATTATATGCTGCTAATTTCTATAGTTTAACTTCCGTATCATATGTGGAATTGTATAACCAGCTGTGACAAATTAATTAATTGTTTGTTTATGTATGTGTATGTGTGTGTGTGTGTGTATGTATGTGTGCGTGCGTGTGTGTGTGCGTTTCTTCGTTCGTTTATTTATATATACATATATATAAGTGTCGAGAGAAATTTCTATCACGTGTATTTCAAGAAATGTTATTTTTTAGAAAAATTTCCTAGAAATTTAGAACTTTCCTTGAACGTGTAAGAAAATTTTTCTAAGAAATATTATTTTCTTGGCATTGATTTAATGCCACAAAATAAATGAGATTTACTTGAGAGAGAGAGAGAGAGAAGCATTTCCTCTTTTTTACATAAATTCTGTTCACGATATTTTGCTTTACACTATTGATTTGCAAAAGCAGCTTGAAAACGTTTCGAACTTGTCAGCACTGAAGTTCTAGAGTTGCTAAAAAATAATTTTCTGTTTTCAAAATATGTATGAAGTTCGGGGCGGCTTACGTGCGTGAAACAATATCGAAAATACGTCCAAACTATTTTAATAAAGGCCAAAAGTCGAAAAGGGAAAACAAAATTGCATTCATAATCAGCATGGACGGAGTTATATTAAACGAAGCCTTCAAATTGCAAAAACCATCAGAATAAATTTAAATTTTCAAAAATATTTTTAGAAATATTTTCTTCATCGTAGGTACTTTTATCAAACAAAATTTTATGGTCCAATTAAAATTAGAAGGAATTCATTATAGTACAAAGAAATTAATGAAAAATAAATATCCAAACCGTCATGCCGTTACAGTGTATTTTAAAAAATCTATACACTGAAACGTATAAATCCATCGGGAGAACGATTTCAGGTAAATATTTCTCGTTAATGTAAATTCGGCTACTACGTGTCTACCAGGAAATATCCTCCCGCCGCGAAGTTCCTTTCCATGGCAACCAGTCCTGGTCCATTTTTCAATAGGGGGTGTTTGAAGAAATGCATTCATATTTTGGCATTTTTCTATTGAAAATGGATTAAAGCTAAATGAAACGACGTCACTTCAAACTGATTGCTGCTAAATTAATTTCGATTACAATTAATCTCAAACTGATAGTAATTAACTTCAAACCGATCATAATTAATTTCAAACTGATCATAATTGATTTCAAACTGATCGTAATTAATTTCAAATTGATATTAATTAATTTCAAATTGATCATGATTAATTTCAAACTAATCATAATTAATTTTAAATTGATCATAATTAATTTCAAACTAATCATAATTAATTTCAAATTGATCATAATTAATTTCAAATTAATCACAGTTAATTCAATTGTTGCCATGGAAAGAGACAATATTAGCAGCGGGAAAAGTTGCCGTAATGGACAAATTATATCACCACCAATTGATTTTTTGATTTCCGATTAAATTCATCTTTAAAACTTAAATTAATAAAGCGAGCTGTGATTAACGTGCGACCTAACCTTTTAAGGCGAAATCGGCTTAGAAGGGAATTAAAACTTTTAAAGTAGGATTTTCTAAATGTTAGAGGATCAACTAATCAAGCCATTTCTTGTATTAAGTTTAAATGAACAGAAAGCTGTTGAATTAACAATAAATGTCCAATAAATCACATAATCCATCCAAATATTTAAAAACCAGTTCATTATTTTACTATAATAACTATGTCAAAACTAACATATTCAGTAATTGTACTTTTCGAATATACCAGCAAAATCTTGGTCAAGATACGGCGGGCTAAACGCGGGGACCCTGGTTCGAATCCAGGATGAGGACGGCGCCTCTTTTTCTCCAAATATAAAAAAAGCTCTAGTTTGAGCTACTTAAACGTGGGTGGCAAAAATTATTGTATAATTGATATTTTTGCTTCTACTTCAGAAAATCATTACTTTAGATATATCTACATTTAATTTCATTTGATTTACATAAAAACCATTTCTCATAATTTTTATTTCATTGATGCATATTTCCATTAATTTTTTTAAGTCTTGACCAATAACTATGACACTTGTATCATCTGCAAACAATATTATATGACCCATATCTGAAACATTAAATATATATATCGTTTACATATATGGAGTACAACAGTGGTCCCAAATTGGACCCCTGCGGCACTCCACAGTTATTACTCATCATTTGTTATGTTTTACCTCCAACACACACTATTTGTTTTCTATTATTTAAATAACTGCATAATAATTTATTAATTTTGCCTCTTAATCCATAATTATTTAATTTTGTTATTAATATTTTTCTATTTAATACATTGAACACCTTACTCAAATCACAGAATATCCCTATCCTATATTCCCTATATTCGATTGCTTTACTTCCTGTATTTTATTTATTGTTCTAAGTAATGCTGCTTCTGTTGATTTTCCTTTTCTAAAACCATGTTGATATGTATCCATTAAATTATTTTTTAAATAAATTTTATTTTTCTATTCTAAAGTAGTTTTTCAAATAACTTCGCAAAAACTGACATCACTGCTATTGGTCTATAATTTTCTTTACAGTCTATTTTACCCTTTTTATAAATAGGTATAATTTTAGATATCTTCATTTCATCAGGAATTTCTTCCTTATCTATAATATTATTAAATACAATCAATAAGGGCACAACCAACAATTCCGCACTTTCCTTCACAATTTTTCGGTGAATCTCATCAACACATTCTCCTTTTTTTACTATTAAGTTTTCTTATTTCATTTAATAATTCAAAATACATTATTTGCTCAACATACATAGTTTTATCATGATTTTTGCTCATATATTCTTTAAAGACATTCTCAATATATCTTTCTCTATCTATTATTTTTTCAGATATTTCAATAAAAATTTTTTTGAAGCAATTTGCCATTTCCCCCTTTACCGTTATAATTCTATTATCATCTTTTTATTAATTTTATTTCTTTATTTTTATTATCTCTACACAATAATTTATTTATAAACTTTCAATTATTTTTATTATCTACATTAATCAAGTTTTCATCTAAATATCTTTTTTTGTGCCAAACAATTGATTTAGTTATACAGTTTTTTAATTATTTGAATCTTTCCAAATAAACCAATTTTTTTGTTCTTATAAATCTCTTAAATTATTCCTTTTCTTTATATTGTTTTTGATCCTGTTGTTTATCCAGCCCTTATTATTTATTTTATCTTTAATATATTTCCAATTAAATTTTTCTTCATGTAATTCTTTAATGTTTCTTAAAAATATACCATATTTGCTATTATGATTTAATTCTATGTCCCAATGAATTGATCTCAAATCTTCCTTAAATTTATTAATATTTCTTTTACTCAGGTTTCTAATTATCATTCTATTATCATTTTTCACAAATTTTTCATATATTCCTACTGTAATAGCCTTATAATCGCTTATTTGATTATCTAAGACACAAGATTTATATTCCCTAATATTTGTAAAACACACATCAATTATTGTAGATGAATTTGTAGTTATTCACTCGTGGAATCTTTTATTACATTTTTTAGTCCCATTATTTTCATTGTATGTAGTAAATTGTTTTTTATACTTGATTCTTTGTCAATATATTTAAATCTCCAATTAATAAAATGTTTCCATTTTGCAATTTCTCCCATTTCTCGTATAACCAATTAGTTAAACTATTTACATTACTACCAGGTTTTCTGTATATGACTCCTATTCTTAATTTCCCTCTTTTTACTCCTATTATTTCCCAATCCTCAGTTAATTGACTAATTTCGTTCCATTTTCAAAATTTCATGTTTGTCATTAATGTAAAGAAATGTGGGACCGAGTAATTTGGTCAGGCCGAACCAAGATCAACAAATCTGTTTCCGATGTTAGGATTTGGGCATGGCGACAATCAAATAAACCTTTAACTTCAAGAACGGTACTCCTCACAAAAAGAATTTGGCGAGGTACTACCATTATGTGGGATTGTATGGTAGCAAACGTTATTGGCTTGTTAGAGAGGATGGAGGGGCGCATGACATCAAGCGATTATGTAAGCAGTTTGAGCCGCAGCCTATTTGGAAATATGGAAAAATGAGGGAAAAAAACAACTGCAGACGTCGTTTTTCAACAAGATAACGACCCCCAAACATACAGGAAAGCTGATGAAATCGTAGCTATCAACTCAGGGGTCGAAGTAATGGAGCAGCCACCCTAATCTCCGGACTTAGACCCCATCGAGCATTTATGGGGAACATTAAAATGACCAATGACTGACTTTAGCACTGAAAAGGTCGGTTCAGACCACCTCTGGGACAGAGCCTAGGAAAAGTGGAACTGTATTACACCGGAGAAATCCCTGAATTTAGTTCAAAGTATGCCTAAAAGAATTGAAGCAGTTATCAAGGCAAAAGAAGAGGATACGGATACAAAGTACTGAACATTTTTTTATTTAACACAGAAATTCCTTTGCCAGATCCTTTTTCGTTTTGTATTGAGATAAACGAAGTACTTTTCTAAGGATTTTGTTTCTAATTATGTATTATGATTCCCCATGGATTATCAGTAAATAGTAGTATTATAAGTAATATATAGAGGTAATTTTTTTTTGCATTAAAGATCTTCAGTTTGACGCCTGGTTTAAACAAATCGTGAATTAATGTGAACAATCCCATGAGTCGCTGTATATTGTGGCTTCATGTTATTTGATATAATTTTTTAGCAAAAATCACACCCACAGACCATAACCGCATTATGGCAAGTGGCACCATGATAATTAATATGATAATAATTAATGGTAATAATTAATCAAAATGATAATAATTAATCGAAATAATAATAATTAATCGAAATGATAATAATTAATGGT
>QLNU02015359.1:22902075-22940381 GCA_006491805.2 Dysdera silvatica | reverse complement strand
TCAGTACGCTGCAATCTTCAATAATTGATTTCTTGTTTGCCAGGATATAGTCAATTTCACTAGTTCCCCCATTTGGGTGTTTCCATGTCCATTTTCTTTGCGGTTTCTTCTTAAAAAATGAATTCATGATGCTAAGATTTTCAGCTTCTGCAAATTCGATGAGTTGATCGCCACGTTCATTCCTTTCCCCATATCCGTATTTACCAACCGATGTCTCTCCTTGTTCCTGTTGTCCAATTCTTGCATTGAAATCCCCCATGATGAGCTTGATATGTTGTTTCCCTTTGGTGTGTAACTCTTTGATTTCTTCATAAAATTCTTCAACCTCTTCGTCGGTATGGCTTGATGTTGGTGCATATACCTGTACTATTTGAAGTTGGTATCGCTGGGTTAGTTGAACAACAAGCCTCGCTGCTCGATCTGATGTACTTTCAACTTCCAGAAGACAGTCTTTAATTCTTTTGTTGATTAAGAAGCCAACACCACTTGTTCTTCCAGTTTCCGTTCCTCTATAATAAAACAAATGTCCGCTTTTCAGTTCCACCAACTCTTCACCTTTTCTTCTAACTTCACTGAGTCCTACAATGTCCCATTTGATCTTGTCTAGTTCCTCTTCCAATTCCTGAAGTTTTGCTTCAGAAGCAAGGGATCGTCCATTAAACGTAGCCAAGGTCAATAACAAACGGCAGCCTGGGCCATTCCAGTGATTCTTAGCACCCCCTGCTTTCATGCCACACTGACCGCTGCCTTGATCAGGAGCACTCCAGCACCTGGAGACTAGGGGCCATGGTTTCTGGTGTGTCAACATAATGGAGGAATTAGCCATAATTTCACCACGCTGGCTAAACGGGTTGGTGAATTAGCCCTCCCCTTCCGCCTTTCTATCCGTGTAGCAAATATTAATTTGCCACATAAATAGAAAGCTCAGCCTGCACCACTTGAAGGCGGGGTAGGACACTAGGTTACTGGCCTGGCCGGTTCCACACATCGTCACATACGTTCAGCGTGTGGGTCTCCTTCCAGTTAGATACCAGCAACCCTTTTGCAGGCCATATATATATATATATATATATGTGTGTGTGTGTAATAGTAGAACCCCGATAAACCGGAAATGAATGGCGGGACCTGAATTCGATAATCCGAAAATCTTACTTTGAGTGTAAGGTTGAAAACCATTTAATTATGTGCTACTAAACCAATAGTAATGGTCAAATAGGATGTTATAATATACATGTATTAATTTAAATATTAATTTGTGTTGCTATGGAAGCACTTCGCGATATATTAGCTTGAACTTCTTTTTCACGATTATTTTAGCCGCGATATCCTTCTAGCATTTGCAAATAACGTCATACCACTTCACTTAATTATAAAGAAAGAAAGAATTGCTATACAAAAGAGAAAATTCTCATTTACATCTTAGGTTTCAAATTTGGATCCACATGGATTACATGCACGGTCGCCAAACTCAGTAATTATAGGAGCTACATTTAAAATTCAGTACGATACACCCCGGAAAATTATAAAACGGCGTCTCTACCATGCACCTATGGGGAAGATTCATAAAACAGGGTAACTGCACTAAATTAGTGTGAAAATTGTCTGTTTTTGGTGATGGGTGGAGAGCATATTATTTAAATATAAATAAATACTAATACAGGTAGCTATAGTGCACTTTCATCAATTCGAAGAAGAAAATCAGGAATCTATTTTTTCAAAAAAACGCTTCTTTATGAAGATTTTAGCGCATACTGGGCATGCGCTGTCGCGTGTTTGAACTCTGAGACAACTCTTTTCCGTCTTCTCCCTTCCCCCTGCCCTCCATACTACTTATACAAGGAGCGTCTTAGAATAAGGGTTCCCAAACCACTGTGAAAGGTTGTAGTATAATATTTTTACATAATAATTTAAATAAATATTTAATCACGTATGCATTGATTTAAAATATGACGTATCATAACTAAGGCTTGTTTGTTTGGATTTTTTATGGCGCAAGAGCATCTGGGCTATACTGCGCCAACCTATATAAGGCATGTAATTTGTTTATCTGCAATATACTCCCTAAAAGCAATGCATTTAGTTAAATAAATTAAAAAAAAAAACTTATATTCCGAGATTTGAAAATTTTCAACCCCGTAATTTAGGAATTTCACCTTGCTGGGTGCCATCTCTAACGGCGATAAATAATGAAGCCAAGAGTACCGGACTTTGGCGGAGAATACCCGATTTTGGGGAAAATTGTTATTTTCCCCAAGAATCCAGCAAATATTATATGTTTGCATGTTGCTTCAAAGCTCTAAAGTGACGTAACACATGAAAATGCTAAAGCCAAGCTATACTTTTCATCTGCTGAAACCATACTGCAAATCAAATTTTAAAGTTTGGAATTTTTGAAATACGTCGGTTCAAAATGCAGTACGCAGTAAACAAGTATTGTGACATGCACCTTATTTTTGGAGAATGCCGTAGTAATGCACTTGCTGCATCTAGATTATATGTCGTCCGATTCACAACTAGAAGACATCCAGATGCCAATGTATTTCGGAGATTAGATTCTCGACTCAGACAAACAGGCTCCGTCCTTCGTACGTGGACATCCGAGAGTGGTGGCGTTAGTGGAGTTGGGATGACACAACTAGAACCAGGGCTTAATTTCTAACAAAAAAGTGCAGGAGCCCTAATATTATGATAAATCGATTAAAAAATCGAATGGCTGCAAAAGAATCGATAAATCATATTAATTGTTTATATCCATTTTTCTGGACAACAAAGTTTATGACTTTAATCTCAAATTTATTACTTTTTCATGACAGTGTCTATTTAGGGGCTCTGGCTAATATTTAAATAATCGCCAAAAATGAAGAAGTACCGGAGCCAGGTTCCAGTGCCGGGTTCTGGTGGGCTCTTGCCCAATTTGAACCCTAACTAGAACAGGCAGTACTGGATGAAATTCAGGAGAATCCTGAAGTAAGCGTACACTCTCTTGTCCGCCAATTCCGACTGAGTTTATCAACTATACACTCTAATTTACACCCATATCATTTCAGGCAAGCGCAACATCTAATGCACTGAAGATTATAGTCATTGTGTGGATTTTTGTGAATGGATTCTCCAAAGGACGCAAAGATTTTTGAAATATATTCTGTGGACCGACGAAGCCTGATTTACAAGAAGTGGAATATTTAATGTGCGTAACAGTCACATCTGGTGAACAAGTAATCCGTTCCGTGTCCGCGAATCGCGATTCCAGTGGGTATACCACATAAATGTTTGGGCTGGCATTATAGGCGATAAAATTATTGGATCATATCTGCTTCCAGATGAATTAAATGCCGACATTTATCTCATCATTCTAAGACATGTCCTCTCTAGCCTGCTGGAAGACGTGCCATTATCTATACGGCGAAAGTTATGGCTTCAACACGCTGGTGTCCCGCCACACTTCAAAGTAATGGTTAAACAATGGTTGTATATTAGTTATCCAAATAGGTGGATTGGCCGTGGGGGGACAATTGCATGGCCTCCTAGGTCACCTGACCTAACACCTCTAGATTTCTTCCTTTGGGGGTATTTAAAAGAATATGTATATAGGACACCTCCAACTACGGTGGTAGATTTGACTGTCCGACTCCACGCTGCAATAACCACGATAAATGGCGACCATTTGCAACGTGTGCAGCAGTCGATTGAATACCTTGTCATCATGTGCCGAATAATGGAGGGGGGGGCACCTTGAACAACTGTTATAAAACATGGTTGTCGTAATACATAAACACCTTTCGTAATAAAATAGCGTTATAGTAAATATTTAAAATTTATCGCGCCTGAAGAATAGGTACTATGAATCAATAAAAATTACACATTTCTTTTCAAACCTTTTTCCATTGAATGACTTTTTCGTGACTTCCTTATTCTCGACAATCATAATTACTCATATTTTCCCCAAAAAGTTTCTGGTAAATAAGTTAGTTTGTTAATTTAATTTAAATTTTGAACTTAAGAAGGTTATTGGGGACAAAGTTCATCTTTCATTTTATTTCCATTTTCACCTAGAAGAACTAGGTATTTCTTTTAAATAGATAGAATACGGAAGCCTAGCTAAAAACCTTGCCCCCCCTCTTCTCGTAAGTGGTGCGTGTTTAGCACGTTATAAGCTTATTACTCCACAAGACGATGGTGATTACGCCTCTGATAGAATAACATAGCCTGTGGTATTTATTGTTTGAAGGGCTCAGAGATAAACTAAGTCAAGTTACTTTTTGACAGTTAGGAGATAATTAGCCATAAAGTTTTTAAATACTATAGAGAAAAGTACAGCGCATTCAAAAAATTAGGAACAAATACGTGAATATGCACGGATGTGTCACCCGGACGATTTTTTCCTATAAAATATATTGTTTCTGATGTCAAAGATGGAGTGGCGTGGATAAATTTTCATTCTGGAAGGGGGTAGACCTCCTTGGGAGGGGCAGAACTAGAAAAAAAGAAAATTACCTATTAGGAAAACGTATTGAAAAAACGTATTTTTTAAGGGTTCAGACACTCCAGTCCCACTGAATAGATACAATTACGTTTACAACATTAATCATCTTGACAAATCTTTAATAAAAACACACACAAAATCCAATTTCAATTTTAAGGAAACACAAAATACTGCACATTTCGATAGAATATCGCTTTACGACAATTTCACGGAAATGACCGCGAAATTGCCATTTTCAAAAATTAATTAAAAATCAACAAGCGCGTTTTACAGAAAAATAATTACTGAATATTAGTAAGTACACTGGGTATTACAAAGTGTATTAAGTCTCAAGTGTAGATGCGATTGACACCAAAAAAACTTCCCTCTTGAAAACAAACAGCTCTTGGAACCTAAAACAAATATAAGATCTAAAGTAGTAAATTATAGACCCCACAAATTCTTGAAAAGCCACTAACTTCAATCAAAACTCAACATGATGCAATTATAATTTCAAATAAAAATCCAAGGAAGATCCGAAATGCCGAAACTGCTCGAGTTCACCCTTTTTGCCAAAAATAAATTACAAATTTATCAGAAAGGTTTATAACGCGTGCGCTTTGGACATGATATATGCATGCGCCCCCAATTCGCGCAAAGGTTTTCTTTGTTGTGCTTTTCGAAGAACATTTCGTCAAATTTCAGTACTTTTTTCACGTCGTGAATTCATTTCGTAATTTAATTATATGCTGGAAGAAAAAAAACTTACATTGTGATAACTAAATATTATATATGATAACTAAATTGCGATACTAAATGTTAGTAAAATTAATAATAAGCATCCACCACGACTGATAGTAATAGCGTCGTGAAGAGGTTTTCTAATAAGTTTATATAGGCTACTCAGTTTTGAAATTTCTAATACTATACGTTTAGCATTACAATATATATTTCTAAAATACTACTGTTAATTCTGAATTAGCTTTTAGCTTAAAATGCATTTTAATATGTGATTTACAATTTCTATTAAAATTAAATTCTGATTATAATTTCATAAAGGTTTTTAGGATGCCAAAAAAAATCTGTTTGGTGTATACTCAATTTTGGGAGCCGCTGTATGTTAAGATGCTTTTCTTATAACACCGATTAAATGCTCAGGACCCTGTCTGTCGCTTTAAATCAAATATGAGATTTCAAATGCTACACTTGTACAAAGTTAACTGTCAATTCTTTCGTCTTCTCTTCCGATACTTGGCGACGGTTTATCTTACATTTATCTTACATTGGGTTGCAATATTTAAAAACGTCTGACGACGCTTTCTGTTACATCACTGCATTTTGCACACGCGTTACTTTTCTTTCAAGCTGAACTCTTCCAATAAAAAAGGCTGTTCATTCTAAGGCGGGGCCGACTAAAATTTGGGCCCTAAATTTAAATAGCACGTGACCAAGAAATTCTTTACAATAGCGAGTTAAATCCTTTTTATTCTGGAAGCGGGGAAACCAAGGGGTGCAGCTTTCGTCATTGGCTGAAACGACGTAGAAGCACCATTGTCTCTCAGACTACTGCCTCTACCAGCGATTGTATTGGGGACAAATTCTATATCTACGCCACTGGATTCTACTGTATATGAACACATGCAAACATAGATGTAGATAGCGTTTGCATGTGGTTACAATAAAAATAGCCCGATTATTTTTCAAAACATTTTAAATACTTTTTTCTCCCGTAAAAAAATTTCAGAAGTTTTGGCAAAAAACAATAAAACAAAATTGATCTTAGCATGACTAAAATTCCATAATATTTGAGATGTCATAAAAGCAAAATATTTCTGTCTAATTTGGCTATAAGGCAAGCGTTGCAGCTCCAACAAGAGCAAAATAAACTTCAATAGGTCGTTTAAAATAAGCAAAATTAACATAAGAATTTACCTTCGTCCAGCTCTGTAGTGATTTACCAATGCTTATACATCTATAAAGCAATTTAAAAACAAGTTTTGTATAAACTTCCTAAACTAAATTTCATTGATGTTTTTATCGTCAATCGCCTAGTTACAACGTCAATAAATCATATTAATTTATTTATTAATTTATTTATTTTCAAATTACTTTCATCAATAAATTAATTTATTTTCAGAAATAGAAGATATCCTATATAACAATATGCCCTCTATGAAATAAGTAACCGGTTCTAAAGAAACGTACCTAGAGGTTGGGACTAGATCCTATAGGATAGTAAATTCGATCAGGGAAGATAAAAGAGCAAAACGTTTGATTTCGTGGTGTGGAAGAGTGGAGATATAATATAAAATGTAAGATAAAATATAATATATAGCATACGCAACTTCTACTTCTGCCAGCTCCAAAAAACTATCTTTTCCACTTTCTCCCATAGTTTTATAGAGCTGGCAGAGATAGAAGTTGTTTATATAGATGGAAGAGCATAAGTGTTAATGGTGAGTGATCCCCAGCTTTTAAGGTAATGGAAATCAAAGACGTGATGGAGTGATCTGAGCCCTAGTAATGATGATGAAGTACAATGATTGAGCCACGTTTAACGTTAGTCATTTATGTCATTAATTACAGTAATGCCTTAGTCCGTCTGCGTTTTCTATTCTAACCTTTGGCTTTTGCTTTTTTCCCTTTAATTTGTAGGGCAATGTGAGGCTTTTAAAAGAGGTCTTTATTTTCCTCATTGTTTTAGAGTTTCTTAATTTTTCCCCCATGTTTTTTCTATCTCCTTAAGTTTTTTCCTTAAAGTTCTCCTCCATGTATTTCGTGGCCTGCCTCTCTTATCCCTTTTCTGAGGGTGCCAGTCTGTTTCTTTTCTACAGACATTGTTCTGTTATAATAGACATAATTTATATGTTTATAGATTACAGTATATATTTATAAGGTTAGTAAAGAAACAAAATGGAAATTTATTGGTAAATTATAGACATTTCAAGATTCTCCACGTGGATATACAAATTTCGAATATTAATACATATGTTCAGCAGAATTAACATGGATAAGTTGCCTGATGTTATATTCCTTTATAGTTATCCATGAAGCTATTAAAAAAGAGAGTCAATATGTCAATATCCAAAGATGGGCTTGAGCCTGAAACCCTCCTTTTCCAGCGCTGTTGCTCACACACATATCTCTGCATTCTTTTTCTTTTACCAATTTCAATTACGTTCTCAGTTCTGTCTTCCTTAATTTTGTTTAGGGTGAGGGAGGTCATGCCCGTATCCAGAGGGGGGATTTTAGGGACCGGTCCCCCCCCCGAAATTAAATTTTAAATAGAACTTGGTTACGGATTTGCATGCTGTGAAAAGTTTTGACGCCCCGAAATTAAATCCTAGTTACAACCTTGCGGAGGTTATACCTCTAAAAGCTGGCTACATGTCTAAATTGACCAAAACAACTGTAGAACCTTTTGGTTGTCAAGTCAATATGTTTCACTTTATACACCAATACGCTTACGAAATATGGCAAGATATTCATTTTTTTAAAGGTCAGTTATTCAAGATTTTAACGACAATTTCACCCTAATCTTGGACGAAAATTTTTAGCTGGCAATATCTGTTTATAGGAAGCAATTTCTTAAGTGCCATATGCAAGCGTAAACATAAGTTCGAATGCTGCTAGCTAACTTAAGAGTAAACACTCAGGGATAAAGGTATTTAAAGGGTATGAAGATGTGTTGACTTTGGGCTAAAATAGTGAATTGCCAATCTTTCACAGAGCTTTTGGAAGTTCTTAAAAAGCTACCAGATGCTAACATAATTTTTTATCCTTGGGCAAGTTTAAACGGCCTCGTTGGGCGTATGTGAAAAAATAAATAAAAATATATAAGTGAACCAAATATATCTACAGTTTATTATAAACAGACTCAATACGTGAAGCATTTTACACTAATTTGGATATGCTTTCATAATTATGGTAATTGCATTTTTAAATTTTAAATTTATTTGAAATCAATGTACATCTGCAAATTCTGTCGCAAATCTTCCTTTAGATGACAGAGTGGTTTTATTAAAAATGGAAGCCTTAAGAATATCGTCAGTAAACCATAAACATAAACGATTATATATGTAACGCAACATATAAAATGTCCTGTATAGAGTAAAGCAACTCGTTATCGGACACTTATAGGAGAGAAAAATTCGTTCATAAAAAGGGGATTGTTTTGTCAACGTCGTTTCTTGTTAGGGATTTTTATCTGACTATATCTGTGGGATGTCCGTATCTGAAAGGTGACCGTTAAGAGGGTTTTTGTAACTACTTATTATCCTGTCAGTGTAACGGTAAGTTATGCACTGAACTCAATTATAAGGGAAACTAAATAGAAACTTATTTAGAAATATATTAATAATTGAGAAATAACAATTAAAAATTTGATTGAAATTATATTAATTATCTACAATAAATACGCAAACAATTGAAACGATTATACAGAAATTACTCTTAGTTTCAACATTCTTTCTCCGATAACGTTAATTTTTTTGATACGCCGACAAACTTCTGTCACAATTAGTGATGCTTTATGCCTGCTAGATATGTGAGGTAACCAAAGTAATAATAGACCAAAGAAAATTAATTATTTTTAGCTTGTGTAATATAAGTTTCACAACTATTTCTTTTTTCTTATTACTCAATTAATGCCACAATTTATTGTCAAATAGGAGGTGGGTGGGGACTTGTCAAGCTTACAATGATGTCAGTCTTTTTTTCTGGCCTTCTTCCAGGTCTCTTTAACTTCATTATCTGAGTCATTTGAAATTGTTATTCTGTGTTGCTGGGAAATAATAAAAGTAGAAGTTTTGGTAAGTAACTTCTCTTAGTTAAATTAATAAGTCAGTCAGTCAGTCAGTCGGTCAGTCTATCTGTTTGTGTGTTTGCGTGTTTATAAAACCAAAGGATAAGCCACGGAGAATATAATAGGAAATATAAGACGTTAGTCACATAAAATATATCATTTTAGTCTTAAGAGAAACGTACCAATGAAGGATTCTTTAAAAATCTCGAAAACCTGTCTTTTCCCATCGAAAAAAACAAAAACAATGCATTATACTATAATTTTTGCCACCCACGTATTAATTAGCTCAAACTAGAGCTTGTGTAATTTTGGAGAAAAAGAGACGCTTTCCCCATCCTGGATTCGAACCAGGGTCCCTCCGTTTAGCCCGGAGTGTCTTGGACCGCTAGACGAATGAGGACAGGAAACAACGCTCTCTTTCTCCGTATGTAAAGATGTTAAGGTATTATTACCCTCCGCAGGGATAACACAATTGCCAAATATGGTCAACACAAGAAAGCCTCCGGGGCGAGAATTTTGTGAGTTTTCGTGGGGGAAATTTATTATACTATAATGTATATAAGTTATATAAAACAATGTACATAAATAAATGCAATGAGAATGATAAGGTTAGTCTACGCCTTGGGTGTTACATTTTTCTACGATGAAAATTATATACACTATCAGGTATCGAGCCATATATAGTTAAGCAAATATATATATATATATATGAATGAAAAGGTATTTAAGTAAATATGGAAAAGCATGTCACCTTATATATATATGTACTATATTATTATTGTAAGCCTTACATTTTTAGAATATTGTAAGCAAATACAATCTAAGCCTCTTTTTAAATGGATTTAAATTATTTAATAGCTTCATATTAGGATATTAGTCATTTCATAATTGAATTTCAAAATAATTTATATCAATTTTAATAGATTTTTGCGAGATCTCGGGAGAGCGTACTGTAATCTGTTTTTGGTTTAAAGCTACTTGAACTCCCTTGATTTTTTAATTGACACGCCAGTGTGTGTGTGTTTTTTAAAATTACGACATTAACTGCGTTATAAATAGTTCGTTACGTTTGCGTGTATCTGATATATGCAAATCACACGTATGTTTTTTCGTATACATACCATATCTGTCATTTTTATTGATTTCTTTCTAAAGACAGGACTGTGATGTACCCAGTCTTGAAGTCTGGGGGGGGTCCTGCGGACACCACCCCAGTATTTCGCATTTAGGTGAGGGGTTGAATTTTCTCTAAGTAGATATAAGCCACCCCAAACTTACCTCTAATTACACCAATCAGGCCTGAGTATACACTAGAAAATAAATATGAGAGTTTTTTCTGAAAACATTCACTGAGTGTCTATTACTCCTACTGCTGGGCTTTTCTCCGCAAAATAATTTATGCAGCAATGATGTACAGAACAAATTCTATTAAACACGCTAAATGGATTGATTTGAAATTGCGTTTTTCCCAAAGAAAAACTGTTATACTCATTGGATAATTCTCCCCCTCCCCTTTTTCTTCTCTTGCAGTACTCTTCTGAAGTACATTAGTTCTATAAACTATAATATGTGCTCCATTCTAATGTATTTTTCAATACTAATGCTCTTAAAATTATAACATCAACTCTAAAAGATTATGTTAAATTTAATCTTATTCATTTTAACACACCTTAGAGATCTAACTGGATCGAATTCTGAAAAACGCATAAAATTCATAATTTTTATTTCACCTGTGTTACTTTTTCAGTCTAACACATAAACTTTATCCAATTTTGTGTCATCGTTTTCTCAAATGAGTCCCAAATATCGTATATATAGCATTAATTTTAATATATTCAGACTGTCGGCTTACAGAAATGCGGTTTTAATAAGTGAATGAATTATACAGTGCTCAATATTTCAGGTATTTAAGAAATTAACGAACTCAACAAAACTGTAAAGCTATTTTGGAAGGAAATCCCGTAACAAGCTTCTGTTTTATATTTTCTTCCAATTC
Source organism: Dysdera silvatica (assembly GCA_006491805.2). Lineage (NCBI taxonomy): Eukaryota > Metazoa > Arthropoda > Arachnida > Araneae > Dysderidae > Dysdera > Dysdera silvatica. The sequence goes on along the minus strand of QLNU02015359.1, from coordinate 22,929,119 downwards.
GAACCTAAATTTTAAACATAAAACTATGTTTTCTCAAATTGTTTATGATATGTACTTCACGAAAATGTATACAAATTTGGGTTAAATAAACAAATTTATTATTATTATTATTATTATTACTAATAATGATGAATTGTAACGGGTAATTTCGATTAAGCGAAGTGGGAATAATCGTTGTTCTACTATATTTAATTATTCCATTATTGTGTGCTATAAATCTATTACGTATATATCTCTCGAATAAACAAGAGTGCAAGCATGGGCATGTGGAATAGATCTGGTTTGTATCGCACTCGCGCGCATTCACACGAGTAAGAAAAGGAACCAGATTCTCGTTAATCGTTCATGCATATGCTCGTGGTTATTCGCGAGTGATGTGGGGTCGGATAAAGAGGATAATGGAAAAAAATAAGGCATTTTAATTTTAGGATAGCATATTAACATTCAAATTTAAAGAGACGTGCGCCAAAAGTCGTCTTTTAACGGCAAAAACACTATTCTAAAAAAAATATTGCTTAAAAAATTACGTCTTATCATCGTCAACAACCATCATTAATCCGCTGAAGGATAGAAGTCTACATTTCATCATCACACATACATGTATTATGATAAAAGGACAATATACGTATATGTGTGTTTGAGAGAGAGAGAGAGAAAGAGAGAAGAAAGGAGGAGGAGATAGAAGAGGAAAGAGAAAATAAGTACGCGCAAGCTAAATATGGATGATTTTTTTTTAATTATGTTGTAAGCTTCCACAACGGAAACTCTATGTGTTCACTTGACGGGCTTCCTTTGTTGTTGCCACTTGGAATACCAAGAAACACAAACTTAATAATTACAGTTTCTGAAATTGGTAACCTGCCAAATTGTTTCCTTTTCCCATATGTAAATAATTTCAGTTTCCGTTTCTGGCAACATATATTGTATAATTATAATTCCATTTTTTCAATTTGGCTACGGTATGTATAATTGTTTATCGAATTCCTAAATTATCTAGAGTCTTCCGTTTACCATCGAAGTGTGCACACGTAATTCTCGGAGGCTCCGCTAAAAAGGCGTACTAAATTTCTTTAACTGTGTATTCGTATTAATTTGCTTATTGACCAATTAATGAATTTGCCTAAACATTTAAAGCATTATTAAATACTATTTCAACAAGATGAAATTACTTCATTTCTTCAATACTTATGTATTCAATGTAATTAATAAAATACGTAAAATATTTTCACATTCATTCAAAATAAAGTCTTTAATAATAAAACTAAATTGAAATTTTACATTAAATTAGCAAGCTTATAACAGCAGTTACGGATATAAAATTGCTCAAGATTGTTGCCAAAGTCGTCTCTAAGCCGTAAATACCCATGAAATAAAGATATGTAATTATATATTAAATATAGATAATATAAAGATATTGAATTACATACAAACTTTTACCAAGACACTAAAAATAGGGTGAATGTGTTTGGTGTAATAGATCCAAACTAATTACAAATTAAAATTTGTATAACTCATCTCCCTCTGTTCAAAATATACGGCCCTTTATTTGGGCTAATTATACCATTATGACATTAATTAAGGGAAATTATAATCTTCACGTGTCAGTTTCATTATTTATAAATATGATCAGATTCCGTCGCAACTATGGCTAATGATTTCATGTGTAGCGCTTTATAAACTCGCTTTGACAAATTTGCATATTATGATATTGTCACTTCAAACGACACGTCGTAATCCATCAAGTTCAGCTCGCGAAATCTGAAGCCTAATTTCCGTAATAATGCTTCCACCTAACGTCGCTTAAAGCGGAGATGAAAATTGAATTTTTGATGACCGTCAAAAACTAAACCAATAGACGAAAAGTCAGTTAATTTAAATAGAGTCATAATCCTTTCTTAAGTGATTAAATATTTATAGAAAATTAAATTATTATATATAATACTCTTATGCATCAATAATTATTATACATCACCAGCTTTAGAAAGCTCCTCCCACGTAAGGAGCTCCAAGTCAGTAGCTTTTGATATAACCATATTTGGAAGTAAAACGACTCACTGTGCTGAATATATCACAATCGTAAAATAACACAATGGGCACAGTTTTTGAACTATATGCTTTAATATAGCTTTAAAACGTTTTTTCGAAGGCTTTTAGCCCTCTTCGAAGAAGCTTACAAAATACTATATTGTGTATTGTGTATAGTATTATGTAAGCTTCTTCGAAGAGGGCTAAAAGCCTTCGAGAAAACGTTTTAAAGCTATATTAAAACATATAGTTCAAAAACTGTGCCCATTGTGTTATTTTACGAGTGTGATAAGCATATTTACTTAATTTTTGTAACGTCAATGCCTAATAAGTTAACCTCGAAAGTTAAATTCTAATGTCAATGGTTTTCATTACGACAATAATTAAATATGAAGAAGATGGTATGAAACAGATAATATAATGAAAAAAATGGTATGAAACAGATAATATGATGAAAAGATGGTATGAAACAGATAATATGATGAAAAAGATGGTATGAAACAGATAATATGATGAAAAAGATAGGATGAAACAAATAGTAATATGAATATGATGGTATGAAACAAATATTAATATGAATAAAATGGTATGAAACAAATACCAAGATATATAAGTCGATATGAAACAAATAACAATAACAATAAACATTTCATTTAAATAAGTGTCATGACATTACAAATCGAACTATTCTCCGTTTCTTTGAGGAGTGAGAACATAAAATAGTTGACATGGCGCTGATTGCAGTGAAATAATTTGGGAAAAATTATGAAACATAACCTGAAAATATGTAATGACTATGAATATGTTATAATTATATTAAAGCGATACAATTAAGTATTGGGAAAAGATATTGTAATTCCAAACAACTTGTCCGGGTAGCAATGGAAAAAGGCTGAAAAAGCATAGATACCAGCTATAGGACGGTGTCTCTTTTTCTCCTAAACAAAAATAGCTCTAGTTTGAGCTACTAATACGTGGGTGTCAAATTTATTTGTAATAAAAAATCCCCCACGAAAAACTCACAAAAATCTCGCCCCGGTGGCTTTGTGTGTTGACCAATATTTGGCAATTGTGTTATCCCTGTGAAGGGTAATAATATCTTACAACTTAATATATGGAGAAAAGAGCGTCTGTTCTTGTTCTCATTCGTCTAGTAGGTCAAGACACCGCGGGCTAATTGCGGGGATATTGGTTCGAATCTGGGATGAGGACGGCGTCTCTTTTTCTCCCAAACAAAAATAGCTCTAGTTTGAGCTACTAATACGTGGGTGTCAAATTTATTTGTAATAAAGGCTATAATATGCAGTTAAACACTCTCTTATTCAATCATTTCTTTTCTTGTGTCTTTTTCAAATTGTTTCGAGGACAAACTTTTATCTGTTTTTTTTTAGTTAATTATAATTTATATGCAGCTTCATAAACATAGAAAAATGTAAGTTTTATATCTCTAATACGTAAGGGAGAATTGACAAAAAAAAATGATTAAAAACCTTTTCCACCGAAAACCAGAAAGTTTTCGTTATGAGATAAAACTGTTCCTTTCACTTCAATCCAGTTAAATATTTATTTAGTTGCTCCATGATGTTCTATTTTGCTTTTGCAGTTGGCCAAAACAAATATAATATTCAGCTTTGTGGTCTCCACATGAATCTGTCTACTTATATTAAATCGCTAAATAAATTTATCTATATATCAACTGGTCTTTGTCGAGTTAACTTTACAGTAGAAGTAATTTTTAGGTTAAATATAAAATAAATATGTACGTAAATAATATTTAACAAAACTATTGTAGTTAGTAACGTATTGAATGACTCGAAAGAGAAGCATTTTTTCCGTAGTACGATGAACTAACTACCTTTTCCAGAATGAAAGTAGTATGGATTTGATAGTATCTAAGCTAAATTCATTCTTCATAATTATTTCTTTAAGAAGAATCTACTAAATATTTTTTCAAACTCATGAATACGTCATACAGTGGAGCAAAAGTGCTGAAAACCTGACATAACAAAAGTTTGCTTTTTAAGCAAATTAGCACATGTTTATTTAAGAAGAGTATCATGCAATGAAAAGTATTTAGAATGATCAAAATATAAATTTTATTATTATTATTATTACTATCATTATATTTAAGCAATATTAAAATAATTAATGGCGAGGAAACCCATTTGATAAATTATGCAGTTTTTCAATAAATTGCCCGAATAATAAAAACATACTTAAAATTAATATGAATTACCATAAGGTATAACACAGCAAACATATTTCTACAAGAACAAAATATATTGAAAAATGTATCCAAATAATTTAAAAATATTATATGTGTAAGGAACATATTGAAATCATTAAATAGACATATTGAAATTATTAAATAAGCATATTGAAATCATTAAATAAATATATTGAAATCATTAAATAAATATATTGAAACCATTGAATAAGCACATTGAAATCATTAAATAAACATATCAAACTCATTATGAAACATACTGAATATAGAAAAATATGGAAAAAATATATCGTTATACGTCGGATGATATGGAATGACGGCAAAACGAAGGTCGAAAACTCAGGGTTCAACTATGCTTGTAAATATATACTTGTGTCATAATCTTACTCATTTTTTCATTAAATTCAGGGATAAATATTCTTATAATTTTTTTACTTTTTAACCTTTCTTCGGCTATTCAAGTAACCCCATCTCCCAGCTTCCTTCTCTGACACTTCATTTAAATAGAGAGTCTCTAACTGTTAATAAGGAAATGCATAAATAATTCACGTGAATTACTACCGAATAAACAAAATCCTTTGGAATTTGTAATATTCAAGAATTTAATTCTCTAAGCAAATTGACAGAACATTTGTTGCATAAAATAGTAGAACGGGAGTAACGTCTTTAATGTTTCCATTAGAATGTGATGATTTCAGTTCTACTAAGATAATTAAAGTCTTAAATCACCACTTTCGTCCAAAGTAACCATCTGATTAATATAGATAGAATTAATGTAAATTGAAAGTGTAACAAATTAAAACAAATGGTGAACCCAACATTTCAATTCAAGTGGTGGGTCGATAAAGTAGACCAGAGTGAAATAATAGGTAAATTTTATCAATTCCATTTCCTCGTAGAAGATGGTTATGAACTTGAACTTTCCAATCTTTCCACTAAGTAAATAACGCGTCATTGCCTCGCGGAAATTAAACTTCCATTTTTCTATTCAAACGTAGGTTTTAAGCCAGTTGGGCCTGATTTCCTGAGTTTAATTAAGAAAGGCCCAACAAATCTCACACAAAGAATTACCTGCTTGGTGGGCGCATCTTTTCACATAGGGAAAAAAGTTAGGTCTCATAAACTAAAGGTTTAAACAGATTTTCAAGTATTAATTAAATTCCTGGATAAAATTTAATATCGTTAGTCAAGAGCTTCTAAAACTTGGAAGGTTAAAGGTAGCTAGCTTATCCTTTGTTTGGAACCATAATGAAATTAAGAACTAACTCTAGTTGTCTACGTCCAATATGGCACCTGCACTATATGCGTGTATTAAGCAAGTTTCTCACTTTTCTTGGGACATTTAGCTCTGACTAGGACTCTAGCCAAGCCGGGGCCATAAAGGGCGTGGCCACAGTAGCCCCATGCTTGTTCCCCAGTTGCCCCATCGAGCTATTTATATATAGAACAATCTTCGGGTGCCTTGTGCCCATATACTCTTTGCCTTGTGCCCATATACAGTTGCCCTTTCATCCTGGCTACAGGCCCGGCACTGACCGTTTGCCATGAAAATCTCACCAACTGCAACCAGTTCTACATTACTCACCTACTCTTATATTGATGCTTATTCAGGAAGGTTATAAAACTAATCTTGTTGTTTCCTTAACTCTTGTCAATTCAGCCTGTTCCAGTCAGTAGCGTAGAAAGTCAAAACTCATGGGTGGCTATTTTCATAACGTGGCTATAGAGGCTCAAGTGGCTTTAAAGATTATGTTATGCGGCCTTAGATATGATAACATATATTAATATCCAGCGGGGGAGGGCTTTAGCTCCTACCTTTCTTACGTCACTGGTTCCTGAAATGTAATGGAGATGATATATTCTTGATTGATGATAGTTGCTCCGTAAAACATGGTAGTGAAAAATATATTCCATTGTTACCTGGACAGGGAACTCTCTGAGGTAATTAGCTAAGCTATACTTTTAAGAATCATCAAAAATGGTGAGGTGTAATAATTTTATTCAGGAATTAAATGCAGGAGTATGAGAAAATTAAATTTTTCGACAAGAGGAAACGTGTGTGTGTAAATTCATGCATAGAATTTTTGAATTGAAGTATTACACGTCATGCAAATTAGCATTTCCTCAGGTTGAAGCATGATTTTCGCATTTTTATTTTGCATGAAGTAAAATTAGTCCCAAAGATTCAATCATTGAATATGCAGATTGCTAGATGGATAAAATAGAAATAAAGACCATAGAAATTTTTGAAATCTTCAAATTTAACTGATTCATGAATTTATTAATTCAGTGAGATGATGGATAGATGAAGCTAGAGGGATCTATAGTAAATCTGTCCAATCCTTCAATAAACGCTCTGGGGGGTAAATCGCGTGAACATAAATTTTTGCTAATCAAGGATTCAAATGTCGACCCACCTTAATTCATATCTTTAAAGGTACAACAGGTATTATTTCAGAATACTACGATCTAATTGACTAAAAATTCAATATTTGGATTTTCAACGAAATAATAAAATGTCGATTTCTAAAGATTTGAAATAAAACGAAACAATCAGAATTCCTATGTTTTTTTAACTTATTAGACTGAAAAATTGACGTAGGCTTACACTTTTTCTATATAAATATAGGCAACTAAGTAAAAGCCTTAACAAGACTGTTCGTTGATAATATTACGAGAATTTTTGAGTGTGATCTTTTTGTATATTTTAAAATTCAAAGTTAAATAGAGAGGCCAGTACTCATTTATAAACTTAGGTTAAAATTAGCATTTTATTTTGAGCATTAACTCATTTGTTTAATAATTGATTGCACAATTGTTCAAGCCGCGTTTATGTGAACAAGTTTATACGTAAACGTTAAATCCAGTATTCCACTTTCATTGGGTATTCATATTCGTTTTTCTTTGCTGAAGTTGCGTTTTCTGGACCTCTTACCTCAGCTCTATTTCTCAAACCCTTTGCCAGAAACTGATGTGGTTAAATCTAACATATTTGAATTTTATTACGCCCATATCCAATAAATCTCTGGTTTTGAATATAACACCTAATTACTTTCTCGGTTAGAATTTTCTTCCTTTAAATTAACTGCTGTAAAAATTCTACGTTTATATGATATTTAAGTTTTTGACTTCTAATTACTTTTCTAACGTTTATATGATTAAATACTTTATTTTCAATTTACTTACTTGTAAAATAATAGATTACTCGCAAAGAACGGAATGATTTCTCGGTATCTGCAGGTAGCCTAACCTACAACCTCTTGATGTCAAGTCAAGTGTCTTTACCCATTGAGCTACAGGTGACGATCGAGAAAACTTCCCTCTGTGAGCTTTAATAAATATAGCCTCGAATATAGGACACACAAGCAATTCTTCTTTCCTTCGCATTTGAAGTTTTCAAAATATTATTTCCCTTATCATGGTTAACACAATTTTCAAACAGTGAACTAACCCATGGAGCCACCGGGACGCGTGTTTCCATTCCCGGATCGATTCAGACACTTACCGACGGGAAGGCTTGGCGGCAAAAAAGCGTTTCGGCGCTAAACGGTCGATTCTAGCTACTTATAGCAGAAAGTTCACTACACCATGGTGGGCGAGCGCATGTGTCGCATCTGAGCGCAGGAACAATCGTTCTGCGCATATACAGAGTTAGTACTTTTATAAATAAATCAGTACTTACCTGAATCACAGAGACCGAACTGGGGGGAGACATCCATAAACCCCCCCCCCCGCTCGTCTCTTCGTGACTCGTGCCGTTTCACTCACATTCGATGTGCGCTGTCTGAATCAGTATATATTTATAAATATAAATTATAATTATATCCCCTTGCCCAGGGATTTATACACCCCACCAATTTAATGCGCACGATTATATATTTATTATATTATATTTAACGCACCCATAAAAACGATTACTTAAAACTACACTCTGAAGCACCTCCATTTCTCAAACATTTATCAACAAACATTAACAGCGTGCAAATACAGGGCAGGAAGCGGCAACCTAGGCGTCATTGCTAGTTTTTGCCGCTTAACGCCAAGTGTCTGAATCGATCCGGGAATAGAAAGACGCCACCGGGACCTGTTGTTGTAATTTTTCGTGAGGAGTTGAGAAGCCTAATAATTTTTGACATCCTTTATTTTTGACCATTTGACAATAGTTCCTAAGAAGAAATGACGCTAAGAAGGGTAATAACATCTCACAAGCCTATTTTCTTATTTCGTCCATCAGAGTTCTCTTTCTTAACTTTTGGTGGTCTTTTGAACTGCAGTTGAACATCTCTGCTGTTTATCGTTTAGTAATTCTTCTTACAACATTGTTACTTAAGATTTCTTCTTTCAACAATCAATATTTTATACTCTCGTTTCCACTTCTATCCAATTTTTCGTCCTTCTTCGTATTCTCATAATCATTTTAGAAAGATGTTCAAACACCTAATGCATCAGCTCAAACTAGAGCTTGAGCTATATGCGTAGAAAAATACCGCCTCAAGAGTTTTTCAGTGCTAACCACCTATTTGGTAATTATGTCATTTCAAACACTTCAATTCAAAGGAAGGAAAAGGCAACGTCTCCCTTGCTTTGGTGATCTAGTTGGCTATGGCGCTCTGGACCAAACAAAATAGTCGACAATTCGACTTCGGCAAGGAGCGATGCCCTTTTTTCCTTAAAAAAAAGCTTTATCTTGAGCTACTGCCCACAAATTTAAAATTCCACCTCGAAGGATATTCACTGTTGATCACTCGTTTGATAATTGTGATCTTTCGGATTGTTATAATTAACCATCCTCGTTATTTGGAACATGCTAACCTCGTTAGCTCTTTCATCTCTCCACCACTTACTTCAAACATCCCATACTCTATTAGGTTGTTTTTAATTCTTGTATTGTTTTGTTAGATTCCATGCTTTCAATTTGCAGAAATAGACTGGTAACACATATCCGAAAAGCTTTCGCTTCAACCATAAGCAATTTCTCTTTTATGATAAATTGCTCCCTTCCCGACGGCATTCCCACGAAGTTGAATACACATGTAGAAATATTTCATAATTATTCGTTTCATTGGCCTGAGTTATCAAAGCCAATGTGCGAATCTATAACTTAAACCCGATTCTGACAACTTATAGATGTTGTTTCCTTTCAAAATACTCTTGAAATTTCAATACTAATGATGATAATTTATGAATAATAATGATAATAATTTATGAATAATAATGATAATAATTTATGAATAATAATGATAATAATTTATGAACAATAATGATAATAATTTATGAATAATAATGATAATAATTTATAATATATGAATAATAACGATAATAATTTATAATTCATGAATAATAATGATAATAATTTATAATTCATGAATAATAATGATGATAATAATTTTTAATTCATGATTAATAGTGATAATAATTTATAATTCATGAAAAATAATGATAATAATTTATAATTCATGAAAAAATAATGATAATAATTTATAATTCGTGAACGATAATGATAATAATTTATAATTTATGAATAATAATGATAATAATTTATAATTTATGGATAATAATGATAATAATTTATGTTGAAACCTGAAATATATTACATGTACAGGTTCCAGTAGCATAGGAAAGGCTAGGCTAGGGGGGGCCCAAGACTCCCAATGGATATCAAAACCCATCGTTTTCTCTAAGGTTGCATCACATGATATCCTTTAAAGTTACTTGAGCCCCATAGAATTACGCTACTGAAAGGTTTTCACTTAAAGTTCATCATATCGCTTTCTTTATCCATAATTTCATAAGAAACATAATTCACTGGTCTCTACCTACATTTGCTATCGCATCCCCATACAGATTAAGATACCTTACGCCCGTATTATTTGCTGAAGGAAAGCTTTACGTAAAATCGTCTGGTGTTCATATTAATCTGACCACTCGGTGTATATCGTCGATCTAAGTTACTGCTATTATTACGTATTCTTTTTTAATCTTCCCATCCCTCTCCCATCAATAGTATTTTATAGGTTCAACTTTACATCAAATACTGCTTTCTTGAGAGAGCTATCTCAGTCTTCGTTTCGTGTTTATGTCGTTTTTTCAGTTTCACTCCAAAACGTCGATAAAAAGACAATAAAAAGGGGAGAGGAACGTACACAATCTTCTTACTACCAACCTGAATTCGAGATCATTAACCCGAATAGCTAGTTGTTATCACGAATAGGAGATACCATCGGATATACGTTAAAGGTCGTAAAAATGGTCTTTAACTTCAGCCCCCAGGGGTTCGTTGGTACAACTAAATATAGCTTATTGATGAGAAGTACAGGAATGTTCCTATCACTTTTCCGATTCGGAATATCCGAGAAATTGCCAAAATGATGTCCAATGGTATCTAAACATAAATAGCCAAATTTATGTCCAAATACCTCCATTTCCTCTCTCGGTTAGTGTAAGGTGTTTGATGACATGTCGGTTTCTCTCCAGATTTGGTTATTTCTTTAGGATATTCTTAGAAATGGCAATAGAACATTTTTTCGACAGTTTCCGACGGTTTCGTTGAATTTCTATTTAAGAGAGTAGGGCGATGTCTGTGCCTACGTGCATCTCAGTGCCTGCCTACATGCCTGTCTTCCTGCCTGCCTGCCTGTCTGTCCGTCCATTCATTCATTCATTCATTCATTCATTCATTTATTTATTTTCCCCTCAATATATCTCATTTTATCATCGAGTTGTAACTTTATTTGTACCTTTATCCTGATATTTCCCGCAAAGTCTGCAACCAAAAAAAAAAACAAAAAAAAAACCATAATATGCTAATGAGCAAATAGTGCGCTTATGGCAGCAAAGGATTAAAATTAATTTTTTTCTAAGCTTTAAAATTTGCGCTTCATTTTAAGCGCTAATTTTAGAAACCCGTGTGACAAAATTCATCTCGTCAGAAAAGATTATCTGGAGAAAATCTTTACTTCATTCCAGCTTAGAATTTTAACGCATATTTCACATCACCCACTCAAATGCCTACTCCTGAAAATAGCATAAATTTAAGATGTTTTCATTGATTATCTTTGACTCCACAAGTCATCGTTTAACTTCAAAAATTATATTTTATTGTTATGTTTATATGATATTGCAAAATTTTAATCATATTTTATTATGTATAAATGACATTGTCGCAGAGTAGGATATTTAAAAACTCCGTTGTATATGTTAATTGGCCCAAAAATAGTACATGAATTCGCATAAAATTAAACATAGGCATAGCAGCGACGCAGGCAACTCAAAAGCACATTAATCGATGTGTTAATAGCAATAAGAGGCTAGCAGTCTATGTTCCTATATTAAAAGTTATAGAAAATGCATAAAAATTTCCTTAAATTGCGTAAATTGTACATGTATAACATATTGATATTATAACAACATATAACAGTAATACATTAACAGTATAACAACATATAACAGTAATACATTAACAGTATAACAACATATAACAGTAATACATTAACAGTATAACAACATATAACAATAATGCATTAGCAGCATAACAACATATAACAATAATACATTAACAATATAACAACATATAACAGTAATACATTAACAATATAATAACATATAACAATAATACATTAACAATATAACAATATATAACAATAACACATTAACAATATAACAACATATAACAATAATACATTAACAGTATAACAATAATACATTAACAATATAACAATAATACGTTAACAATATAACAAAAATGCATTAACAGTATAGCAACATATAACGATAAAATACTAGTAGTCAAAAACATTTTAATATTATAAAAACGTTTTAACATTATGAAAACATTTTAATATTATAAAAACATTTTGACACATTATAAAAACGTTTTAACATTATAAAATCATTTTAACATTATAAAAATATTTTAACAGTATAAAAACATTTTAACATCATAATAACATATGAACATTATAAAAATAATGTACAATAATAACGTAAAGCAATATAACAACATACAAATATTTAATAATATAGCAACATATGACTATTTAACAATAACGTATAACAATGCAACAAATTATAGGAATAACATATAACAATATGTATGCAATAATAATGTATTAATTATGTTATCCACGGCCTTATCATCATCATTATTATTACACACAACATGAACATGAAGTATTTTTTTATTCAGCTCCTAGTATTTCGGTTGTTTATTTTCTCCTGGTCCGAAGGGCAATTTAACATGTTGAAAAAACCTCAATAAGAATTTTCCGCTGAATTGTACTTTATAGCACTGACGATTGCTGCATGAAAGAAGGTGGTTTCCTGTCATTAAATCAAGTTCATACGAGGGGAATGAGAGTAAAAATTAGTCAAATTAATTCTATGGAGATGCTAGTAATACTAGTAGCCATGCTCGGTCGTAAATTTGAGGCAAATGGCTTCGATCTTCATTGGAAGTATTTCAAGCAGAGGCGTAAGTAAGATGTGGGGCTCAAAGGATCTCAAGCCCCTGTTGAATATTAAAACACATTATTTTCATATAGGCCGAATCATAAAACCTTCTTTAACAACGCTTGAGCCCCCCCATAGCCACATGAGCCCTCCATGAGTATTAAACTGCTACGTTATAGATTTCAGGCAACTGTGGATCAATCATATTGCTCTTAATAATTGCTGAAAGTGTATCTAAAATTAAAATACGATTGCATTTACAAAAGTAACTGAAAATTAAGATTTCAAAATAAACCTACGTGATTAGCGATAGCTACATATGTTATGTTTCTGCATATGATTATCTTCCATTTCAAAACAACTTTTACACCGTTGTATCAAATTCTCTGTTCGATTAGTAAAAAATGCTTCTTGCTGTGCCTTCAACCAAAAATACACCGCTTTTTTGACACCGTAATTATTCCCAAATGTTCCTCCTCTTAAATCATCCTTTGGGAGTGAAGACGTAAAGACATAGCAATCAAAGGGAGCAAGGTCAGGGCTATAACCAACATCTGATGCTGTAATCATAATGATGCAAACATGATGCTGAAATTAACATCTTAGGCATCCTACAAATACTTTTCGTTTCTGCAGAAGGCTCTTCAATTTTGGTCTTAAAATAAACCGTGCACCAATTTAAGATAACATCGCCTCATTCACATTTCTTAATTGAATTTATAATAAACGTGGAATCTAGCTTTTGCGTAGTTTGCTTTAAGACCCTAACATTCTCTGATGAAATTACTTGAAATTCATCATAAACCCATGATAATGAGTTGTTGTACGAGTCAACCAGTTATCGCTTGCTGCATGGGTCTTTAATAAAAATCGATCAGCTGACTTCTCCAAATTTAATGAAAGTTTGTGATTTTCTTTCTTTAAAATCAAAGTTCTAGGCGGGGTATTCTTTCGATATGAAGTGATTTCACTCATATGAAAAATATGACGCCATGCGGTTGTGTGAAAGCGGAATGTTTATCTACTGTTTTCAGATACCCCGGATTACCATGGGCAATTTACAATAATTCAGGCTGGAAAATTATGTTAGTTGAAATATTATTTTGTTAATTACAGTGGTAACTGTATGCTCGTTAATAAACTACCACTTATAAAGAAAAAATTTATCTCAAAATTGCTACATTTAAAGCCGCCAGTATTTCTTAATGTACACGATCATCTCTTGTTTTCGTTCAAGCCTTCCCTCACATCGCACTTGAAGTCTCGCTGTGGCTTTGAATTATCATCCAGTGGGCGGCAAAATTCTCGTCTGTTTTCCGTATGTTTTACATTACTTCCTCCAATGTGGCATGACGCTTGAACGGATACCCTCTGGGCTGACCATAAGTCTTCAGTTTGCGCCTTACACTACAACAGTCCGTCATTTCTGCCGCTTATACGGTTAATTGGCACGAAGCATGATGTGAACGGAAGCATCGGAAGTTTCTTGCTCCCGTTCAAGCCTCTGCTCACGTCACGCTTCAGGCCAACTGACCGTGTAAGCGGTTGAAATGACGGACTATTGTGACGTGAGACGCAAAGCGGAGACTGATGGTCATCCCAGCAGGTGTCCATTCAAGCATCATGCCGCATTGAATGAAATAATGTAAAAAGTACGTAATTTTGATTCGCTATGACATTTGCTTTCTATGGTACGTTCGAATTTTTCTTTCTAAGACACGTCTCAACGTATGCTTCTATGTGACACATTTGAATTTTTCTTTCTAAGACACGTCTCGACATTTGCTTTTATATGACACGTTTGAATTTTTCTTTCTAAGATACATTTACACATTTGCTTCTATATGACACATTTGAACTTTTCTCTATAATACACGTCTCGACATTTGTTTCTATATGTCACGTTTGAATTTTTCTTTCTATGACACGTTTGTTATACTTTCGAAAATGCACTTCGAAATGTATTTTATGTCGAAAGAAAATGACAGCTTAAACTTGTAGATGTACATCAGGAAATGCATGGTACATTACATGTAATATTATGCAAATTTTCTGAATATTACTTTTTCCTTCTAACTACATCTGCATGAAAACAAAATATATTAAATGTGCATTTTTAAATTTGCAACGGTGATAGGTTCATTTCGTTTGTGAATAAAATATTTCATTTTAAATTGAAAAAACATCACTTTCTAAATCCGATGAAATCAGAGAATGGACAAAGCCAGCTATTTACAAATAATTCCATAAAAATCTCACGGAAATGTTCAGAGAATATGTGTAATTAAACGAATTTGAATTCTAATTCTCCTTTGAAATACAAAATTAAATTGCCGATTTCGAATGACAGCAAACCCTGTAAATTTAATCGAAACCTTTTATGGTAAATTTAATTCTTAGATCAAATGAATACAGCAAAACTTTCTTAACTGTATAATAACGAAATGTACAGGTTTGTTGTTTTAATTAATTAATTAATTAATTAAAAATTAATTTAATTATTAAAATTATTTAAATATTTAACTTATTTATTTATAATTATTTATTATTAAACTAACAAAATTATATAAGTTATTTAATTATTAAAGTTATTTAATTATTAGTTATTTAATTATTAACGTTATTTAATTAATAATTAATTAATTAATTTGTATGTTTATAGTTGCATGTATTAATTCATTAATATGTTCGCCATTCTTCCAGTCTTAATGCTCTTTTAAGTTACATGAAAATCATGATTTAAATGAAATGATATTTTAATGCCGGGGTTTTTACTATGCAGAAATAATTCCTTAAGAATATAATAAAAAATGCAAGCGTTTTTTCCATTTAGAAATTATAGCTCAAAAATAATGCATATGTTACTTTGGAAATAAAAATACAAACAAAGATACACTATTTGGCGCGGTATAGTCCAGATGCCTTTGCGCCATAAAATTCCAAACAAACAAAGAAAGGACCATTATAATGGATAAGGAATGAACTGGTTTTACAAATTAATAAAATAATGGTAAATTTAAATATGTGAAGTGAATCTTTGAACATATAAATTAATTGATTTCTTTAATTTGCTTATTATATTCTTAGTCACAAGG
Organism: Dysdera silvatica; assembly: GCA_006491805.2. Taxonomy (NCBI): domain Eukaryota; kingdom Metazoa; phylum Arthropoda; class Arachnida; order Araneae; family Dysderidae; genus Dysdera; species Dysdera silvatica. Next base: position 22,913,324 of record QLNU02015359.1, on the reverse strand, counting down.
TATCAAATTCATAGTAAGTAGTTTACATTTTTTTAATGTCTCTCCAGCTATCTCTACCTGTATATTCACCAAAAAGAGCCAACCTTAAAAACGATGTAAATTCGAAATTGCACTACTTTGAAAAATTATGTATTGAGGAACTCCTTCATAAAGAACACGAATATGACGAATTTACAGATATAGCGAACAAATTGTTACATCTCGTTTAATTTATTTTATAATAACGATATATGAAACACCATGGATATAACGTGCCATTTTACGGATATGAGGAAGAAACCTTTTCGTCTCCAAGTTAATTTTCACTCTTATATTTAAACATTTTAGGATTTCAGTTTACTTTAAAAATAAAACTTTTACCACAAAATACTTACATATAATCTTCAAATATTAGTAGCATTCAGGTTGTTCATCATTTCTACTATGCCGAGTAACTGGAAATGCTCATTTATTCAAACTGTCTTATTTGTTAAATATTGATCTCTTAAAATCCAAAAAGCGATAGTATATGATTTAGTATATTAATTTATAAATTATATATATACAGTAGCGGTCTAAGACAAAACATTTGAGGGCACAAATTCCTTCCCATATGCACCGCGGGCGAAGAGTGAAGTAAGAAACTTACACTGGAGGCTCTGGCAACCCCAATTTTTGAAGTGCAGGGTTGAGAGTTGATATTTGGACTTTAAAAATTATAGACTCCAGATATATATATATATAAATAAAACAGCTCTCACGGTAATTCTTGTGTAGAAGCAATAAAAACTATCATTTTGCTGTATTTTGAGGCCCAAAAGTTGCTGAGAAATAACATTTTCAAATCGAATGAACAATTACAGACAAAAAAAAAGGCAAAATAAAAGAATTGAGAAAGCTAAAAATGAACCTCTAGCCACAAATTTTTGACATATTCACCACCATCACAGGCAATGGCAGATTGCATAAGTGGAAATGTTGATTTTATACACGTACGTGGAAGATTACATGAACTGCACATACAGTGGGCAGAGAAACTGACAAGGGTTTTAGGATATGTTGCCGGATTTCCCCACTTTCCATAACGCAGTACAAATGAGTGATTATAATTCCATTTACAGCTTTTTCGTTTGTTTGTTTTTTTAGTTCTTTTTTCTCTGAACATTGTCGTTGAGTTTGAAAGTGACATTTTTCAGTCTAAAAGTACGTCGGATATTTTTATGACGTTTTCACATGCTGATCATAAAGCAATAAAGGAAACTGGTGATGCCATTGAAAATTTCTGAAACTCACACCCTTTAACCAGCACTGAGAAAATACAAGCACTTTAACCTGTATAAATTTTGAATCCATATTTAAGACTAAATCTCGAATTTCATTTTAGTGCTTTAAAAATTGCTGCAGCTAGAAATTCATAAATAAAGGAAAATTATTTTGTACTATTGTATATTGGCATATAGAAAATTAAATTAAGAAATCGGGAAGTAAAAAAAAGCTTGTTAAAAGAATATCACTCGAAGAATGTAGAATATTTTGATTTTTTTGTATAAAGAAAACGTAAAGTGCATTAAAAAGCTCTTACACGTACGTTATATAACATAAATTTATGTACATGATATATATTTGTATACAACTTGAATTTGTTATATTCAATATTTAACATACATCTATACAAACTTGCATTTAAGTAATACTTAAATTACACAGATATGTTTATAACTTAAATTTGTTATATTGAATATTTAACATACGGCTATGTACATAATAGGCGTTTATGTATTTAATATACATTTATGCACATAAGCTGCTGATGTAACATGAACGTGTCATGTCACTTACGTCTTACATATAGAGAGAACTCATTTTTAAAATATCGTTCCAAAACTAACTTTGAGACATCCTTTCAAGATCTTGAAAGTCTCTATCTTTCAAAGTTAGTTGACTTTTCCATTCATTGACTAGAATTGTCGTCTATTTTTCAGCCAATCGCGGCTAGCTATTGAAAGTACAATACGGTAGTAATACCCATTATCATCGTGGTTATAATTAATTTAACGTATGCATACGAATATGTTTAATAATATGAAGACATATATGTATATGAAGTCCTGTATGTACATTAAGACATTTAAAATCATCTGGGCGCATGAAAACATTTATAAATATAAAGATATATACTATACATTGAATTACTATACAATAATACTATATGCCAATAATACTATACATTGAATTACTATACAATAATACTATACACACACTATACATTGAATTACTATACAATAATAATAATAATACTATACATTGAATTACTATACAATACTATACAATAATACTATACATTGAATTACTATACAATAATACTATACAATAATACTATACATTGAATTACTATAAAATAATACTATACATTGAATTACTATAAAATAATACTATACATTGAATTACTATAAAATAATACTATACATTTGCTATTGGTGTTGCTTTGAATATTTAAATAAAGCTCAACCAAAATCCATATTGCCATCAGCTGAATTTAACCTCTCAATTAAAGAATAAAAGTCTACGTAAGCGGAAAGAGACAGTGAGAAAAATCATTTTATGAAAATCCCAAAAAGAATATCAATAGCAATCTTTGCTCTCGTTTCTTTCCATTTGCTTTCAGATGCCAACCCAAAAGAAAAAGACATCGTAAGAGCTCATTCAGCACATTTTCAATTTTGCTCCTTTTTCTGACAGAAATGCAATACCTTTATTCTCCAGCTTTGTAAGAGGAATTCTCCGAAATAAGCAAATTGTTCTAAAGGCTCAAAATATTCGCATATCACATTTTTTAATAGAATAGTTAAATATGGAAAAAACCTTAAAATAAAATCTGAAAAATATGTGTGCAATGTTTCACATCAAATTTTAATTGCACTGTTTTCATTTATAGTTTTGTCATGTCATTTTAATATATAAAACTATATTTCATATTTCGATAGTAGAATTTGGCATAAACTAGAAAAATAATAATTATTTTCAAAAGTACAATTCCTTTTAAGAATATTTTAAAAAGAACGTGAATACAAGGAAAATACAGAAAATATCATGAAATGCAAAAAAACGAATATCCAAAATATATGCTAAGAAATAAATGAATTAATAGAAGTAATAAGAAGTAGGTATGAAGGATATAGGTGGGGGGGGGAGTATAAAGAGGCATAAAGATATGTAGGAAAAAATAAGGGCGGATAAGTATGTAGGGAGAGAGAAACATAGTGTCGGTGAAATATGCAGGAAGGTAAGTTGGTACTTAGAAATGTTTGCAGGCAGAAACATATGAGGATGGGCTGGTAAATATGAAGGAGGATAGGCAGGAGAACAATATGTATATATATAGAGCAAATATAATATGTAAGAACATTGCAAATAGGCAGCCACGTCTCCATAAAGATGGACAGATTCGTGGGTCGGTTAATTAATACAGCAAATCAGGAAAAACTTCATGTTATTTAAATTCAAAAAACAAAGTCCATCTGATTAAAAAAAACTTACAAATAAAATCGGAAATCGGTGACAAATATTAAAATTTTTGCAATAACATGCAAAGCCTCTTTTTCTTACGAGATTAAAAGGAGATTAATCCCTACTTTTTCTATAAAGAAATATTAATAGATATTATGATTCGGGTAGCCATACTTCAATGACCACATACAGGCTGAATTTAATCCTCCGCACCTCCGATACATTTTTGAAATCCTTATGTTATTATAAGCCCATTTGCAAATCATTGTTGGATCGGAAAATGGAATTTTATATTTTTTTGTTTTTTTAATTTTTTCGAGCGGACTATATTTGCTGATTCAGTGAATCATAGGTTAGTGGAGGCCAACCTTATTTTTAAGATTACACGCCCACTTGGCGAGATATTTTGACTTGTAGAGCCAAATTAGTATAAGATTTATTACGGCAAAATATTTTATGACGGAAAAAAAGGTTTAATTATTGGTTTTATGACTATTCAACACAGAATAGACTGAACGGAATGATTTCATATTTTGGCTAGAAACTGATTACGCATATAATAAATTGGGTAGAAGTGAATTGTAATCTATAGCATTCGCCAAGAAAGCTCGCCAAACTCTTAAATGCAATTTTCAAAAAAAAAAAAACTAGTTTGGCTGACATTATTTCACGAAAACATTCACGTGCGGAATTCGAAATAAAATGAATGCTTCTCTTATGCACAAACTGAATTGCAACTTGCAATGTGATTATAAAAATTAAAGTAATTTGTTTTCTGCTATGACTTTCAGAAATAAAATAAAAAGAATATAGAACTTCAATTTAACAAATAGAGAAAAAAATAACTTTACAGCTACTTCAAAATCTAATACGTTTAAATTTAACAAGTTAAAGCCAGCTCTGTATTACTGAACGTATTTTAAAATTTTAGAATACACACCGCGTTCGCTTTTTCACATTTTTCGACCAACTACCTATCGTATTGCCAAAAGGGTTGCAATTGGCGCTATTTTAACTACCTTTTAATATTTAATTTCTCGATTTCCATGGGAATATAGCTGCTAATTTTCATACATTAAGGATTTTAATGTGTCTACATTAAGCTCAATTAAATTCGTTAGATTCGGCATGTGAGCTCCGAGGAAGTGGGGGAGGGGTTACTTGTGAGTTTTCCTGATTTTCTCAGTCTGTAATGTAAATACGAGCCAATCTCCTAAAAATTCCTCCAATGAGGCAATCCTCTCTATCTCTCCAAGGGGGGCCGGTGCTTACACGCTTCTCCCCACTTCCTAAGTCCTTTAATAACTTGAGAAATTCAAGAAAAGTTGAATATTATATTCAAATTTAGCCTTCTTATAAAGACCGAAGTATAGGAGGGGGCAACATATGATGAAGTCCAGGCCCCCACCACACGTAGTTAATAGGCAACGTATTTTTGTACGAGAAAAAGAGGAATCTTGACTTTGTGCCAGTGGAACTCGTAACGTGTCTTATGTTCAGTGTTTTTATTAGATAAAGTGAAAGAAAATACAATGTTTCAGTAACGTACGCAAACATTTTATAAGGGGATATGGGTGTACTAAGAGGTGGGGAGAGTTTCGGCAATCAAAATTTAATTGTATACAGGAAAACAAAAGGTCAATGGGATCATGACTCCAATTCAACCCCCCCCGTATGTTTCACAAACAGTTTTGCTATTACAACCACAACATGATCGGGGCCGGACTCGTAGAAAAGGTGCTTGCGAACTTACTTTATAACTTTGTAATAATTTCACACGCTTTAAGACGCTAATTGAGCATAGTTTGCCTACTCTGTACCCATAGTGAAAAAAAAGGTGACGTCAGCACGGAATGATAGACACCTGGTCCGCATGGCGGTGACGGACCGTTTTGCTTCATCTGGACAGTTGGCAGAACGTTGGTGCACTGCTACAGGTGTATCATTGTGTGCTTCATCAATTCGTCGGCGTCTACTGCACCGTGGACTGCGTGCAAGAGTTCCTTTATACAGGATCCTCCTGACGCAAAACCATCGGCGCCTGCGGCTACAATGGGCTCATGGACATAGAGACTGGCGTGCTGATTGGCAACAAGTGGTGTTTTCTGATGAATCCCGCTTTAATTTGGGGTACAGTGATGGCCGCATCCGTGTTAGACGCTATACCGGTGAACGCCACCTTCCGGAGTGCATTATCCAACGTCATAGTGGACGAACCCCCAGCGTTATGGTCTGGGGTGCGATTGCGTATCATGGACGATCTCAGCTGCTACGAATTGTGGGTAATCTTAACAGCAACCGGTACATCAATGAAGTTCTGGAGCCCGAAGTTGTTCCCTTCCTTCAAGGCATTCCCGGAGCTGTATTTCAACAGGACAATGCCCGCCCACATATTGCCAGGAATGTTCAAGACTTCTTTTCATCACAACAGATACAGCTTCTTCCTTGGCCTGCCTATTCGCCGGATATGTCGCCGATTGAACATGTGTGGGATTTCGTTGGTCGGCGTCTCGCTCGTGATCCTCGTCCCATAGCTACTACAGATGAACTTTGGGGTCGCATACAAGCAATCTGGAATGCTCTTCCTCAGGCACACATTCAACATCTGTTTGATTCCATGCCACGTCGTATAGCATCACTTATTGCAGCGCGTGGTGGCTTCACCAAATACTGATTTTCGACATGTAATATTGGTTTTTTTTTTTGCTTTGTATTTGTAATCGTTTATTTGTATCAACACAGGTCGTTTGTACATTAAATTTCATTCAATTCGGACGAGTCCTTCATGGTGTTGCAATTTTTACAAACATGAGTTTACATTGGAACCCACTTATAATGCGTCCTCATTTAGCGACGAAAATGGGGATTTTGTTTGGTATAACGATTAAGCGCGATGTGATTGTATCAAGTTTTAGCAAATAGAACTTCTTGCGGATTCCGGATTTAAAAAGAAAAGAAAAGAAATGACTAGATCTTTTAAACGAGATGTAGAAAATTCTGAATAGCATTTAAAATAATCAGTAATCAAGGTAGCCTGTTTGAGGCGAAATTGATGAAACGAACCAGTACGTGAAATCAGTCAATTTCTGAGAACCGTCATCTCTGTGAGAATATATAATAAAAAGTTCACAATAAACGTTTCTGTTTAGACAATGGATAACATTAAAGACAATGCAGTTAAAGCTCTAAATATTTTACGATGCAAATTAAATGAACATAAGCGCTTCAAAATGAAACAACCAATTACACACCTGTAGGTCGTTTTTGGAGCATCCACAATATTCAGAGTATCGAAAAAAGTCTAAATTGAGAGTGATTTTTAAGATTCTATATATCTTGTTACTCTAATTTAGTAAATTGTAATGAAACAGTTATCAGTTATATAATGGATATATAATATGTTAATTACAATGGTTATATAATAAGTTGTTCATTAAATTTGAAGTAAGCCATAAACTGAATATCGTTATATATATACATGTGTCATTACTGAATGTTTCAAAGCTCTAAATTTTAAATTCTAGTATGCTTTTAACGAGCATTTCCTTTGGTCTCCAGCTCCTCGTTATATACGAGTTCTACTGTGCTTGATACTTTGCTGCAGTATTCAGAATATAACTGAGTCTCGTAGATTCAGACTCTCGGATTAAAAAAAACGCGTTTTTGTGAGAGAAAAGGAATTACGACGACACCTGAAAAATTTGCAGTTTATTTGCGAATAATTTAAAGGGCAATGCTCTGGAGGTAGAGAATCAATATAGAGGTAGTGCGAAATGGATGCGCAAAGGAGAAAGAAAGTGGAAAAATTCAAATAAAATAAAGCACGATCGCAAACTTCGTTATCTATGCCGAAATTACTATTTTTCACTTAACCCAAATTCCTTTCATGGTAGCGAAATTGCGCTAACATGTTGAAAGCCGAATTTTAGAATATTGATTTTTTTGAGCGGATTTAATTTTATAAGAGACTTTTAGTCACCAGCTTCTGTTCCGTGTTGTCAGTAAGATAAAATTTTGTACATACAAAGCAAATAGCTTCGTTTCTTTAAACAAAAACTAAGGTAACTAAACGAACTGTCCTCGAAAAAGCCAAAATGTTGTTTTGCTTTGAACAGTTGTCTCGCAAAATCAAATTCTATTGAACATCAACTGACATTGGACAAAGATAAACGCAGTTACTGCGTAAAAATAGGTATTCTGGGATTACAGCTCAGTCTTCGGCGACCAACTTTTCCAATCCCCCCCACCCCCCTTGTACACAAGCAAGCAAGTAAAAATAGCCACTAGGGAATCACTGTTCTGAGTAATGCATGCAAGTCTTGGATGCTTTTTTAAATAAGGGCATTTTAAAACTACGTAAGATAAATTAATCGGTAAGGATCGCTCATTCATCGTGAAAATTAACGATTAATGTATATATGTACGTTTGTACACTTGTACAAGCATGTAAAAATAGGGTACTATACGACGTTAAACTGAATGCATTAGACAGCGCCCCTTAAAAGGTGGGCCAACTGGGCCCCGACCCAACTAGGGGCTCCTCAAGTAGGAAAAGTTCGGTTAAATTTTTTGTGTCGTTTAAAGTTTTCTTTTATTAAAGACTTATTGCTTGTTAAAGTGATATTTATCTTATTAAAAATTCTGGAAATTTAAAAGTTAATCTAAAAGAGGTTCCAAAAATAATCTATTCCAAGGTCCCCCAACCAAATGCGTTAAGACGGCAATGATGCCGGATCCTCTCTTATCCGACCACCTGTTCTTCCTAGGACCTCTCTTATCAATAGCAGAAGCATTCCGGTTGATAAGTGCAATTTAAATTACAATTTTGAATGTTGAATGTGTGCGTAGGTATATATGTGTATTTATTTATTTTCTTGTTAAATATAACTTCCAAAGAAATTACATCTTGCCTTAAATAGATATAAAATTTTATATTTTATGCTTTTCGCTATGCATATGCGATGAAATCTCTCCACGGCGATAGCTTCCCCTCGGTTTCAACAGGCGCAGAATATATCATGTTCAACCTTGTTTATAAGGGTATACTTTCCTGCTCCCTTGTGTATCATTATAAATAGATTTCATTCTATTAATAGCCGCGCGCAATCCAAAGTACGGTTCGGAGATACCGCGATATATCATATATGAGGATGATATTTTAGTGATAAACTCAGTATCGCAAGACTAGCTCATTAATAGCAGTAATTGAGCAAAAGCTTTAGACCTCACCGCCTTGCTAAAATTTCAATTTCTCAAATTTCCTCTCTCCCTTTCCTTTTGAATTGTTAGAATCAGGTAATATCATTGATTATATGTTAGAGGATAATCAATCAGCATGTAATGGTATTGATATGTTATACGCTCATCCATAGGCGCTCATATAGGGGGAAGGGAGGAGCTCGAGTCCCCCCCAGACGTTCAAAAATTTGATTTTTCCGATTCTTTCCAGCATTTACTTTCAAAAGTTTTACAGTTACATTTTAAAATAAGGTACTTTTTAGCTCATTACTAATTGTCAAGCAGTATCAATTATTTTTGTAGCATTTTAGTATCTTGTACATTCATTAAAATCGACAGCTTTGAGAAAGTGGTAGTGTTTTCAGCCCTCCCCACTCCAGAAGTACCCTTAATGCTTTATAGCCCCCCCACCAGAAATGTTAGGCAAGCCTACGCGCTCATCAACACTGACGTGAAAGTAATTAATGAAGTGTAACGCCATGAGTATGACAGAAGGATTAATTTACCACACTGGAAATAATGCCGAAGGGAAGAAATGTTTGTAAAAGAAAAACCTTGTACAATGTGGAACAAACTGATAAGAATGAAGGTTGAGACACCGAGGTGATTAAGACAAATCTCAATGGAGATTTTCGACCGATAGTAATACGTTGTGGGACTGTAGAGGACTTCAAAATCCATAACATTTGCTGGACTGCCCACAACTGCCCAATAGGGATTGTTGACCGATAGTAGTACGATGTGGGACTGTATAGGACTTCAAAATCCAGCGCATTTGCTGGTCTGCCCACAACTTCCCAGTAGGGATTGTCGACCGATATTAATACGATGTGGGACTGTATAGGACTTCAAAATTCAGAAAAACACTTGCTGGTCTTCCCACAACGGCCCAATAGGGATTATCGACCGATAGTGAAACAATGTGGGACTATATAGGACTTCAAACAAAATCCAGTACAGTTGCTAGTCTGCCCACAACTGCCCAATAGGGATTGTCGACCGATGGTAATACGATGTGGGACTGTATAGGACTTCAAAATCCAGAAGAACACTTGCTGGTCTGCCCACAACGGCCGAATAGGGATTATCGACCGATAGTGAAACAATGCAGAGGACTTCAAGGTCCAGCCCACTTGTTGGTCTTTCCACAACTGCCCAGTGGATTGTCGGCAGACAGTAATGCAATATGGGACTATGAACGACTTCCATCAAAATGTCTTGTCCTCAACGATATTGTATTGCAAACAACCTACATCTAACTAACAAAAAAATCCGTTGTGGTGCCAATTTTATGGCTTTATGATAAAAATTGATGACAGTAGCCATGACAAAGTTATGACAGTGGACTTTGCGATGCTGTAAATTTTGAATGTAATGTCTGATCTGGAAGCTAAAACAGATAAATTAGCATTAGATTATTCCTATCAAATGATACACTTCCTTAAAAAATACAAATTGACATGAATTTTCAAAACATTAAAATATATTTTTGTTTCAACCATACGCGCCATTATTTGCATCGTGTCATATACGAACAGATTAAAATGAAGTAGAAATAATAACTTTTTTGCAAACTTTTGAGAATTTTTAATAACTTTGGGAGAAATTTCGTTTCAGCGATTTCTTGTCTCGTAGCAGACTCATGGATTAAAAAACTCATTATCATGTTAAATAGGAAAGAAAAAATTTAAAAAATGAAGAAAGTATTTACACGCATACCAGGATTCTACACACAACAACACTTGATTTCCCCACACGGTTTACAGAAAACAATTTCTTTGCTTGCATATTTCTGTTCCCTTGGAAATCTTTACAGAAAGGAATTTTGCAATTGGTTTTATCGAGATTATTTTAATTTTTTGCAATTTTATCAAATATACGCTTGTGATTATTATTATTATTATTATTATTAAGATGGTCGTCGCATGATGACTATTATCATGTGGAAAGAAATGTAAATAGCATGTGTAATAGAGAAGATCAGAGAAAGAATACTTCGACGGTAGAGGCACGTTCTTGGAAAAGAAGAGAACAATGTACTACAAAGATTGAGAAGGATAGATAAATGCAGAAGGGGAAGGACAGTAAAATCAATAATATTTATAAGAACAACTAGGATATGGCTGACCCTGATTAGACACCTTGGGATGTCCTAGATAGGAATCAATGGAAGTTCTGATGTATTGTTGATACCGAATGAGAAAATAACGAGAAGGAAGCGGAAAGGGGGGGGGGAGCAAAAGAAGAAGAGGAGGATTGTTACTTTTTCCGAAAACAGTTTTTTCTACGGAATTATAATATTAAAAATTTAGAAACAAGTTTAGCAATTTATAATCGGTTTTAGTCATTTGAAATCAGTTTTAGTCATTTTTAGTGTCTATGCTTAAAATCAAATTTAATAATGGTAATGTTTCTAGTTCAGTAATAAAAAAAATATAACGGTACAATGTTAATTATTAAATGAACTCTAGCATGTTTATTATTAATATAGAATAAAATAATGAATTTTATTTGATTAATTACGT
>QLNU02015359.1:22874979-22901975 GCA_006491805.2 Dysdera silvatica | reverse complement strand
ACAAGAGAAGGTGGGGAACAGCGTTTCGTTTGTTAAGGCTATTAAGTTCGCTGGCGTTTTGATTCCATAAATAAATGCCATTTAGGGGATAATATTGTGACTTTGATCATACTTATGTATTTAAAGTAAATTTAGTATTTATGAATATGTATAAAACAACTGTGAAATGTGTTTTATTATTAAACTTACATTTAAACGATGTAAACAAAATTAATCTGATTTTTTTTTAATCCGATTTCTGTTTTTAACAGTAAAATTTACACGAATTACTAATTACGATTGTAGGACTTAATGAAACATTTTAAATTTCCGTATTGCTAACTGGTGTTTACCAAACACCTGTTGGATTTTGTCATTGAGAATTTAGATGCTTAACCATTGAAATGCAGATTCTAGCGACTGGTTTTCTCCACAAAGATTTGCAGACGTTCCTTCGCTAATGTATTCTTTCTCCTCTTTACAGCGAAATTTTGATCAGTTGTTGTGGAAACTTCGCTCTTTCTTCGAACATTAACTGCTTATTCAAAATTCACAAGCACATTTCCCCCTTTGACTGGAAGTTACACCACAGTTCACATAATCGCAATGTGAGCATGCGCCGTCACACGAGAAAATCTCAAATTCCGAGAGTGGAGTAACCAGCTTTCGTTCCACCAAATATCTCATCAGGATCAAACAAACTTTAGCCACTGTCCTTGCTCCGCATTGCAGTGTCATGCGATACGGAAATAGCATATCCACAAACACATGCAAAGTTTATAATTTCGCAGTGTAATATTAATTTGCAAGATGCTGCCGTTTTGTACTTAGTTGCTGGGCTGCGTATAATAATTTATCCTTTAGGTGTAAGTATATAAATATTTCGGAAATTGCAAACCACAGTGCAGTCTTTTTAATGGAATAATATCCCTATTTTTTACGTATAGTCGAATCTCGTTAACCCAAATACGCTTAATAAGAACTCCTACCTGAATCCTGACAAACTGTACAGGAATTCCTGTAATTTTAATTCTTTTAACACGAAATGAAGAGTCCCAAAGAACACCAAAATAATGTTAATTTTTAAAAGGTCTATTTTTTGTTCTGATAGTCCTAGAGGGGGTGGGTGATCAATTTTTACCAAGCTAGGACATTGTTTCATTTCCTTCATCTCTACATTCACATTATGAGATAGTGAGAAACGTCCTTTCTTGTGTTTTATGCAAAATAGGATTTACACTCGATTCCTTCAATGTTTGAGTATAAAACGAATCGTAAAGCGCAGAAATCGTTGAGTTTTGTAAAAAAAATAACTAGGAATTCTAAATGATGTGGGTCATGTAAAGTTGAATAACGCATAAATTTCTGTAAAATTTTCGATTGGAAAGTTAACTTTATCGACTATTTTAAAAAATTTAATCTAGTTGTGTAATTAATCAATTTGAACCTGCTCGAAAAAGAATGGCAATTTACAAAAATTCAATTAAAATTTCTCTAATGAGGTGGATCAGAAATTCGAGAGCAAAATTTTACATTTACGGATGCAATTTTACAAAAAAAAAGGCCTGCTATTTTACTGATGCCTTGATGGTTATTAATTTTGATGCTTATCTGAATAGTTACAATCATTCAATGACTCGAGGATAAATATGGAATAATTTGTAAAAAGGCTTGGTTGAGGAAGCCATATTCTATGGATTTAAAAGTACATATATACCACTATCATTTTTGTTTAAAATTCATATTTTATAATAAAATAAAACAATATATATATAATGGCAAAACATTTTATAGTAATCAGAGATGGGATAGATAATTTAGTAATGCGATCCCTTGCTCTTTGGATAACGCGAATTACTGTTAACACGAACACATTTTCTGTCAACTTTGGTGTTTGTATTAACTAGGGTCGGCAGTATGCCTAAATTATCATCCTATTACTCTTACAAAAGAATACAATCAGAGTGAAAGACTGAGTTTCCTATCAAAAATTAACTGGGCTGTTTACCACATGGTGTAGGGACTGCGAAAAAATGTATACGGGGAAGACGTGAAGAAATGTTTAAGCTAAAAAGGAACATCATGGGGCTATCGAAAATGTGAAATTTCCAATTTTCTGTTAGAACCTGCTTGGGAGAAGGGACATGCGCCTGATTGGAATGCTGCAAAAGCTCTTCATTAAAAATGTTGCTTCTCGCTTTTGTAGAGTTTTTCTTGAATCATGGGGACATTTTCAGTTGAAGAATTTGACCTCTAACATCCCAAACCTTATGAATAAATCACAAAATCCATACAAGAAGATGGGGGAAACCGCAATAAAAATTTCAGGGAAAACCAAAAATTCAGCGTATAAATAGAGGGCATTCCCCTTTTCTGACACTTCACTTGATAAAGATAAAAGTATTTTTCGAAACGATGGGAAATTTTTGTTATGATTTTGATAATTTTTTTTTTATTTTCATGCTGTTTCGATTTCTTTCTACTTAATTTTCCTTTCGTTTAGCTTTTCACTTTTTCTTTATTTTCCTTTATTGTTTCTGTAAGTTTTCTAACCAATTTTCTTCCTTTCTTTACTTTCACTATTCTCTTCCCATTTTACTTTTCTACTTTATTTATTTTCCCTCCTTTCGTTACTTTTACTATTCTTATTCCTATTTTACTTTCCTACTTTATTTATTTCCCTCTTATTTCCTTTTATTTTATTTTCCTTTCTCGTTCAACCAGTGACCAAATGTTACTGGTTATCATCAGGCTATTTCTCTGTCACTGTGTTTCTTTATCTGAAATGTGAATCGCCATTACCGTGATGTCATCGGCTGACGTCATCTTTGGTGCTAATACATTATTGATCCAATCTAGCATCGTTTATTATTTTAATCTGACAAGCATTTCATTAGTGTCTTTTACACGTCAATTTCTCTTATTAATCGTCTTTTTCATTGAACAAGCCGTTATTTGCCTATCTATTCACGAAATATCACAAGTTAATTTCATCCGCCGAAAGCAAATTTTATCCATATTTTTACATCTTTTAACTATAAGAGCTAATATCTAATTTCCAAGCTTTTGGGGTAGCCAGAATTTTTATTTTTGAGGGAGAATTCAGTTTTAATGCTGCACTTCTTTAAATCAGTAATACTAAAACCTCTGTTTTAGGCAGAGGAAAAAAATTAGTTCGCAGACTGGAGTCGAACTTGCGATCTTTGATTAATACATATATTGTTAGTTTAACTTCCGCCTGAGAGAGAGTGTGTGTGTGTGTGTGGCACATTTATTTTTATTTTCTACATCTAAAATAAGGGATCTAGTGAAAACCATATTAACTATGGGGTGTGAAAAGTTATTCGTATTGAATAATAAATTCACTGTCTCCTCTGTTCCTCAAAGGATTGCCTTTATTTTTTGGTTTTGATGATTGTTTACTCATGCAGCGTATAGCACACAGGTGCACTAAATCGTTCATTCAACGAATTAATGAACAATTTTGCCCACTCACTATAAATGAGTAGTCTCTTTCAAAGGTGTCATTGAGGGATTTAGCACAACGCTAATAAAGCATACAAAGAATTATTTTCCTAAGCTTTTTTAAGCGGAACTGAGAAAGAGAGAGAGAGAGAGAGAGAGAGGGCTTTCCCGAAAAGTTGAAAATTGGACTTTTGCTGTTTTTGTTCCAAAGTACAGATATAAAAAATGAAATTTCCACAATTTCGGAACATGTTATGAAGATTCTATAGAACGTTTTTAATGAAAATTTTTGATTAGCTTAAAATCCCTGTATAAATTAGCTTAAAATCTTTAACTAAAGTAACTTAAAATTTTGAATTAAAGTAGCTTAAAATCCTTTATAAAAGTAGCTTAAAATCTTTGACTAAAGTAATTTAAAATTTTAATTAAATTAGCTTAAAATCCTCGACTGACGTAGCTTAAAATTCTTGACAAACGCAGCTTAAAATCCTTAAACTAAAATAGTTTAAATTTCTTGATCAAAGTAGCTTAAAGTCCTTGAATAAAATAGCTTAAAATCCTTGAATAAAGTAGCTTAAAATCCCTGACTACTGAAGATTAAAATCTTTGACTAAAATAACCTAAAATCCTGGACTAAAGTAGCTTAAAATCCTTGAGCAAACTATCTTAAAATCCTTGAATATATTAACTTAAAATTCTTAAATTAAGTAGCTTAAAATCCTTGACTAATGTAGCTTAAAATCCTTGAGTAAATTATCTTAAAACCCTTTACTATAGTAGCTTGAAATCCTTGACTAAAGTTGCTTAAAATCTTTGAGAAAACTATCTTAAAATCCTTGACTACAGTAGCTTGAAATCCTTAACAAACGTAGCTTAAAATCCTTGACTAAAGCAGATTAAGATCCTTAAGTAAACTAGCTTAAAAGTATCATGACATCTTTAACTAAAGTACCTTGAAATCCTTGACTAAAGTACCTTAAAAATTTTAAATGAAATTTCTGATTTCAACTGCAATTGAAAAATAGGGAAAGCGAATGCCATAAATAAACTTTTTATATTTGTCATATGTTTATTGGTTGATATGCATTAACTAATGTGCTACCATCTATTTTGTAACAACTATGACCTTCTCTTCCGCCCATACATACATATACACCAAATATTAAAATTACTCAAAAACAATACGTTTATCAAATAGTAGATATCATACAGATCTTGCTATTCATATGATAAAGTTCATTTTAAAACGTTACTTAACGTAAACAAAACAGCTATTTAATACAAATTGTTTTGTATAACATGTGATATGGGCGCAGTCTTTAGAAGGCGCACTAAGGTACTTACTTAACCTACCTTGCAAAATGAGAATATGTAAACGTTACATTATTACACCATACATTACATCATTTATAAAATACTAGTATGGAAAGGAATATGTGCGCCATTATTGGAGCTTGCCTATCTCAAATTTTGCCCAATGAAAACCCTTGAAAATGGAGTATCTATGAGCAAAATATCTATATTTTTAACAAATTCTGGGAGGGCAAAACATTAACTTGAAGGGCTGAAGGCAATATCTTGAAGGACTGAAGACAATAACTTGAAGAGCTGAAAACAAGAGGACCTCCTTTACAATGTGTTATTAACTTAGGTAAATTTTAATGTAATTGTCGTAAATAATCAGATGAAATTAAACTAATCGTTGGATAATAATGTAACCAATTATTATATAATAATATAACTAATTATTGGGTAACAATAAAACCAATTATTAGATAATAATGTAACTAATCATTGAATAATAATAATAATATAACTATTTATTGGATAATAATATAACTATTTATCGGATAATAATATAACTATTTATCGGATAATAATATTACTACTTATTGGATAATAATGTACCAAATTTTTGGGTAATAATGTAGCTAATTATTATATAATAATGTAACTAATTATTGAATAATAATATAACTAATTATTGATAATAATATAACTACTTATCGGATTAATAATATAACTACTTATCAGATAATAATATAACTACTTATCTACTTATCAGATAATAATATAACTAATTATTGGATAATAATATACCAAATTACTGGATAATTATATAACTAATTATTGGATAATAATATAATCCAATTATTTTAACTAACAGAATAGAATTACATATAGATAATACGATTAATTCAGTAGCCGCCATTCGGAGGCACTAATCTAAGGGCCCCAGATTTCTTTGCGCTACCAAAAAATATCTGGTGCCCGGCTGTTCCAAAATTTATAACAATAAATAAATGAGAGTATAGTTAAGATGAAACCTATAACGTATGAAACATATTAATTGTTATTGTTTTTCTTGTTCCTGATTGATTCACTTTATTAAACGTACGGGTTTTTTCACTACGGGCCCCTATTTTTTTCCTTAATTTGGCGTCCTGTTGCCTTGGTATCCTTTAGAATGCAGAAATTAAATATTAAAGAAATTTAAGAAAAAATTATCAATTTTCATACATGTTATTAAAATAGAGAAATATCTGTAAAACTCTTCCAAAAATAAACTGGACGCAGCATTCAAGCAAGAAAATTCAATATACACTTAGTTTATTGCTCTTTCCATTAGAAATAAGAGAAGATGGGTTATATTGTTAAGGGAAAATACTTCATAAAGAAAGAGAAAAACGTATTGGATTCCGGAAAAACTACTACCTTTTACAAAAAGTTAGCAGCTATAAGAAATGCCCTTTTAAAAACAACCAAAACGTAAAAAGATGCTCAGATAGGGAACAAAATAAAACTTAGCACAAGAGAGTTATTTATATAAATCGAACGCTACGCAGATTAAATCAAACAACAATATTAATCAGTGCTAATAAACGTTGATTAATATTGTTGTTTGACAAGATAATTAATTTATCGTGTGGTATATATCTGCAATGCGTTGTGTTTGACGTGCTTATAAGTGGAAACTAGAAAGAATATAATAGAAGATATATATCTTATAATAGATAATATAAATATATATCTTATAATAGATAATATAAATATATATCTTGTAATAGAAGAGGACAGCTCCCTAGAAAATCAATTTATCAGTAATCAAATGGAAAAACCCGTTTCGTGTAAATACGATTAAAAAAAGACTGAAAATTCTGCTAAACCATTTATCTATACGTATAGCACCTTGAAAATAATAATAAATATTCTAGGAAACTGATTATTTATTTATCATTTCTTACTATAGTCAAAACATAAACCTTCCGTATTAAACTGGCACCATTCAGTGAACAAAAATTTTATTGGGAAAGTGAAATGATTTATCAAACCATAATTGTAAATATAGTTAGTGACTTCGGACGCTTTCACGTAAGAATGTTTCAGCAACTTTTGTATGACTTCGTTGGTTTGAAAAATTTACACCTTTATATGATCAGGAAGACAGAATCATTAATTCCTTCTACATGAATATATTCTAATTCAATATAATTTTCTCTACCGATTAAGTATATTATTTAATTATAATATGGTGTATTTAATAAGGGAAGTATTTTAAAGGGGCAGAATTTTTTTCACTGGAAAAAAAATGTTACCTTTCAATCGATATTTTATTGAACTGGCTACCTTTTGTTGTTGTTTTTTTCGAAAACTCATATTAAATATTTACCATTTTTTAAACAAAAAAAAATTGCTGATTTTTAATTTTAAACATAGGCGTAAGCAAAAATTTCATAAAGGTTATAGTCTCAATGGTGGGAGTTACAGATACAACATTATACAACTCATATATTCCTATGTTAATACAAAATTTCGTTGCGACGGGGGGGGTTACAACCCCCACACCCACCCCTGGCTACTCCTGTGCTCACGAAATGTTCAGAATATATCAAACTTTAACGTTTCCTATACGTGTAAGCAAACGATGCCACCTATGCGTGAGCGCTACCTTCAAAATCTACAAATTAAGTTAGCAGGTTTGATGCGACTCTAACATAAACAGGTAAAACCTAAAGAGGGAAAATAAAATAAAAGGGAACATATCCATGCGAACAAGCACAATTTTGCGTTTTGGTAAGTACCTCTTGCCCCCCTACCAGCCATCAAAATATTCTCAATACTTAAACTATTATAGTAATAAAGTACCAAAAATATCTCAATATAAAACCTAGGTCTAAACTTCCTTATGGCCAATCCAAAGGGATAATAAATATTCTCAACCACTTGGGCGTCCGTATGAGACATATTTCTAGGCGGGGAGAGCTGAGTAGACCTCCTACTCAAAGTTAACAAACATTTGAAAGTATATATACTAGACTCCTACGAACGACCGATACTGCTTGTCAATTAATGATAAGCTAAAAAATATCTTATTTTATAATGCGACTGTAAAAAATTTTAAAAATAAATGCATAGAAGAATCAGATAAATCAAATTTTTGAACGACCGGAAAGGCTCCAGCTCCTTTACACCCTAACATGGGAGCCAATGATCTCAATATATATAACCTAATACCAAATGTCTTAAATGATCCATATCGAACCTTTATCGCTCCCTTCGTTTTCGTCTGATACCACTAACCACCCATGGAACGCATCACCTTCATCATTAGGTACCTGGACTGGTACCTTCTACCTCCTCGATCACTAGCTTTTTCCTTGACCATCCATGGAACGCATCACCTTCATCATTAGGTACCTGGACTGGTACCTGCTACCTTCTTGACCACTACCTTCTACCTCCTCGATCACTACCTTCTTTCTTGACCATCCATGGAACGCATCACCTTCATCATTAGGTACCTGGACTGGTATCTTCTACCTCCTCGATCATTACCTTTTTTCTTGACCATCCATGGAACGCATCACCTTCATCAATAGGTACCTGGACTGGTGGTACCTGCTACCTCCTTGACCACTACCTTTTTTATTGACCACTAAGCTACATAAATTTCCCCGCGTTCCTAGGAAAACCTTCACCAGTCGCTCTAATAACGTCAAGGACAGCATGTGAGGACGATGGTAAGATGTTTTGCAATCAAGAGGTGGTTACACAGCTTAAAGTGTATGTACTACGTGGACTTTTCCTTCTTGCCTCTTACCCCATGCTGTGACCTGTTATATTCATAATATTTCTTATAAAAATTCGTATGTTTTTTCACTTGCTTTTTTTGAATCTTTAAAATATTTTTAAAAAAATAGTAAAAATTATAATTAATTAAATAATTAATAAAAATGATTATGATAGTAAAATTTTTTTACCTTTTTTTGTTTTTGAATAATAATAATAAAAAGGGACGATTATGAAATAACGGAATACTTTTACTAATTGGAGAGGTTTGGCGATTGAAACAAAATTCGACGCCAATTTGTCTGGTTTAAATTGGCGACAATTTTGTTACTAATTTTACGTGCTGATTACGTTTTACCACCAATTTATTTTCAATTTAATTAAACGTTTGCCGGCTTTGTTATTTTGTAACGTTGGCCATAAGTTAATGTCTATTTTCACCGCCTGTGTTAATGAACTTGAAATTATAAGAAAATCCCTTCCTCTAATCTTTTGGAAGTAGTTTACTTGGGGAGACATACGTTATAGCTCATACGAGAAACCTCGTGCATTTACGTTATTTGCATTACAATGACCATAAGCAGAGTTTTAAAATTGGGAGAACAAAGACGTTCAAATCATATTAAATAAGGTGGACGCATTCTGTAAATAGCTCAAAGGAATATTCTTGGAATTCTAATAGCACAAAGGAATATTCTTGGAATTCTAATCAATACGCAAATAAAAGAATTGTCTTGAAATTTTCCATCGTTCTTGGCTTCGGATTCGCTAATTTGATTTCTCGTTAGAACTGAAAGCAAATGCGAATTTCGACTGACTGAGTGACTGATACGTATCTATTAGGTTGGTAGCTAGTTTGAATAAAGTTACGATTCGGCTTTTAAATTAATTATTAACTGCAGTTAATAATTTATCATTTAACTTAATTTTGAATTAAAATTGCCATTTACAATTTAATTTGCGTATGCTGCATCGATGTTTAAAAAAATTGAAATGCAGATTTACGATTGGGATCACTTGTGTCCCAAACAGGTAGTGAGCTCAATTTCTTTATGGCGTAAGGATAGCTAAAGGGAATGTTGCGCTAAAATTTCACGAACGCACATTAATTAAAAACTTTAAAAGCATTTACATAACTTACATGGCAAAATGTGTAATATATATATACGCCCATATGGGGGGGCAGAGGGGCTTGAGCTCCCCCAGCCGTTTAAAAATTTGATTCGCCCGAACCTGCTACGCATTTACTTTCAAAAGTTTTATAGTTACATTTTAAAATAAGGTACTTTTTAGCTCATTACGAATTGTCAAGCAATATCAATTATTTGCCCTCTAGAAGTACTCGTTAATTTTTCTCAGCCCCTCCCAGAAGCATCGTATGGGAGCCCATAATGATAGTGAGACGATTCTCGTTCTCACGGTCAGAGGCCCCCCCCACCCCCTTAGTATTTCCCAAGAAATTTAACGACTAGTTGAGGCATCTGGATAATTAAAATCCTGAGAAATGCAGGCACCCCATGGCGAATGTTTCCGCTTTTCTCACACGAACTACAGCAACTTGACATCTTTATGTGTTTAGGTGCCTGGCCCTGATGGATGTTCGAACGGCACTTTCCGACCAATCAAGGACTAAAACCTCCCACGTCACAAACAAACTGACCAATCATATTATGAATTTTCCCCCTTGAATTTAGGAATTTTCCCCCTTATGAATTTTCTGCGTACGCCAATGGTAGTAATACATGTTACATCAAATTCTCTATTGCACGAGATCGCTAGTTTCACTGCCAACGTATCCATAGTCTAACAAAGGATCCAAACCTCTGTTTAACATATTCCGTCATGGAATCAAACCCATGGCTAAGGGCACTGGCGTACACAGGCGGGTCTTTATGTGGTTATAACCCCCCCAATTGCAATGAAATTTTGTATATTTAACATAGGACTATGTGAGTTGTAGCTCTGTAACCCCTTATGAACTTTCTGCGTACGCCTATGTCTAAGGGGCTGTGGAAGAAAAGCTTAGTGTCTTACAACGCAACGAAAATTAAACCTTATTTTTTTTTTGTACGTCCCAAAAAGGATGCTTACTGATCACGCCCTACTGCCCCCAGGCTTGGTTTTGGTTTAAAGAAGTTCGGGTTCCTCGGAAAATTGTAGGTCTACGGCCCTAGGGTGGCGTGCCAGTACCCATTCGTCTGTTACCTACACTAGCCCGAATTCGACTTTCAATGGTTATCGCATAATGCATGCTGTTTTTCTACCCATCGAAGTCCACTGTTTAATTTCCTAGGAAATGGAAATTCGGGTCTTTCGGAAAATTGTAGGTCTACGGCCCCAGAGTGGCGTAGCAGTAACTCATTCGTCTACGATGACATTAACTCGAATTCGACTTTCAATGGTTACCTCATAACGCATGCTGTTTTTCTATCCATCGAAGTCCACTGTTTAATTTTTAGGCAATAGAAGTTCGGGTTCCTCGGAAAATGATAGGTCTACGGCCCCAGGGTGGTGTGGAAGTAACCCATTCGTCTGATCCCGAATTCAAATTTCAATGGTACCACAGAACGCATGCCGTTTTTATATCCATCGAGGTCCACTGTTTAATTTCCTAGGAGATAGAAGTTCGGGTTCTTCGGAAAACTGTAGGCCACGGAGAAGCATGACCTTTGCTGCCCTTCTATCATTGAACATAAACAAGAACGCCTTACTTATATATCAAAATAGCGGCTCTCGCTTGCAATACACGGAGCTGGCGGTTTCCAAAAGGTAACCCTCCTCCTCGTCTCTGAATCCGTCCAATGCCGCATAAGCTTCGGTGACCCAACAGGGACTTTGAAAATATCTAATGGACGTCTAGAATATTGAATTCGGATGTATATGGTTCTTTTTAAAATATGTAATGGACCTCTAAAATAGTGAATTCAGATATATATATATGGTTCTTTTTAAAATACGTAATGGACCTTTAAAATAGTGAATTCAGATGTATATGATTCTCTTTAAAATAAGTAATGGACCTCTAAAATACAGGGACTTCGAAAATATTTAATGGATCTCTAGAATATTGAATTCAAATGTATATGGTTCTTTTTAAAATACGTAATGGACCTCTCAAATAGTGAATTCAGATGTATATGATTCTTTTTAAAATACGTTATGGACCTCTAAAATACTGAATTCAGATGAATCTGATCCTAAAAAGTTTGTCTAAGGAATATAAAAGTACTATTAAAATAAATGCCTACGATATTAAATTTATTTGTGCTTACACTTCATCTTCCTTCAATATATTATTAAAGCTAAGATTCAATAAATGATTAAAGCTAAGATTCAATAAATGATTAAAGCTAAGATTCAATAAATGATTAAAGCTAAGATCCAATAAATTATTAAAGCTAAGATTCAATAAATTATTAAAGCTAAGATTCAATAAATTATTAAAGATAAGATTCTCTTAATTTTTATTTTCAAACTTTTATCATTTATCGCAATTTAAAAAAAATATCCGATAAGCCATTTATAAATAATAGCGATAAATTTTATCAAATGTCAGCAATAAATTTTGTTAAATTTAAGTGATAATTTTTTAAATATTAGCTATAAATTTAGTTAAATATCAATGATAAATTTTGTTAAGTATCAGCGATAAAATATTTCTGATATTGAATAAAACCTAAATTAATATTTACTGAGACCTCTTCATTACTTTGCTCCCGTGCGTATTTT
Source organism: Dysdera silvatica (assembly GCA_006491805.2). Lineage (NCBI taxonomy): Eukaryota > Metazoa > Arthropoda > Arachnida > Araneae > Dysderidae > Dysdera > Dysdera silvatica. The sequence continues at coordinate 22,889,732 of QLNU02015359.1, read as the reverse complement.
TGCTTTGATATAATTTTGGGTTTTTTTTGATAATTTCAGTGGCAACGCGACTGTTTTCTTATTTATAGATTCTTTTATTATTTTCAGTGGCAACAGACATTTCTTTGTTTTAAATCTATTTATTTAACGAAACAATACAGAGTTTCACCAGGAGATTCCATAACAAACAGTTATTTATTTATTTATTTATTTCAGTGGCAACACACTTGTTTTTCTATTCTTAATTAATTTGTTTGTTTCCATGTTTTAAGTGGAAACATTGCTGTTTTGAGAAAAAGAATATTCTTTTGTAGTTTTTTCCAGTTAAGTTATGGAACTCAAAAAATAAAGATGTATTAAAAGGGTTTATTAAATTAAAGTTATTTTTTAACCGGTGTTGATTCTTCGATCTTGGTTATTTCTACTGCCGTGATGAAAGGCGTCGTCTATGATAATATACAGAACCATACATAGCGAACATATCCAACGGATAGTTGGTCAGTACGCTCCTTTTCAAGTTTATTTAAAGTCTAAAACTTGTTTTCGAATCGTTAACAACAATTAGTGGCGTAGGTGTGGGTGTGGGGGATCGCCGCTTGTACATCACTCACACCAATTCTGATCCGTTGTGAGTGATTGTCTGTTTGTTTTTGCGGCTCAAAGACTACAGTGGTCATGCTGCGCCGGGACCTACAGTTTTCCGAGGAATCCGAACCTCTTAAGGCCTGGGGAACCAAACCCCGGACTACAGTGAGCAGTGCGATCTTTTATGAGATCTCTGAGTAAGCGTTCTTTTTGCACTGCTGGGAGTCGAACCCGGATTAGCCGCGCAATAGGACATTGTGAGTGAATCTCAGTGCTTTCACAATAATGTGATCTCACATACTTTTATTCGTTCATTTTAGCCTGTTAACTGGGTATGACGACATTTTTCGTCATGCCCGGAAGACTACCAAAATGCAAATGACATTTTTTGTCATTGAAATTAAATATATTTAATATCACTGAAATTAATTAAATATAATAGATGTATTTAATATCACGCAAATTAATTAAATATCATGGCGAAAAAAAGTCCCCAGTGTGAAACGAGTTTCACAAAATTTTATTCCTCGGTTAACAGGTTAATAGAAGAGAGTCTAGTGTGGGATGCTGTTACGCGCCTGTTTAACAAAACTTACATTGTTAGTGTTATATATAGCACACTGTTTTCGCGCCAGTTTAATGTGAATGAAAGAGTTTGCGAATAGTTTAAGTTGCTTAATGTTCTTTCGTCGTATGACAACAGTTTATGTGATGTCATAAGGCTTTGAATTTATATATAATAAGTTAGGAGGAGGAGGATTGTGCAAGGGTTTCATTGGGAAGGGTGGCCGCCGGAGGCGGCGCTGTAATCCCAGACAGGAATATATAACAAGTTAGAGTAGGCGGTTTTCAGTCTGCTGGCCAGTAAGTGAATTTTGTTTCGTTAACGCTTTGATTTGCCCCGTTCGTTGTATCGTTTTCTTTCTCCGACGAATAATGACCATAGTACGCAGGTTATAATCGCATACTTAATGTGAACTTTGTTTTGTCACATATAATGTCGGAGGTATAATATTAGCGATAGTTAATGGCAAAAAAGAAACGATGTGTTTTATTTTCAAACTAAAAATTTAAATGTTTTTTTAATTCTGTTAAATAAATTATTTTTTGCTACTGTTACGATCTGCCTGATGAATCGCTCATATCCTGCGAGGGCACACTGTATCTATTTTTATCATTTCTCGCATCTTAACTTAAACGGACTTCTACCTTATCCTTGCGCCATACGTCAAAAATGGAGTCGGATATACGCCGCAGTGTTATAGCACGGAACAAGTCGAAGAGAATGCTTTCTTTGGCAGTTAATACTGCTTATTTACAACAAAAATTTGTTATCGTATTTTCGATTAATTGATTACCCGTCCATTGAATAACATCGATAATCAATGACCCATCAATCGAATAACTTCAATACTAATTAATAAGATTGCGCTTTCTGCCTTCTATTTTTATCAAACCCAATTAACATTAATATTTATAAATTTTGATTGACATAATCTAGTACGCATGCGCAAAACAACAACAGTGCATTGTATAATGCAAAATCCAATTTCTCTCTCAATTGAAAGTTATGATTAAAAGGTAGGAGGGGACACAAGACTTTGAGTGTATTTGGACAACACGAAATTGAACCATTTTTAAGAATTTATAACATTAAAGTTATCAAATAGAAACCTTATAAATTTTGACCATGTATCAAATGTATTTTATCTTTATGTACAACTTTTTGTAAATATATGGTTTAAGATTTTCCGTTCTAGAAATTTAATTATGTAAGTCAAAGTTTAAACTCAAATATTACAACATATATATAGTGCACGTAATATTTAAGATCAATAAAGTCACATACATGAATAAAAAAATAAAAACGTACAAAAAATAAGCGTCTTAGCATGAAAAGTCGAAAAAAAAAACATTAAAAAATAATTACTAAAATTTTGATGTTTTAATGATTGATTTTGTGAAAATATTAGTCATCAAAATTGAATTAAAAAATATGCACAATATTATAATATAAAAAATATTATAAAAAATATTAAAAGAATATAAAAAATATATAAAAAATATGCACAAATTATTAGTAGGTGTACGTCATGCATAATGCAAAATTTAATATGTAATCTAAATTTGTTACTCACATAAGTGATTTTCCACAAATAGTGCATGCAAACTGCAAAATCTTCATTTTGAAAAAATTGACGTTGAAGATATATTTTAATATATATATATTTTAAAGGGCATATATTTAAAAGGCTACGTTTCGTGTAATTTCTCACGAAATAATGGACAGATTTAAATGCGGTTGGTCTCGGAACTTTCATAAGAATCCGATGTGATTTTTAAAACTGTTTAAAAAAGTTTTGTTTTTTTTAAATTTCAATTGTCCTATGACCCCTTAAAACAATATTTAGAAATAAATATAGAGCTTGATTAAAAATACCAGAGTAGAGTTATTTTTAAATAGTACAAACTTCATGGAAAAATGGCATTACACGCTCACGTTGGCAATTATAAAGCCTACTTATCTTCTGTCATTCTGCATCGAGACATCTTCCCGGCCCTTTACAGAAATAGCTTCAGAAAAGTCGACTTCCTTGAAACTTCCCATGCTCTGTGTTAGTGAACAAGAAGCTGTCACATAGAAGCCAGGAGTGTAAACTTCAAAGAACAACTACTGGATTTAGCGTATGAAAAAAGAAACTTGGACAAGAAGAACTTTGTTGTAGAAAACTTGGTCTTTATTGTTAAAGTTTTCATTCTCTCATCTCATTTCAGTAAGACACTGTACATTTCATTTTTCTTTTTGGTTCTGCACAATTTTAGTATATTTGGGGATTTAAAGTATTAGATGGAGAATTACTCGCAAAGAAAATAAATGACTTACAGCGACCCCTGGTGAGACACGAACCCACAGTCTCTTGGCATCCGGTCAAGTGCTTTACCATTAAGCTACAGGCGTCAGACATGCTTTCCCTCGCAACAGTGTATAAGGCGTTACCATGGACAAGTTCGCCATTGTTGGGGCAGTGATTTTTCAGACCAAAGTGACAAGAAGCCCTGCACCACATATTGCGAACTTGTTCATAGTAACGCCTTATATACTCTTGCAAGTGAAAGAGAATCTGTTAATGTTGATTGTATCGCGGTCCTTTGCGAACGAGTATGTCATTTTCAGTATAATTTATACATGAATGCACAGATTATTTTGTACTTTAAAAACATTCGATAAAAAAATATTTTTCTTTTTCCAGTCATGTCGAAATTAAAACTAATTTCGAATCTTCCCTATAGCTTACTAATAGAATGCAATGGCATATTAAGGCGGTGACCCCATATTATTCACAATTGTGTCAAACTCGATCGATGATGACAAATTACTATGAGCAAATGCAATGAGAAACTACAATGAGGATTCAGAAATGTTTTAATCGAAGAAAAATACTTCCTAAAACCTTCACTATCTTATAAATGAAAATGACGGGAATAAAGATTATAAATGTAAACGCCCAATGAAATTGATCATGGTGTTAGAAATTCTTCAAAGAGTGAAATAAACATCATCCTTTAAATTTGCATGGATGTTACGTGATTACTTAAATTTTAAATAATTAAGGCAGTAGTTTAAAACAGTACCGACAAATTTAAAGCCATTGTGGATCTTAAAAATGACATAAAAAATAAAAAAAATATATAAAGACAGTTTTGCAATGACGTTTTTCATTTGCAATCAAGATCTATTCCTATGAATGGCGAACTCATGAGAAACGCCTTTAAAAAAAATCAGAATTCAGCTAGTAATGGTTTTTAAGAGAAGCTCATGTCAGAAATACAAGTATGACTTCGATTTTTCGCCCAAACCCGTAAGATTGCATACTGGTATTTTGTCAAAAGTAGATATTAAATATTTTGTGCGAAGTAATGGATCAATGGGCCGAGTGTAAATGGGTTAAATATGGGATTCCAGCGAGCAGTTTTACATTACAGATTTCTACGACAAGTTCGACAAGGTCGACATCACATGACGACAGTTGTCGTCATGTGATGTCGACCACCAATGTCGTCTATGCGATCTTCGACTTTATACACTCAGATTTCCTTAAGACGAACAAAAGATAAACTAATTTTAATACGAACCGTTTTCTGACGTTCCGTCAGATTGTATAGCATACTACCCTTTCCGGATAAGACGAATTGCTGTTAATAGGAACAGATTTTTTGTTCCCCTTGGTGTTCGTCTTAACGAGGTTCGACTGTATTACTATTTATTATATTTCTCTTATATTGTTATTTATCGTAATACCATTGGCGTACGCATGGGTGTTGTAATCCTCATTGTAGTGAAATTTTGTATATTTAGCATAGGAATATATGCGTTGTGGCTCCGTAACCGCCCCCCCAATTGAGACTTTAATTCCCACTTACGAACTTTCGGCGTACGTCTATGTGCAACATTTTTATATTACTATTTATTATATTATTCCCATATTATTATTTATCATGGGCGTCCATGTGGGGGCAGAGGGGGATCAAGCCCCCCAGTCGTTTAAAAATTTCATTTGCTCGAACCTGCTATGCATTTACTTTCAAAAGTTTTACAGTCACATTTTAAAATAAGGTACTTTTTAGCTCATTACTAATTGTCAAGCAGTATCAATTATTTTTGTAGCGTTTTGGTATCTTGTACATTCACTCAAATTCTCGATAGCTTTGAGAAGGAGGTAATAATTTTTCTCAGACCCCCCCTAAAAGTACTTGCACAGGCGCCTATGCTACTAATACTGTCTCAAATTAAAGGGAAACAGAATACTGTAAAACCTATACCCCGTAAGATTGAAAGACAAGAATTTTGGAAGAGTGAAAAGAACATACCATATTCATCAGATATTGAAGTATGGAAGTAACCAAGCTTCAAATTAATTTTATGTACAATTGAAATACATGGAAAAAGCTGAAAATTTCGCTCATGGGAGGATGCATAATAAAAAACAAAGCTTTGTGTAATATAAGACAAGGGATAGATATGGAAACGCTAAATGAAATGATGGATATGTAGCAAACGGGCCTTTTCATCTTTATCTATCTGTCATTGACCTCAGTAGCGATAACTTCTGATGCATTTTTTCCTTTAACTTCATATTCAACATATCAGCATTCGAAATACACCAGTACTTAGCTTTAAAATGCTGTTACACCTTGATCTCAAAATTTAGAATCATAATCGTTTCTTATTTACTGTTAAACGCTTTAGTGCGTACACTCTTGCAATTGTGAATTGGATTCTGTAAAGAATACTAATAAGGTCACTCAGAATGAAAGCAGTTGAAATATATCAAGCCGAAATACATTCAGAAGCCTATAACTTGTTCGCTTCCATGTTAGGGTTCTGTGCTTTTTCCTTGGGAGGTGGCTGAACAAGACTTTGCTTTCCCGCAAATTCACTTTCTTTTAACTACTCTACCCCTGCAGAAAAATATCTTTAAGCCGATAGAAAAACTTTGTGAAAAAAAAAAAAAAGTTATACATGAAACGAGAGAAATGTAATTTAAACGTGAATTATTTATCATCTTTTTGACACTTTCCCCTACGTTTACTGATGAAAAAAGGTTAAAGCATTGAAAAAGTATATTTTAGAATATAGTATTGCAGAAATCAATATCGAGGTAATGCAGGCAAATCCATCGATTCAAATAACATTTATTAAGAGCTTTAATGTATAAGTTTATTCAATAATTCGCCAAAAGGTAAATTAATTCGAATAAAGAATTGAAGAAATTTAGTGCGCCTTTTTGGGGGAGATTTCATGGTACGTGTGTACACATCGATGGTAAACGGAAGACTGATTTGATTTTAGAATTCGGAAAACAATTGCACGTACTGTTGCCAAATATAAAAAGTGAATTTATAATTATGCAATATATATGTTGCCAGATACGGAAGTCGAAATTATGTATATATAGAAAACATCACATAAAAAGAAACAATTTGGCATTTTGCCAATTTTAGGAATTGAACTTAAGTTTCCTTTCCTTGCATTTCTAAGTGGCAACAGTTAAGAAAGCCTGCGAAGTGAACATGGTGTTTCTATTGTGGGAGCCCAGATTATTTCTATTATTTTGAAATTTTATTTGAATCGAGTCAAAAAATAGGAAGGGTACCTTCTTAATTGTAAAAGTATTTTAAATATATTAACATGCAATATTTGATCAATCGGTCGAGTCCACTTCGTTTCCCTCGCTTATACAAATCGGGGAAAACGCACACCAAAATTTCCCTAAAAAAAGTAATAAAAGGGAAAAAGTCCACAATAAGAAATCTATAGAAATTAATTTGTGCATATGGATATTCTTTTCCCATAATTGATATAAATCACATGTGAAGAAATTATGAGCGGTTTTCATGCAAAATTATTCTTAATAAATAAGACGGATACGTGTTCCTAAATCAATATTTGCAGCCGTATTTCGTCTGAAGTTTTCTCCTAAACTTCATCCGAGAAGAAGGAATAAATTACCCTGAGGCGGGCAAAGTATATCTGCAAGTAAACATTCTGTGAATTGCTGGAGATGCGTCTAATTGATGACTTCGTGGCTGAAGCATTACGTTGAAGCATTTTGCCGTCAGCAAAGCACCAGATGAAGTATCAATATTAGGAGAAGGCCAAAGAGGACGCATCTATTTTGCTTGCCATAATACCTCGATAATGTAGATTTTTTCCTATTTTTCCAGAAAACTAGTAAAGAAAATCTTAATTTTACTATCAATTTCCATCTACCGTTTCACATACTCATATTTCATGGACGAAGTGAGTCTGGAAGAATTTTCTCATGAGAACAGGTTTTTTATTTTACATCAGAAGAAAACTTTCTGGAGGAAAAGAAGACTTGAATTAAAACGAACTTCTGTGCACGTTCAATAACATAAAGTGCATATATCATTAGTAATATAACATAAAGTGCATATATCATTAGTAATATAACATAAAGTGCATATATCATTAGTAATATAACATAAAGTGCATATATCATTAGTAATATAATATAAAGTGCATATATCATTAGTAATATAACAAAGTGCATATATCATTAGTAATATAACATAAAGTGCATATAATATTGGATATGTATTTTTAGTGATACTTGTTAATATAGATCCAGGAACTTCGGCAGAATGCCATAAATGCCTTTTAGACATTTCTTGCCATAAATAACAATTTTGGCAACGTTTTATTTGTGTTTCATATTTTAAATCTCTATACGTGTATGTCTAAAGTAAACGCCTCTTGACAGACAACCTAAAGGTGCTGTTATCCCATTTTCATGGTAAGATAAAAATTCCCCCAGCAAAAAAAAAGATCCAGCAATCTGTTTTCACAGTATGAGAAACTTGGATATCTACAGTTTTGTACTACTACTTAAATTTTGACAAAACTGCTGAAATTGTCAAGCGTATTTTGGATGAAGAAAGAATAGCAATAAAAGGAGATAAGCACCTATTTGGGAACTTTAAAGTAGAGATGAATTGATATCCATTTCGATGTTTTCAAAAATTTTCAGGATCCATTGAATCTGCGGGGAAGATCTATCCCTTTGTTCACCCTTTGCACTCCAGGCTATTTAGCCAAAGTAATTCAAAGCCATATACTGAATGTCGCTCCAGCGGAGCCTGTGGAGTGCAAAGGTTTAAAGTCATGAGAAGTCGTTGGCGGTATTTTACAACTCCTCATACCTATCCATGGTACAACTGATGCAGTTATCAAAAAGAAATGCAACAGCCCGATTTCTGAAAGTTATGATTTTGAACCCATTAAGAATATGAGGAAAGTTCTTACATTAGTGGTGATGCCATAGTAGAACTGTTTATATCTCCTATCATGGTAAGTTGCTTTCGATACTAAAGTTAGAAATATTTGGAAGTAGAAAAGAATGTAGTTGGAATGTGTGATAATATGAATAGTTTATAAGATATTATTACCCTTCACAGGGGTAATATAACCCCGGAGGCTTTTCTGTGTTGACCATTATTTGGTAATTGTGTTATCCCTGTGAAGGGTAATAATATCTTACATCCTCATATACGGAGAAAAATGCGTTTGTTCTTGTCCTCATTCGTCTAGTAGGTCAAGACACCGCGTGCTCAATGCGGGGACCCTGGTTCGAATCCAGGATGAGGACGGCGCCTCTTTTTCTCCAAATATAAAAAAAGCTCTAGTTTGAGCTAAATATACGTGGGTGGCAAAAATTATTGTATAAGAATAGTTTATTTATACAAGTCGAACACTACGCAGATTAAATTAAGAAACAATTTTTATCAACGTTTTTTAGGCGTAGTAATATTAACGCCGATGTCATGGCGTGGTTAGATGGTGAAACGTTCGCAAAGAAATGCTTTTTGCGTTCGAACGACGAACATTAAGTTAATGTTCGTCGTTCGTAACTCAGTTGGTAGAGCTTCCGTCCGGATTGCGGAAGGTCGTGGGATCGTGCCCCACCAAACGCAAAAACATTTCTTTTCTTCGCGAACGTTTCACCATCTACCCACGCCATAACATCGGCGTTAATATTACTACGCCTAAAAAACGTTGATAAAGATTGTTGCTTTATTTAAAGAGAATAGAATAAATTCACATAAAATACTCTTATAAATAAGAATTTTCTATTTCAAATATTATTCCTTTCACTATTAGTTAAATAGTTTTTGCCATAACGCCAACATATTACATTTCGGTTTGTTTCACGTATATTATATATATGAATATTACATTTTAGTTTTAAGACAGTAAAGGGAAAGTTAACATTAGAAATTTAGAGCCAGTCTTTTCACCCCTTAAACTGCTTTCTTCAGTACTTAAGTTTAAATTTTGCGAATCGCCTTTTTTCATAATTTTAAGTATATTTTAATACCTGTTTTAAACGATTTAAGTGCTCTTTTGCCAGCTGTTTTGACATTTTAGTGCCTAAATTCTGGTTCTTACATACATACACACATATATAAGAAATTAGTTGGTTATTAAATTATTTTTTTAATTAAATTTATTTAAGTTTTTTAAATTAAATGTATTTAAAATTTTTTTTTTTTTTAATTAAATTTATTCCATTTTTAATTAAATTCATTTAATTTTTTTAATTAAATTTATTTTTTTCTTTAATTAAATTTATTTATTTATTTTAATTAAATTTATTTTTTAATTAAAATTTATTTATTTATTTTAATTAAATTTATGGCAAGCGTAACTCGGTACTTCGTTCCGAGTTACGTATTGCTCTTAAAGAAAATTTCGGGGGTCCCAAATGAAAGAACCCACATGTACAGTCAAGTGAATCAACCAAAAATGTGCAAAAAATGTAATAACAATATATGTTATATGTCGCATCTTTCACCCGCAACTATGTTCTGTGTTTCTTTATCGTCTGTCAATTTTGTGAGGGCCCTTTATTGGGAGGTGCAAAAGAACCTGGTGGCCCCCCTCTTAGAGTTGGCATCACTGTTCAGTAATCTTGGAGATGCAAAAATACAAACAAGTAACCAATATTATTGATGTACTTTTAGTATTGAACTGTGCTCATTATTCATCATTTAGTTACATATTCTTGTATTTGCAACGTATTTTTCTATTTGCAGTGTGAAAATGTTGGAAACGAGTAAGAGTATCGGCGAATCAGGAGAGCTGCGCTTTGAACTTTTAGCCGCAGTCCTTTTTGTCTGGTTGATGACCTACTTTGCTCTTCGCAAAACCGAGTTTTTCCAGCGAACGACTATTTATTGTTTAACAATAGCTTCTCATCTTCTCCTCTTCAGCATTTTCCTCAGAACGGTTGCCTTGGAAGGGGCCAAAAACGGTCTTCATTTCCTCTTCCAGCCTGATTGGGTGAAAATAACGGAACCACGGGTATAATATCTTTCTCTGTATAAAATAAAAAAACAGTATGTACAGTTGAACCTCTTTGGTGCAAACACTTATGGGAACAAGCAAATATTTTGTATTAAAAGAAGTAATTTGCATTATGTGGAAAGGATGGAAATGCATTATTAAGTCATTCATTTTGGTGGGAATTCTGGAAACAATTTGTAGTAAAAGTACTTTGTATTGAACATGTTCACATTAATAAGGTTTGACTGTACATATAATGGACCTTTTCTCCCTCTTCTGTGCAATTTTTTTCCCTTTGAGGGATAAATGTTCACCTATATGTATAGGCATAGAGTTATATGGGTCCGAGACCCTTCCCCAATAACTTGACACAAATTACAATTTTACATATATTGTAATGTGTAAATATTCGTAATATATACTTGCCTCCCCCCCCTCCCCTTTGAATAATTTTGAAAACTCTGTGTTGATGTCTATATGTGAGAAGTAAACTTAATGCCTATCTAGGGGGAATAAATCTTCACACACGTATCACATCCTTACGATGAAAGTATTACAACTCAAAAAATCCCAATCTTCAGAAAATGCAAAAAACTGTTTCTGGTTGAATTGAGGGATGTTGTGTTCATCTAATGACATGTGCCAACTAGCAGAAACCCAAATAACTTATGACCTAACATTTTGCATGGCAAAATGCAGCACTGTTTTCTACATCCGGTTGTAACATTAAGTCATTTTCACCGAATTTTGAGTTGTAACACTTTCGTCGCAAGGGTGCGATATGTAGATATGGGAATAAACATTCACTTACTATGTTTATGTATGAGGTACCATTTGTTTATTATTTTGCATAATTAAGGGATTAATGGTGTAATTAATTGATTAATGACATGGTTCAGGGATTAAAGTATGATTAGGGGTTAAAGTCTGTAATAAGCCTTTTCATTTCCCGTGTAAGCTTAGGATTTAATACATTATACAGTTTCATAGTAGGGATTAAAAATGTGTGGAGGAGCGTATCAGAGGTCCGAAATGGAAATTTTTTGTGAGACTTAACTATTATTTGAAGGTTGTTATTCAATGATCTGTGATGGAGATCTGCATTTTTGTGAATAAGTGATTCTATTGTAAATTTTTATTTAATTAGTTGGTTGATTACATTTTTATAGCACAAGGACATCAAGGGTCATTATGCGCCAAACCAGGTGACGTGACACAGTTATAAACAAAAATAAATCAAAGACAAATGGTAAAAACACATTGGAGTTAATGTATTCCAAATACCAAACAAAATGATATGAAAATTATATAAGATGGGGAAAAGCCAATATTAGATAAAAAGTTAAAAATACTTTCATGGTTAAAAGAGTCACATAAAATGTCGCAAAGGGTAAAATTATTTTGGATAAAACTGATGAACATTTTATTTAATAAACTGAAATTAAAATTAATAAGACAAGAAAACACATCATGATGTTTCTTGATATAAAATTACAAACAGAACTTAGCCATAATTAACTGTCTACCTTTTGCTAAATTGTTTTTATAAAAAAAAAAGACGTTCTTTTTCTTAAAAGAAACTTTTTTTAAAAAAATTTTCTTAAAAAAAGATTCTTTTTCTTAAAAAATCTGAAGCCATAATTAATAATTAAGAAAATTAAATAAGGATAAGAGGTCTTAAATCTTGGATTCAATATCTTTTGTATTGACAATGAAATTTATTGTATTGTGTGCAAAGTGTAATTAATGTTATATAAATTAATAATAGTAATTAATATAGAATAATTAAAGGTTATGTGGATAAAGTATTCAAGCACTCTTCTGGTGGTTCAGTAATTAAGTAAAAAACTTAATTTTAAATTTTATGAAGTAAAAAATTTAATTACCTCACTTTGACAAGCATGGAACAAATCCCTAGAAACACAAGCATTCATAAATGTACCATTTATTGGAGGTCACCTTAAACCACCTGTCCCATATCACGTTATCCATTCTGTCTTGTCTGCATGCTTGTCTGTTACTTGACAGAAACAGGTGTTTACTAAATATCTCTAATTAGGCAAAGAGACAGTCTGTTATAATATTCTCAAATCTTCAATTAAAATTATTGTACTCCAAATCATTTGCATTGAATTCCAAAAAGTACGAATACAGCCCAACTTTTATAATTTAGTTTATGCTTGTTTTCAATTTATATATAAAAGTAGAATAACGCCTATTTTATGCAGTTGTAGTTTTTAAATACAGTAGTGTCTCATTAATCTGAACCATGCTAATCTGGTTAATCTGAATTTTTTTTTTCAACAGCAGCAAATAAACAAATAATTGAAATTAAACAAAAATGACAAGACTTAAAAAAAAAGTCTCTGGCTTAACTAGTCTCAGAGTTTTGTGAGGGTGGAACTATATATCCCATCCGGCACACAATGCCTTGTACAAATCATCAATTTATAAGCTTCACTTTCCTAAGGGGGGCTAAATTTTTTTATAGGAGGGCCAAAACTCCCCCCCCCACATACCCTCTCCTACTTATGCTAATGGAGAAAGTTCATGGTTAATATGGTTTGATTTCTGAATATGCCTAATTGATGAAGAAGGCTTGTTTTAACCTATTAACGCTCATATATATTGTGACAAAAATTGCCCAAAAGTTTGCACAGCTTATCTATTAGTTTGTAAGTGTGACACCCCCTTTTCCACTCCCTCGGTACCTTTTAAAGACACTCCCCTTTACAACATACTACAGGCATGTTGCTGTAAAATTCTTGTAAACATATGGTCTTCAATTGAAGCCACGGCAAAATTTATCCCATGGATGTGCTAACATCGTTGTATGCGTTAAAATAATTTTTCTTGAAATTAAAATCATATAGTTTCTCGAAGAAGTTAAGGATAACCATTAACTGTACCCTGCGAAATAATGACAGCAAACGAACCAATTGGATTTTAGAAGATTTCTTTCTTGACCAATTAGCAAATAATTAGCAAAGTCAATTAGCGACCCAAGAATACCTTTTACTTTGTAAATCTAATGAAATTACTCCATTTCCACCTCTACATGGACACTGCTGTGGAGTCTTTCCTTCCCTTGAATGATGTTCTGCTATCCTCAGCCACAAATTCCGTTCTGTGTCAAAGTCACCTCCATTCACTCCCTCCCTCCCTCCATCATTTTGGACTTTCTCCAATCCTTCTCTGGGAATACAGCCACTATTGTAGCCATGTTTCTACTAATCAAGTAATAATAAATCAAATGAAACTAGACTAATTGTCTATAGGAATTAGATGTAATATACAGAGAATTTATGCTCGGAATGATGTACAAAGAGCAACAGAAAATGGTTAAAATGGAGAGAAAACAAACTAATTTAGGGGAATTTTAATCCAACTAAATTGAGTTGATTTTTAATCAAGGCGATTGAGTCACAATTGTCGTCATAAAGGGTTCCAATTTAAAAACAAAAAACTTTTTTGAAAATGTTGTTTTATAAGCCAATTTAAATTGGGAATAAAATTGCACCTCTATAATTTTCATAATAAGTTATAGAATTAACAAGTAAAATTAGAAATAAGAGTAGTAAAAGTAATGAAAGAAGAAAAATAAGTTAGAAAAAGTTAAGGAAATAAAGGAAAAAGGTTAAATAAAAAAGAAAATTAAGTGGAAAGAAATAGAGAAAAAATAAGTAAAACTTACCAACAGTATAAGAAAAATGCCCAAATATTTATCACGATATTTTTCTTATGCTGCTGGTAAGTTTTACGTAATCTTACTCTTTCTCTATTTCTTTCTATTTAATTTTCTTTTTACTTGGCCTTCTTTTTCTTTATTTCCTTAACTTTTTGTAATTTATTTTTCTTCTTTCACTGCTTTTACTGAATTAACAAGTAAAATTAAAAACAAGAATCGTAAAAGTAAGGAAACCAGAAAATAAGTTAGGAAAAAAAGGAAATAAAGAAAAAGGAGAAGATTAAATAAAAAGAAAATTAAGTGGAAGAAAATAAATAAAGAATAAGTAAAACCTACCAGCAGCATAAGGAAACTATCCAAATATTTATCAATATATTTATCTTATGCTAGTGGTATGTTTTACTTATTCTTAGTCTCTCTCTATTTCCTTTCAATTTTCTTTTAATTTTCTTTTTCCTTGGCCATTCTTTTTTCTTTAACTTTTTCTAGTTTATTTTCCTTCTTCTGTTACTTCTATTCTGATTTCCTATTTACTCTATTCCACTTTTCTTATTCTACTACCAATCTTACTTTTCCAACTAGACTCCCAACAGTGTACAAAGAACGCTTACTCAGAGATCTCATAAAAAGATC
>QLNU02015359.1:22855329-22874879 GCA_006491805.2 Dysdera silvatica | reverse complement strand
TAAGTAGCTTTGGAAACAATATACAAAAATGTTTTCTTACTCATATGCAGGGCTAGGGCGAGGATTCTTGTGTCTCTAGGCAGTTTAGCAGATCGGGCCCCCAACTAATTATGTTTAATGGCAAATTGTTTTTGTTGCGTTATTGAAGTTACGCACCTGGCCCACTTACGATCACAGGCCCCTAGGCATTTTATCCCTTTGCCTCCCGCTGTCCCCGGCCTTGCTTTTGTACACTGGTTACTCAGTGAAGGGGTTATAGGGGCGGTTATTTAGTATCAAGATCATTGGAAATTTAATTTTGCTCCGTTTTTATATCCTGTTGCATAAACTTATCTTTTACTATCATATTGTGCTCGATGCATAAATCAAAAGCCTTGATGCGCTCGCTACCTTGCACATCGGCGTAAATATCAAAGACTCAATATTGCATTTTGCAGCCTCTGGGAGTATTCCGCATTATCACCAGAACGAAATAGTATCATGCGCAGCTTCTTAAAATAGTTAAAAGTCTTTAACGAAAAACATAACATATTTTTACTCAAACAAAGCATGTTAGAAAAAGTTAAATTTTTAAAGATAATACTATCAAACGAAAAAACATCGTACTCGCGACAAGTGCAAATCAGGATCACAGCTTCAAAGGTAGACGAAAAAAGTTCTGGCATGATTTGTTTTCGCACTACATTTTATGCAGTCTCTTCGCGGTAGCGTTGCCGCGTCTCAACGTAACGGCACTGGCTCTGGGCACCCGTCTCTTCCAGCGTCTGGCGATCCGTCTCTGCAACGATATTCCCATGTCTTACGATTCTTATCTGATACTTGACTGCAACAGGGTTTCATAGGGTTGTAACCCCCAACTGCGAGGAAATTTTGTATATATAAAAATAAATATACAGAGTTGTAGGCAGGGGCGGACACAGGCTTCCATTTTGGAGGGGATCAAGGACAGAATTTGCCATGGTCTTGGAATAACACCCTTCATTTATCATGAAAGTTGGAATTTTTTACAGTAAAAAAATATTTTTTGGGGGTCATGACCCCTGTGACCTCTCCCCTGTATCCCTGCTTGTTTGTAGGTCTGTAGCCCCAGCACTGGCGTACGCAGGGGGTGTTGATGGGAGTTGTAACCCCCCCATTGCGGTAAAAATTTGTATTTTTAACATAGGAATATGCGAGTTGTAGCTCTGTAACCCCCCATTGAGCCTATAACCCCCTTACGAACTTTATGCGTACGCCTATGAATCCCAGTTCAATTTTCGAGTACGTCTATGCTTATATATATGTGGGTTGGGACACACTTCCCTATAAGAGTGTATAGACACTGACGCTTGCGCATGCTTGGAGTGGAAACGTAGAAGATTCGAGAGACGGGAAGAAACCGAGGAGGAGGTTGGACGCAGGGCAGCGACGCTTACGATATAGGAATGTAGCGGAGATTACCACCGTGACAACATACTTTGGACGAATTAGGACACTTTGCATTAAGGTAGAAGGCGCGACGTTGCAATTATATGAAGTAGCTGTTGTAATTACTGATTAAAGGACATATTATTTATACTAGAGTATCTTCATAGTGCTTCATAATAAGCATAAGTCCCACAAAATGAGGGCTTGGCCGGGATGAATTAAAATATAAATAGTTGGACGTTAACAATTTGAACATTTGAAAAAAGAAGTGAACTTCGTTGATAAAACAATGACGGGACAACGAGAAGACTCTGATTAAAGGACATATTATTTATTCTAGAGTATCTTCATAGTGCTTCATAATAAGCATAAGTCTTCATAATAAGTATAATATATATATATATATATATCGCGCTCTTAAATCAGAACCGCGTTCGGACGTTAAGCAGAGGGGCCAGTTCGAAAAATATGCAACAGTCTCTCCTTGGAGGTGTCGGCGGTTGTAGCGGCGCCTCCAACTGTACGGCTACTAGAACCAACACAGCCCAAAGTGCTTTGCAGCCTAGTATAGGTGCAACCACTAGGGCTGAAAGACCACGCCAGCGCATGTCATGGACAATAGATATGAACACCTACATCATGCGCACCTACTATACGATTACAAAGCTGGAAACAGACATGACAAATTACAGACCCACACTTCACGCCAAATTCGCACAACAGTACCCACACCTGGACATCAGTATAGAAAGGATAACAACCCAACGCAGGAACATAATAACCAGAAATCTCTTAGCAGAGCCCATACTACAAAGGTTAAGAGATGAAGTCGCCAATGACCTGGCAAACACTTCAACCAGTGTGGCCAACCCTGAAGCACCAGCTAGTAGCGCAAGAGAACCGCTCCAACCAAGCATAGAAGAAGAAGAGAGGAGGGACGTGGAGAAAATGGAAGAAGGTTTCCAATGTGCCCTGGCGGAATATGAAGGCTCGGATGCCGCAACAAGGCCAAGAATACCACGCCAACCGGCATCTTGGAAACTCTGCAAAGCAACCAAGATCCTCAATGAACATACTCTACCACTACACCTACAGAACCACAACTCCCTACAGGAAATACACACCGCCATATACTGTGCAGCAGTAGCGGCATCACGCGCCAATGGGTACGAAGTAAGGAACGAAGGCCGAAGTAACAGAGGAAACAAAGCCCAACCACCATGGCAAGTGAGACTGGAGAAAAGAATAGAAGAGCTCCGCAGCAGCATAGGGCGAATAACCCAGTACATGCAGGGAAATAGGAGTAAGAAATTAGTGAGGAAAGTGAAGATGGCCCTTAAGAGAAATAGGATTCATACAAGACACGAAGAGCCCAATAAACACATCAGCGAATATCTGGATACCCTCAAACAAAAACTGGGTGTATACGCCAGAAGACTCCGAAGATACAAAGACTATACCAACAGAAAACAACAGAACATGCAATTCCAAGCAAACCAGAAGGCCTTCTACAGGAAGCTTCGAGAGACCCCAGCGAACAAAGACAAGTACGAAGCCCCAAAGCCAGCAGAAATAGAGACCTTCTGGAAGACACTATGGTCCAATGAAGTACAGCACAAAAGCGCCCCCTGGATTCAGCAAGAAATGGAGGCTACGAGAGGAATAGAGGAGATGGAGTACACGGGCATCACGATAGAGGAACTCCAGCAGGTAATCCAACGTACGCACAACTGGAAAGCCCCGGGTATTGACGGCATACACAACTTCTGGTACAAGAAATTTACCAGCGCCCATGGCCCATTAGCCAAGGAACTTACGGCGATAATTGAAGACCCCAGCGAAATACCGACCCATTACGTGCCTTAACACCCTGTACAAGATACTCACGGGGTGCATCTCTGAAAAAATAAGCCGGCACAGCGAAAGCAACAACTTAATGACGGAAGAACAAAAGGGATGCCAGAAAGGGACTCTGGGATGTAAAGAGCAGCTTACCATCGACTCAGTTATCCTGGAACAAGCAAGAAAACAAAAGCGAAAACTCAACACCGCATACATAGACTACAAGAAGGCTTTCGACTCTGTTCCGCACTCGTGGCTCCTTGAAATACTCAGCATATACAAAGTGCATCCCTCAATCATCCGATTCCTACAGAGCAGCATGAAACAATGGAGAACCCGGTTACAGCTAAACACGCCAGACAGTAAAATAGAAACGGCCGAGATCCCCATCCGCCGCGGAATCTTTCAAGGAGACGCACTAAGCCCCCAGTGGTTCTGCTTGGCGTTAAACCCCTTGTCAAGGATGCTGAACACAAGTAAATACGGATACATGCTGAAGAAAGACAAGAGAAACCTACATAAAGTCTCCCACCTCATGTACGTAGATGACATCAAGCTATACGCGCCAACAATCACCCAACTCCGACAACTCATCAGTATAACAGAGACATTCTCCAAGGACATAGGAATGGAATTCGGCCTCGATAAGTGCAAAATACAGAAGAATAGCAAAGAAGATTTACCAGGCATCGAACTCGAAGACGGGAGACTACTGAAGACCTTGGACGAGGGCGAAACCTACAAATACCTAGGGATAATGCAAAAACGGCAGCAGGAGCACAAGAAAGTCAAAGTCCAGCTCACGCAAGCATTCCAAGAAAGACTTAGAAGCATTGTGAAGACGAAACTGAGCGGGAAGAACACCACGCAAGCAATTAACGCATATGCGGTACCAGTGCTCACCTACTCCTTCGGGATCATCAAATGGTCCAACACTGAACTAGAACAACTCCAGCGGAAAATGAGAACCATCCAGAGAAGAGCCGGACAACTACACCCTGCAACGGCAATTGAACGGCAAACACTACCCCGGGAAGAAGGAGGACGCGGACAAGCGGACCTCAAAGACTTACATGACAAGCAGATCCAGAGCATGAGGCAATACTTCCAGTTGAAGAGTCCCCGATCGCCACTCATCCAAGCCATAATACAAGCAGATGCAAATTACACGCCACTAAACCTGTGTAGTACCGAAGAGCGTGTCCTGGAAACAGCCAACGAACAGAAACTGAGAACTTGGGCCGGAAAACCATTACATGGCAGGCACTACAATGACCTGCAACAACCACACGTTGACAAAAAGGCATCAAATTCTTGGCTGGCCAAAGGCACTCTCCAGCCAGAGACAGAAGGATTCATGCTAGCCATCCAAGACCAAGTGATCGCAACAAGGAACAATCAGAAATTCATCCAGAGAAAAGACATAGAAAGCGACAAATGCAGACACTGTCATGCGGCATCGGAGACAATCCAACACGTGATGGCAGGATGCAAGATCCTTGCGCAGTCAGACTACAAACATAGACACGATCAAGTAGCGAAAATAGTCCACCAGAAATTGGCAGCGAATGCTGGCTTTCTGACAGAAAAATGCCCGTACTACAAATATGAGCCAGAGACCGTGCATGAGAACGAAACACACAAGCTTTACTGGGATAGAGCAATCATAACAGACAAGACAGTCCCACATAACCGTCCTGACATAACCCTCGTCGATAAATCGAATAAGACCACGTACTTAATCGACATAGCAGTACCCAACACCAATAACATACAGACAACCTACACAACGAAAATCACCAAGTACCAAGATCTCAGACATGAAGTACGAGATATATGGGGTATGGAAAAGATCCTCATCATCCCGTTAGTCATCTCAGCAACAGGGATAGTACCAAAAACGCTTGCGACGAATTTGGAGATACTCAACATTGACCCAAACACCTACATTGAAATACAAAAAGCCACAATCCTAAACACGTGTCACATTGTCAGGAAGTTTCTAGACATGGCACATTAAGAAGTGATGTAAAAAGAGGCTTGGGAACATGGCGCTCTGCCCGTGTGGAAAGCATTTGGAGAGACCTTCATCCAGCAGTGGATAGATAATGGTTGAATATGATGATGATATATATATATTCAGTCCTAGAGGCGGATCCAGAAAATATTTTCTTGTGCGCCCCTCAAAATGAGCCTTCATCAGTCCTAATATTTCCTGTACATAATGCGGCCTGCGAGCCGACAAGAATAAGCAAAATGAGCCCTTGGACTGCAAAAGGCTAAAGACCCATGACCTATGCTACCTCACACTCTTGCTACTAATAATTGCGTATATTATCTAAGCCTCTACATTATTACTTCATTAAGCACTCCGTAAATGAAAACTTTTCTTATTACACAACTTCATTTTACCATGCAGTTTTGGATCCTACCACTATACTCCGTGAAGAAACGGCCTTCTGACAAGATTACATAAAAAATTTTGAAGAGTTATCCTGGCCCGGCCATCTGATTGTCTCAAATAATTGCAAATCAATAATAATCTAGATTTTGCAGAACCATATTCAACAAGAGTTTAATAAAAGCAAAGGTCAATGAACAAATCATTAGTTTTGGAATTAATGCTTCAAAGATTTGACAATTATAAAAATGTTCTTCCAAGTCATTATTCCTTTCGTTGGGCCCGCATGCTTCTTAACTAGACACAGCAATGGAACGAACAGCAAATGCTAGAGAAAATACTTTTGCAATTGTTCGAGCGGAAAGCAAATAGCGAAGGCCAATTTAGTGACGATTGTGCACCATGTAAAGAGTTGATGTTCCAAGAAAATTACTTTTTGGGTGATAATTAGCAAAGCAATTTCGGTCATCAAGGTACAATATGGATACTAAGTGAAGTTCAGTAAAAATAATGACTATTGGGCAAGTAATAAACGGAAGCAATATAAAAAATATGATGGCCTCGTAAATTAGTGGTTCTGCTAAAAATCTTTTCTTCAATCTCATCATAAATCAAGAAGTTTATCTTTTCGATTCCACGAACAGAAAAATGTCTGTGAATGAATTCTGTCAAAACTATGCAAAGTTAAATAAATAATAGAACTTTTTAAACAAAGTTATATTTGCATATAAAACGAAAATTTAATTACACAATGTACATTTCCACCAGGCTTCGCTGGTCTTCTTCAGGAAGTTGTAAACAAAGCCGTGTTGCCACTTCTTGGAAGCGATGTTACCGGGGCGTCTGTTGATGTCGATGCGTGAAGGGTGGCCGTAGTGGGTAGTAGGGTGTACCAGGCCCGGCTAAAAAGCAGAGTTCTATTTTGGTCATTCACCCGGTTACACCAGAAATACGTCTGCTATATAAGCACACATAGGCACATTTTTGCAATGTTTTACTACTTTTGCTCTACAGAAATGTAACTTCGTGTTTCTGTTTTTTGGATGGTACTTATTTGTTGTAGTTTTTACCTGTTCAATTTTCGCGTGTTCACTTGTTGTTGTCTGGGAAAAAAAAAAGTAGTTAATATTTTAAGAAAAACATGTAATCTTCAGAGTATATTTTTCTGACCATATGTTCTTTTCAAAAATGTTTAATATTTAATCGCAAGTTTCGAGTCGGGCGTAGAATTTAAAATATATATATATATCTTTTCTTTTTTTTTGCGAAGTTCAATTTTCATTTTATACAAAAATTAAGTTAATCCAATAGAATGCGTAAACGTTAGTGGCGTAAAAAAAAGGATTTATGAGCTTAAAACTTCGTAATTTTTGAATTGCTGCGCTACAGGTATACAAGCATATACACAGGGACGTATACTCAATATTTGCTAATTGTGTGCAGCACGCGTTCCAAATAACTCCAAATTAATAATTTGAATTCGCTATTTTGCTATTCAAGCAATATAAAATAAAATAGAGCATTTTCGGAGTAAACGTTTCATAAATTTTCTGATTTTCAAAGAAATAAATTTATTTTTATTATAATAAATAAAGCCTATGCTTGATTCTTTCGTCAAACCGTGAAAACCTCTCCGAAATGGTGGACTTTCTTGAATATGACAACCACTAGTAAAAAGTTCTCTTCAACGAGCAATCACCAACACTATGTTTATCCCAAACATACGCGTACGTCAGAACTGCGCTGCCTGATATTCTGTTTAGCTACATCGGAGTGCTATAAATCGAAAGCACAGATTAAGGAGACTTACAGGAGAAAATATCTTCTTCAGTTTTTTAGAGAAATTTCTGAAATTGTTATGTAAAATATATTTCTATATAACAAAATATCACACCAAATTTGAAATTGATAGCATTTTTTCAATATTTTTTTCCGTTATTTTTTAAGTATCGATATTACCATTCTTTAAAAATATTCTGCGCGTTACATTCTTTTCATTAAGAACTTCAAAAACAAAATTTAATAGTGAGATTTTGATATGGATAATAAGACCTTGTGAAGATTAGAATGTGCCTCTATTATATCTTACAAAACAATACATTATATCAACATATATAAATTTATTTTTTTGCATTTTCCATAGTAAAAAAATGATAAAATTTATTAAAATGTGTAACGCCATCAAAATCCTAACACCAATTTGTTTTTGTTTTTATTAGAATTAATAAATTTGACACCCACGTTTTTCTGGCTCACACTGGAGCTTTTTTATTACGAGAAAAAGAGACATCGTCCCCGTCCTAGAGTTGAACCAGGGTCCCTCCCGTTAACCCCGAAGTGCTTTAACCGGTACAAAAAAGAGGACAGGAACAATGCCATTTTTCTCCATTATTCGGTAGTTGTATTAAGAAAGATAAGTTGTGCTAAGAAGGGTAACAATATCCTCACCAATTTGCTTATTCACATAATGTTGACGTGGTATAAAATTTTTATGAAAATGGGATAAAAAAAATTTCCCGCATGGAGTATTTTCCCTGGCAAGGAAAAATAGCTAAATACGTTTTGAGAAAACGTACAAAAACCATTGAACTTTACCCTAAATAAATTTCATTTATAAAAATTACATCATGGTCTGGAAGCTTTAAAAATGGACGGATTTTAAATTAAATTGATTTTATTTTTTAAAAATTTTGAAAGAAAACGATATTTTTCGAAAAAATCCGAAATTTCACCTGTAGGTCGACTTAAGAATCGTTGTTGCAGAGTCTGATTTTCTCTCACTTTGTAATTTTTTTCATGGTGATATGTGAATTTGTAACTTTTTTTCATAGTGATATGTGAATTTGTAACTTTTTTTCATCCTTACGTGCATCGTTGTATTTTAAATGAAATTTAACGTAATACGCAAATATGTTTTTAAATATTTGTCATATTTATTTTGTCACAATTAATAGTGTTGAAAATTTTTTAATCTGACCTTGTTCAATACTTATCACAATGATCGTGTTTAGTGAAATTGTACATTCATTTTTTAAAAATTAAAACTTTGTGATGTGCATTTTTGTTATGCCGGTATATTTTAAGAAGTAAAATTTTAAAAAAATAATGATTTTCACTACTTTGTTGAGTTCCTGCATGTTGCTCTGTTCAGCCCAGCTATACTTACTAAAGTATACTTATAGAGCTATACTGATTAAACTACACTTATACAGGTATACTTCAAATCTACCGTACGCCACTAATATACTTGTACAGCCATACGTTTGTAAGCTTTCACACAGCTCTACGTAGGAGTAAATAATCCACGTAGGATTAATAAATTACGTAAAAAAATTAATTAAAGTAAAATTAATTAAAGTAATAAATTACGTAACACCATTTATTACTCTAAAACTGAAATTTTGTAAGTTGTAAAATGGTAAGTTATCCCGATTTAAAATACATTTAGATATTCTACAAAAACCATCACTTTATAAAATGCCTTTTCATGATAAATGCATTTTTATACGTTTATAATTTTCAAAGATCCAAACAAATAATTTTATGATTGAGGCATTAAACGATCTATGATCTATTCGTTAATTAAATTACACGCCATAAATCGCGTGGCAATGCCCTGTCTCGCGGAAATATTCGAGTCACAGGATAGCGATGGTTATTTAACGTGTCATGTATGACACTGTCTTTAACTTCACTATTCCCTAAGTCTGAGTGACATCAAAGTCTCGTAATCTGCTTTCGAAGTACTCTAACATTGCAACTTAGCATTCATAACTCCTTCATGAAGTAGGTCGGGTGTTGAATCTCCCGTCAACTATCGTTGGCACTTACGGTCGAACAACCACCCAAGTTTGCTTGCGCCAAGGCTGTCAAAATTTTTTAATTATCTTGAAAACACCAAGAACCTCTCGGTAACCGGGTTTGGGGTAATGTAGTTATTAAGATGCTTCAATAAACTTTAGATGCAGAACAAACTGCCTAAAAGTGGAAAAGGAAGCTGAAGAAATTAAGCGGATCGATCAACAGGTTAAGCCAACGACATTTATTCAAATTTGATGTGGGGAAGAGGCAAAATCCAAATAACGAATAAGTGTTGAAAAATAAGAATTATTTTAGAGAGAGGAGGAATGAGAAGGACAAGAGTCTTTCAAATTGTGAAGACTTTTATTTGTTTGTTTTCAAATTTTATTTCTACCTTTTCACGGTATTTCTTTCATACGTAGACTTCGGGGCTTGAATTGAAGTATCACCTAAAGTTTATCACGTGTTGCAAAGACAGAAAACTAGAAAACTTACGGTTAGAGTGCTGACTAAGTGAGGTAAGATTCAAACGCAATTCACATGCAAGAAAGGTTCGGCAGATTTTTATTTCTAGTCTTTTATCATAATAAAGACGATATGCTGTACTGTCGTGGGTAGTTACTAGCGCTTACTGTATTATAACTTTTGACACACACACCTAGAAACTGGTACCATCCACAAGTACGCATACCTATATCTAGGTATTCATGCGTGCGCACGCACAAACACACACATACATGGGCGGACTTACCATTTTGCTGCCCCCAGGCTTCCCCCCCTCTCATTCCTACCCATCCGCCCCTACTCACCGGTAGGAACATAAAGTTGTTACATTCAATATACGCCAAAACCTTTCTATTGAGAGGGTTTTCTGATGGCGAAGAATATCACTACGAACAGAGCCGCCCCAAGTAGAACGATAGAATGCCGCCCCTACCAAATAAATATTTACTGTCATTTTAGAAAATATACTGGCAGAAAAAATGTTTGTAATTGATTTAATTAATTACTAATTTAATTAATTTATTTAATTTGATATCACCCCCCCAAATTTTGTCGCCCTAGTCGATCGCCTAGTATTGCCTATTGGGAAATACGCCCCTGAACACAGATGTACGTACGCGCGCATATTTTACGATTACTTTGCTTCGATGACCTCTCGATAAAAATGATGAAAAATAACGATTTCATCGATACAGAATTCAACAAAAAAATTATCTCAGAAATCACTTGAAACTAGAAGACTGAGAAAAAGAAATACAATTCTTTAAGAATGTTAGGTTAAACCTTTCGTAAGCTGAACCTAAATTACAGGGCGAAAAAAGAAAAGAAAGGAAAGGAAAAAAAACGAAACTTTTATGTTCGACGATTCGAAGGTAAACAACGAAAATTAAACTCTTGTTAGCCGTCAGGAAGTCAAACTTTAATTGGATTGTAAAGCAATGTCAAAATGAAAACGCTTTGAAAACAAGAAAATAGCTGAACGGCAATTCAATATTGATTTTGAGCGTGTTTTTTTATGTTGTTCACGTTAGTTTTACTTGTTTCGTTGTTGGTTGTTGATCTATTGCTCGAAAAAAGTTTAGTTTGCATGTTAAAAACCATTATTCCTAACGTCTTTATACTTAAATGCAGAAAGATGGTAACATACAACGTAGGTTTACGCAGAAAGTTCATAAAGGGGTTCCAGATTTATAATGACGTTTACAGAGCTATAACTTCATATATTTATATGTATATATACAAAATTTCCAAGCAATGGAGGGCACGCATCCATCATCCCCCTGCATACGCCAGTGATAAGCATGGATAGAAATAGGACTAAAAACACTAAGCCTCTTGGATGTTTAGCAAATACAATATTTTTGCCATCATTTCGTAGAAACAAGATTTTCTTAACGGTAAAAAACCGCTTTTACTGGGCATAAATTCATAAAATCCGTCAAGATTTTTTGCAACCTTCTTGTCACATTGTTATGCCAACATTTTCTCGCCAAACGTCGCCAAATAAACTAACGCTTTCAACGTTAACTTGCTTTCAATTAAATTGGATGTTTACACTTTTTTTTTCAAAATTTCAAATTTTTTCAGTAAATGCGACTTTACGAAGCGTGAAGTAATGGTTGCCGATTATTGCATATTTAAAAAAATAAGGCTTAGAAAAAAAATTATCAAAATTATCAGAAAAAATATGTCGGCATTCGAAAAAACTTTAAATTTTCACTCTGTCCACATAAACGCTCAAAAACGAAGCTACAAGGATTAAAACATATTTTTAGCAAAGTATTGAAATATAAAACTATGCACGCTCCATTATTATCAAGCGTAGCAATAACAATATTTAAATTGTTTTTGTCGTTATAAGAAAAGCACGGTATATATGACATAGTATTTATATTCAAAAACATGTCTGGTAAAGATACAATTACAATTTTGTTTTATCATTCAAAACAAACAGTGGCCAAGTATCGTGTATAAGTGAATAGAAATGGTAGTCGAAATTTTATAAATTTTTTACATATATATATAATTTAGTCATGTTGAATATGAAGACGTACCACAAGATTATCAACTATTAATCCATAAGGCTATCAATTATTAATCCATAACACTATCAATTATTAATCCATAACACTATCAATTATTAATCCATAAGACTATCAACTATTAATTTTATGAGGTAGTTGCATACTAGCAAAGCGAAATGTTTTTATGCTGAAGAAAATCGAGACATTGCTAATAAGTTAAATAATTGAATTGCACATCAGCTAGCTGTCCATCGCCTCCACTCATTAGAAAGAGCGGCGCCTTCTCTTTAACAAGTTGGTCGGGACGAGCGAGAGAATCAAAGCCAAGCGAGTAAGTTTATACCCATCGAAAGGAGAGACTATCGTTCGCTTAGCCAGTGGCATCCGGATGAACGAGAGAATCGAAACGAAGCGAGTCAGTCAGTGGCCGAAAGGAATGATGACATCAAACGAACACGAACAAAAACTAAAGTGATGACGAATTCATTCGAATATGTGTATTTACATTTACGTAGAAAACGATGTTTGCAGAATTAATCGATATTGTGTTTTCATTAAATGATCCTGATTTGAAAATTCTACAGTCCGGGATTTTTTTCCTTACTGAGCTTACGATAACAAACCAGAAAATCGAGATACTAATTCCACCACGCACGATTACTAAATGTATCGAGTTAGGCTTAAAAACAATCGAGGGGTTTCGAGATCTTCAAATAATCAATACAATCGACTAAAACACCTCAGATTCGCGCATCACCAAGTAGAACCTTCTTAAATTGACGAGAACCGATCCGGATCCTCCCGGTTCCGCACTATTTTTATGATTGTTTAAATATTAGTCCGAGCCCTTACGTGGTCATGAATTGCCAAAGAGGACATGAAAAAGTAATAAATTTGAGATTAAGGTCATGCATTTTGTTGTCCAGAAAAATGGACATAAACAATTGATATGATTTATCGATTCTTTTGCAGCCATTCGATTTTTTAATCGATTTATCATAATATTAGGGCTCCTGCACTTTTTTTTTGTTAGAAATTAAGCCCTCACCAAGGTAGTCACTTTGCTAGGTTCCACCGTAGACAAAGTGCAGGAAGCATGCTTTAGGTTCTCAAACATTTTATTCTACATTGTTCCAAGTCCCTATATTTCGTTATATACTCGTAGGTGTTATAGGCCTATTATATATAATATTTTTGCGTTAGCTGAGGCATATGCGTAATCTGGCTGGGGCAAGGAGCGCATTTGCCCCGAAGTTTTTTATTTTTTTAGAAAAGAGGCAAAATCGTACTTTTCCCATAATTTTTTTTTCCCCCAACCCTGTTTTCTCTATACCCACCAAGTTACGCCTATGAGCCGAGATATCCCTTTATAAGTATTATTCAAAAAAAAATATAAAGGCTATTATATATCACTACTACTGGAGCATAAACATAAAATTAGCAATAAAAAAAAGCAATTTTAAACATCATAAGTAATTTTAGACATAAAATAAGCAATAAAAGCGCAATTTTAAACATAAAATAGACAATAAATCCGTATAAGAGGGTAAGTAATACTTTTCGATTGTTACCTGGTATTGTACACGGTTAGTCAACTCCATACAGTGGATTGTCATAGAAAATTACAAAATTTACAGACTTTTTTTTTTTAATTTCGCCGATATTTTACAAATTTCCTGGGTTTCCACGGAAAGCACTTTAAGAAACATTGCTCTGTGACATCTTTTACCGTGTATATCTGCCTAAGAATTTTAAACATTTCCAACATCATTGATATTTTGTATCTGGCATTATGGAAAGCTTTGTAGATACTGTAGCGTAACAACCATTATTTCGACACTGTCTTAAGGTTTAAAAACAGGACGTTTTGGGCGGCCATTTTCTCCCTTTGTCACGTGAAGGCAGAACTTCTTTTCTGTCAATCGTTCTTCACATGACAAAGGCTGCAGTTGGCTCCTAAAACGTCGCGTTTTTAAACCTTACACCAGTGTCGAAATATCTGTTACCATGGAATCTCCTGATAAAACTTCGCATTGTTTTGTTTTGGTGTAGCATGATTTCTGCACTTTATTATGATACACTGGTAAAACTGAAGTTTGATAACTTCTACTTCATATGCTGCTTCATCTTAGTCCACTGAAAATAGTATTTCACTAAAATTCAACTGAATTTCTTCATCTATAGATTATTGCAGTGGGCCTTCGAAGTCCTTAATGTTATAAGCTAATTTAATTAGTTTTAATTAGAACTTGAATATATTTATTTTAAAACATCCTCTGATTAAGTTTTTTTGCATCTAAAAGCAAGGCTGCCCCATGGGTTACGCGCTATGTGCGCCACGTACTCTCAAGAAATTTTGAAAAATACCGAGTACGCGTCGCAGATTCCCATGGCTTCCCAGGAAAATTTTTGCATTTGGCTGGATTTTTGGGCAGCCAACAAAGTTCAACTCTTTTTGTACTCATTTACAAATTTGAATGTGAATGGAATGAGGAAAAGCCCCTGAGCCCTCAAACCTCAAAATAATATCCTGCGTACGGCTAGGTGAGGAATGAAAAACTGATGACAGTGGTAACTGCCACCTTGGGCTTGGATAGACGATAGACGACCAGTCAATGCGGCGCTGTGACGTCACCAATTCCAGTAACCCCGCAATTACAATATTCTTTAATTATGATCGCGCCGCATATTCTCAATTTTCTTCGGGACAGCCCTGTCTAAGAGATACGTTTCCCGAAATTATAGTAGCCAAGTAAAGCATATTCAGTGGATAGGCCTATCTAGTTTGTTTTTTTTCCATTCATATTAAAAGCTGAGATACACAGCTGTTTCCAATTACAGGAAATGTTTTAAACTATTTACAAGTGTGTTTTTACCCTAGACAAAATTGCAATATTCGCAGGCTGTGGCAATCCCTTCCACATTCGCTTTGTCTTCCCCTCCTCATCTACTCACGTTAGCAGATGACATAGACTAAGTCTAAACCTGAATAGTTAAAAGCAGTAACTCATTAAAAAGCACTTCAAAATGATTTCACAAAAGTTAGTAAATTAAAAAAAACCACTTGTATCCAAACTTTAACGGACTTCTCTAAATAAAATGCACGCGTCAACTCAATGTTTCATCCTACCCAATATCACAGTTTCTCAAATGCGGCCATAAATCTACATAAAAAATTCTTTGTTTCATAATCAGATGAAAAAAAGTCTCAGAAAAAATATCAAAATATATCAAAAATCAAAATCTCAGAAAAAATATCAAAAAATATCAAAAATCAAAATCTCAGAAAAAATATCAAAATATATCAAAAAATATCAAAAATTCAGTGCGTATATGTAAGGCAGATGATAAATCTGACATTTATCTGGCTCTAATAAATTCACGGAACACCCCAAGAGGAGAGTTAGGATCTCCCACTCAACAGTTATTCAGTAGAAGAATTAAAGGTGTTCTACCGTCCACAACGAACCCGTTAATCCCTAAAGCCATTACCAACGTGACTGCCAAATTAGGAAGACTAAGAGAAAGAGACAAGTTATACAAAGATCGCACGGCTAAAGAGTCGCCACCTTTCGTCACAGAGCAACAGGTACAATATAGAGTTGGTCGTCGTGACTGGAGACCTGCTAAAGTAATATCCTCTTTGAAGGAACCCCGATCATTTATCATCCGAACATCCGACGGGAAGCAACTTCGAAGAAACACTTGGTTCTTGAGATATTCTCCACCCTTCAATGCTGCAACATCTGACTTTTCTTCCGAACTCTGTCGAACAATACCAACCAATTCACGAGTCCTGCACGCCTTGTGAAAATACTTCTGTTATACATGACATTTCATCTGATATCTTTACTTTCAAATCTGATAAAAAAAAAGATAAAATTACTGTTCTCCTATTCATTAGTGTTACAAAAATAATGCGAACTGGGGCAACCGAAATCGAGGAAACTATGGTTTGTCATATTCGGTGGCAGCATGGACTCTGTCAGACTTTATGAAATCTTTACCCATTGCTGTACAGGTGGATTATTCTGTGTTCAGCAATATATTAAAATATCTGTAATCTATGTGTGTGATTCTCCTGAATAAAGTTTCTTACCTTTCCTTATCCTATATTTTACCTAAATAGGGGAGAGCTTCGCAAGAAGCTACTGCTTTCTTCTCGCGTCCATTTTTAATCATGATTTTTTTGTCATTTATCATTTGAATAATCACGTTAACGTTATCTAATTCTTAAAAGTCTCAATCGAAACATTAGAATAGTATCGAAACTGATGTATCAACAATAACTGCGTGTATTTTGAATAAATTATTTCTTTATTTATATTTCGTTCCATTTTATAACAAAGAGCACAAAAATAAATATATCTTGATAGCTAATAAAACAACTTGAAAAAATAAATGGCCAAGTTAATAAATATTAATTATTTCTGCCACTAAACTAATATCTTATTAGCCAAACACATTAATTTGGCGTCAAACAAAAAGAAATGTCAGAATAATAAGTTTGGTGACAACAGCGACATATAAATAATTAAAAACAAAAGTTAATTAAATGGACTTACTTTGGTATTGAGCATTACTTGTAGGGAAAGAATAATGTGATTTTCTTAAATAAAATAAATGTTTCTTCGGCGAATTTAATTAAAAAAGCATTTACCGCAAAATCGCTCTCCATAAGCCCATTGGATCACTATTCTCTTTGCTATATCATGTTATGGTTAACATAATTAAAGCTTATTAATTTGTACTAGTTAATATTCTTAAAAATGCATGATAATCCCGAAATGTAACACATCGAATTAGTAGTGACGTTAATTAACAAAGCAGTTTTGTGGATTTTTTACCTTGGTTTTGTTTTTCTTATCTAACACGCGTTCGATGTTAGTACCAGATTTCTAAAATAAAAATATATATTTTCTTTAAACGTATCACAGCCATGCTACATTTTTTAAAAAAATAGCTAATTTGCGGATCATATTTTTTTAAAAAAAGCAATATATTACCTGTACAATGATACAATTTATTTAATTTATTTTTTATTTTTTACGTTTAATATTTATAGCATTTTTTTAATTTTACCTGTGTGCGACAATTTACTTTGGAAAACTATAAAGCGTAAGAACAAAGAGCATTAAGATTGAAGTTGAATCTTTAAATCTGATTTGCGATACAAAAGAGGTTCCGTTCTCTGATTATTGAAATTTCATTTCTAACAGAAGTCCCTGGATAAATAGTTAGTTTAAAAAATAATCGAATTTTGAATCGTGGATGCAATTTGATTTCAATCTTATTTGTTCCAAATCTAATTTGTTTTTACTCCCAGGTTTCAAAAATCCATTTCTTTGTCCACCACACAAGGTTAAATTTCCTGATACATGTTAATTTAAATTCCAAACAAAATACATTATAGTAATCTGTTTTAAAAATTTGGTCCTAATTGGATTCACGCTAGTTCAGAAACTGAAGATAACGTAAAATATTGCAAAGGAGAGAAAATGAAGACGGAACTCTCCCACTCTCAGTTCTACATTTTGCCTAGGCAGGCAAGTCAGCTGCTTACTAGGGGCCCCAGCTTTCAGGGGGCCCCTGGTGCCCCCCCCCCCCCTCATTTTCTGATCGTTTTCAACTCTAAATAGAGTAAAACATATTTAAATTCTAATGCAAAAGATATCAGGCTTAATTAGGTCTCAGAGCTGTATATATACAGCACTCTACAGAGTTAGAAATTGGTCACTCTATGGACTATAGTGAGGTCGTTAGTTCCTTTGCAGGGAAAAAAAATTCTCCATGTGACAATATAATTTGTATTATTGTATTGTTGCCATGTAATTTGTATACAATTAAATGCCACAGTAGTTTATATAGATCTTTAAAGTCAAAATACGTTAAATAAACAAAACGTAAATATTTTTAATGTTACAAAAACAAAGTGGTCGTGGGCCCAATTTGTTTAACGGCCTAGTGGCTTTGGACTTCTAAGTCCGGAGCTGCCCGTTTTTGAAACGTACTGGTATAATTCTAAAAATTATAATTTGAAGCCCGTTGAAAATAAAAACGCAGAAAGGAAGAGTTTTATCTTATATTTATTCGTGAGTATATTGATTGACTGATTATATTGGATCGATGATGACGAAAGTGGTGATGATACACATATGATTGTATGTAATAATATCATGCATAATTTATTATATTTGTTCACTCAATCAAAGGGACGAGTAAGATCAATGCGACGAAAACAATTCACTCCGATCTTTCCTAACTTGATGAAAAGCCCCTATTCGAAATAGTTTTACGCTTATTAAACTATTTAATTGATTTTCGTTGCATCCAAAAACTTTTCGTTCTTCCCTCGATCCACGCGAAACGAAAATTTTAATTAAACTCCGTTGGGTTCTATTAAAGTGTTCATCTATATCCAAAACCATGGCCGTCTTCAGACGGTTCATTAACCTATGATCAAACACCAAGCGATTAATGAACATTATTGCAAATTTAATCATTTAACATAAATCAATCTAATTATGTTCAATTGCGTCTCAATTGATGCCTGAACGCTCTTAAACCTATTGCCATCATGAGTGATCACGTGTTGTATTAAACATGTTGAAAGCAAATAAATAATTCAATTTCCTTAAATATTTGAGCATGATCATGGCAGACATTTCCATAAATAATTTTACTTCAGCAAGGGTAAAACTTACACGAATGTTGTTTTATATGCAAGAAATAATATGGAAATGTTGGCAGAGAAAGAGGCACTGTGTTTCCATGTGAAGCAAAGGTAAAACTTATACGGAAGGGAAATAAGAACTATAATCGAATTCACACTATGTGGCCAAAAAATTAGGAACATCCTACGTCGCAGTATAATATCGTGTTGAACCTCCTCTGGCTTTGATGACAGCAAATGTTCTAGAAGTTACTGAAAGCATTGAGTAGAAATATTAGCCCATGATAACAAAATGGCAGCTCTTAATTTCCTCAGATTGGATGGTGGTGTTCTGATCGAACATATTGTTCCACCTGGTCCTACAAATGCTCAATTATGTTAAGGTCTGGCAATTTAGGGGGCCATACAAAAAATTGGAACTAGGAATCATGTTTCGCAAACCAATTTGGGATGATTCTAGCCCAGTGGCTGGGTGCATTGACCTGTTGAAAACAGCCATAAACGGGTGATCTGGTCAGCATCGATGTCGAGGTAGGTGAATCTATCAACGGATGTTTATAGTGGAACTAAGGGACTAACAAGAAAACTATCCCAAGTGTATCCCTCCGATTTTAATGAAATTTGGTGTATTTGTAGAGGAGGTCAAATTGTTGAATACGTATTTTTTTATCGGCTAAAAAGTATTTTTAGGGGATGAATCCGCTCCTCGAAAATCCGCCATATTTTTGTTTTTTCGCTATAACTTCTGAACAAATCATGAGAGCGTAATTTCGTAAATGTACAAAATTTCACAGCCTATCCACTGGTGTAAAAAAAATCGTTTAAGAAATATGATGAATTATAAAATTCAATTTTCATATTTTTCCACAGGGGAAGTTGCGCATAGGGGCGACGTTTT
>QLNU02015359.1:22836352-22855229 GCA_006491805.2 Dysdera silvatica | reverse complement strand
TTTTGACACTGGCGTAAGGTTTAAAAACACGACGTTTCGGGAGCCAACTGCTCCCTTTGTCAAGTGAAGGCATAAATTCTGCCTTCACTTGACAAAGGGAGCACTAGGCTCCCGAAACGTCGTGTTTTTAAACCTTACGCCAGTGTCAAAATAACTGTTTGTTATGGAATCTCCTGGTGAAACTCTGTATTGTTTCGTTAATTTTATAACTCATTATATTTTTTATACATTTTTTTTACACTGATTGATAGGTTGCGAAATTTTTCGCATTTACAAAATTACACTATCATGATTTGTTCAGAAGTTATAGCCGAAAAACAAAAATATGGTCGATTTTCGAGGGGCGGGTCAACCCCCTAAAAATATTTTTTAACCGATAAAAAAATACGTATCCAATAATTTGGCCTCCTCTATAAATACACTAAATTTCATTAAA
The DNA here is from genome assembly GCA_006491805.2 of Dysdera silvatica. Lineage (NCBI taxonomy): Eukaryota > Metazoa > Arthropoda > Arachnida > Araneae > Dysderidae > Dysdera > Dysdera silvatica. The sequence continues at coordinate 22,854,793 of QLNU02015359.1, read as the reverse complement.
ATCGAAGGGATACACTTGTGATAGTTCCCTTGCAAGTGTATACCAGGAAACTGCTCCCCAAAGCGTGATTCCGCCGCCACCCGCTTGCACAGTTGTCACATGGCATGCCGGACACATGGCTTCGTGCCGCTTGCGCCATACATGGACCCGGCCATCAAAGTCATGGAGAAGAATTCTCGACTTGTCAGACTACACAACCTTCTTCCACTCATCAAGTGTTTAATGTTGTGGTCCTTTAACCCACAAAAGCCGTTTTTCCCAGTCTTGCAGCTAAAGCAAAGGAACTTTTGTTGATCGCCGGCTACTAAAACCAATTTGTTTTAACATCCGTTTTGTAGAGCTTACCGATATGGTTTGAACTGAAATTTGTTGCATTGTTGTTCTTCTATTGCAGCCCACAATGCGTGTCAGTCACCTGGCACCTCTTCCGTTCATAAGCGATTTTCGCCCAGTATTCCGCTTTTCGCCCGAAATTTTTTGACTTAGCTACCATTCGTTGAAGACTTGAGACATCGTAGAAAAGCCCAGAAGGTTCGGAGATACTGGAACCGGCCCTTCTGGCACCCTCGACTGCATTCAAACTCACTCAAATCTATTCTTTTGCCCATTCGTAGGTGAATTGTAACTGTCACTGGTACTTTTGGCCAGGGGAAAGCTTTTTATCAGTGAATTCAGTTTATTACTTCGACGCACATGCTGCACGAAGAAATCGAAATTTGAGCGAGGGGTGTTCCTAACTTTTTGGCCACTCAGTGTATATCAAAATGTTCGAAAGAGATTAACATATCTTTTGGTTTACGCATCACAATGTAAGATTTATAGAAATGTCAACATAATTATATTGGCTCCGTAACACTCCCTTACGTGCCCAAACTTAGCTCCGCCATTGCCAAAGTCCTTCGGCAAGCCAAATTCAAAGTTACCTTCTCGCCTATTAACAAGATTTTGCCCTCTAGACTCAAAGATAACATTTCCACACTCCAACGCTGGGGCGTGTATCAAATTTTTTGCCAGTTCGGACTTTCCTACATAGGACTGACAAAACGTGCCCTCATGCATCGGTTGAAAGAACATCGCCGATACGTTGAGAAAGGTGAGGTGCACAAATCATCCATTGCTGTTCACAGCCACGAACACAACCATCGCTTTAACTTTTTTGACGCTCGTATCATCCACCAACCTCATTCACCACTTGAACTGGACTTCGCCGAAGCTTTCTTCATTAACATGTTTCGTGATTCCATTGTGAATGACCACAGCTCAACTCCTTCCTTCAGCTCAGCTTGGCGAAATGTACTCCACCTAACTCCTTCTGATATTAGTCCATAGTCCCGCCATAATTGCCACCTCTGCTGATATACAGCCAACTTTTCCACAATTTGGTAATTCTGGGAGGAGTGGCCGCACCACAAAAACCACGTATTACATCATTTCCTACTTTTGGTAGTCAACATTTCACTTAATAACTCAACTCTGGTTACATCCGCGAATCAACCTCGTTTGTTGACGATATTCCACGTGTTCACTCCCGAAGAAGGGCGAACTTTTATCGCCCGAAACGCGTAGCTCGAACTCAATCTTGCCATAAATACGCTTTTAAAACGTTGTTTTTTGTCTCTCATTTATAATTTAAAGCGTTAATACTCAAATATTATTTTTTTTATAACTTCATTTTAGGTTATACATGATACACATGTATGATAGTACTACATTTATGTAAGATAAATAAAGGAAGCATGATTATATTACGAGACTATAATATTGATATATCTATTCGATCGTTTATATATGATAAAAATATAATTTAAAAACAATAGAAGATCATTTAGATTTGTACCTCTGACCCATGTCCATCTGGACAGAATGGGTGAAGACGGAAGTCTAACAAAATCCACGCTGCCCAGTAGAATATTATATATATCTTATCCATTTCTCAGTCTTATTTTTATGGTAAATGCCGAAAAATGTATATGAATTTTATATTGTAGTTCATTTTTTATTTTCAATCTCAGATCTTTATTAATAAATTGGGAATTTATGATAAAATTAAAACATAACTGAAATACAAGAAGCACACGAGCGCATGAGAAACCGAGAGAGCACTGAGTACAGAAAAAGCTATTGCACATAACTATTACGAACAATAGCAAGATCTGACAAAGAGCACTGGGTCCTGTAACTACACTGTGCAAATATGAAATACTTAAAACGAACAGCCAATTTCCCTTTTCGATGTAACATTTGCCATAAAACATAAATATATTAGGACATAGAGGGAGTAAGGCCTCCAAAGAATATAGAGGGAGTAACACCTTCGAATAGTGAGCAGGTTCGAACTTGAATATTGGCACGCTATTCAGAATAGCTGAGAACAAAAAATAAAAAAGCGTTGCAGGATGGAGAATTGGAAAAGGGTCGTTCAAACGAAGTTGTCCGTTATTGAGAAGTATCCGTTAAATAGGCTTTATCGTATCAGCCTTCCTATTACATTTTCTGTGTGTAAAAAGATATTTTCTTTTATTTTCATAGTTTGGTCAGTTAACGGTGTCTGGAACAAATGGTCAAGTAATTTTTCGATTGGTGTAAAAAAAAACATTAATTCTTCTAGTGTCAGAAATTAAATTTTTATTTCTTAAAATACTCATAACCGTTTCAAGTTTTCGAAAACTAGATTTGAAGGATGCCTTTTCAGAAATAGCGTGACATATTTGAAAAATCATAATTTTCGTTTAAAACTGTAAAAAATACATGTGGGAAAAATGGGGAATCAAATTTTATCGTGATAGGATAGACTTCAATGATAATTAATGCTTCTTTTGCAGGATGTAGCTGTTAATTATAATTAGTCTAACAAGTACTGGTTTTTATAAATTTATTTTCCATTCATGGTTAAACGAGTATATAAGTAGCGTAAAACTTTGCTTACAGGGAAAACAATGTACCACCCTGCGTAAGGGAGCTGTTCAAGTATTACGTAAATATTTTTGGCTGGGTGGTTGAAATTTGCTTATTTTTTTCTGATGACAGGAAAGGGGGTCAGCATTGCGCTTACTTTTACGACATGGAAAATAATAATACGAGCGCACAGTCACAAAGTGACAACAGCACTGCAACAGAGGCGTAGCCAGGGGGGGTTGCAATTCCCCCCATCGCAATGAAATTTTGTATATTTAACATAGGAATATATGAGTTGTAGCTCTGTAACCCCTCCCATTAAGCCTATAACCCTCCCCTTATGAACTTTCTGCCTACGCAACATTTGGATGTATCACATACATACATAAGATGTAAGATACACGAAATATAGATACACGAAATATAAGATATATAAGATACATGAAATATAAGATACACGAAATATAAGATACATGAAATATAAGATACACGAAATATAAGATACACGAAATATAAGATACATCAAATATAAGATACACGAAATATAAGATACACGAAATATAAGATACATGAAATATAAGATACATGAAATCACAATTACATATTTAATTATGTAAACCAGTATCTCTCAACCCTTTTTCGCTAGGGGCCACCTTCTAGGCTCCCCGTGGCCCTTCTGACATTTATAAATTATAATAAATGTGTTATTTTTAATAAATGTATATATTTTATCAAATCCACTTGTTTATTCCATACTATTTGCATACAACATGTAAATTGTTTCATAATGGTTTATAATAATTTTTAGTAATATTTTTTTTAATGTAGGTAATAGTTTTGTGAAAATCTTACGTAAGCATGAGGGGGCAGGTATTTGATTATGTTTCTTTATGATAGAAGCGGGGAGTATAAAATGTTCAGAAATGTGCTCATGTAATACTCGAACGGCCCCAAAATGCAATTTGTGTTTCTCATATTCATCTCACAATAGCTTACTCTTCTAATAAAAATGTAATTAGTATCGTGTTCTGTAAAAAGTAAACAGTTGAGCAACTTGTAAATCTGCTTTTCACCAGTCTTGCGGTATCTAAGCATTTGTACGTTCGAAATTAAAGCTATATGAGGATTTGTAGGCCAAATGCAGGCACTTCGCTTCGAAAATTCAGATGCTAGTATTTTCTACAATAAACTTCAATGATGTCCATTTCTAACCGTTTTAAGATCATTACTCAAGCGAATTATAGAAGACAGCAAATAGCGGCCGGCGCAAACGTAAGCTTAACGGTCATCTACCGTCTCTTGGGATATCACAATCTCTCCGCATTTTGGCTAATTCGATCACGGCCCATTGGGAATCGAATAACATATCTCGATTAAAGGAATAAGTCTAATTCATTGCAAGTGATTTCTGGAAGCTTCGACGTTCATGAACTTCATTATATATTTAGAGTTCGGGAACCATTAAACAGTAGTGTATTGGTCAAATAGGAACGCGTTTTAAACTAATATTCCTGGGTGTCAGGTTTTTTCCATTTAGAAGCTCAAACAGATCCATGTTTATGGTTTGGGGTCAAAATCTCGCGTGAACAAAATATCAAACGGACAAAATATTGAACTGACAAAATACAGTCTAACTTCGATTTAACGATACCCGATATAACAGAGGCGGATCCAGAAATGGACGATTTTGGGGGATATAAAATAGGATATAACAAGAAAATTAATGTAATTTTCTAATCGTTCGTTAAATCAGGGTCTAAAAACTTGTTCGTTAAATCAGGGTCCGAAAAATTTGTTCGCTAAAAGCAGTTAAATTGTATTGCGCTTAATCATTATACCAAACCAAGAAAAAAAAATCCATATTTTTATGGCTATATGCGGAAACTTGCTAAATGCGGGTTCGTTATAAATACTTCCTATTGTAATTTTACATCCCACCCCCTAAAAAATACCTCTCTTGACAGGCCTTTGCTATTATTAAAAACGATGCTAATTGATCAGCACAAGAGCATCTTTGTGGTATTACCCTCAATTTACAGTTGCAAGTTTAAAATGTTTTCCTTTTTTTTTCTTTGTGTAATTAAAATTTAATATTCTTTAATTTAAACGATGTCACGTAATAACTATTGTAAACTAAAAGTTGTCAAATAAAATTCCAAAAAAATGAAAATAAAATGAATCGATTATTTTTTCCGTTCGATATTTTGTCCATGCGACATTTTGTCCACGCGAGATTTTGTACACGAGATATGTCGGCCGCGAGATCCTGTCCCATTACCCATGTTTAAGCCACTTTCAAACTTCTGATTTTGGAGGTGATAGGAGACCAGCTGTTATAGAGAATGCTTCCCAAAATCCTCGTTTAGATGCAAATTAGTCACTTTTGAAGTTGTGGACTTCAAAGAAAACAGGTGGAGGTAAGCTGTAAGAGCACTGATATGCAAATTTATGCACTATTTAATTATTATAAGACAGCAGAAAACATTAATGCTTCCTTCAAGGAAAAAAACGATGGTGTATTTTTAAAAATAAAATGAGTTTTTCTAAAAACCTTGTTATATGTTCAGAATACGTTACCCCGTTGTAAACTATGTGCCCAACGGACCATGAATACCAGTTTAAAACTTAAAAGTGTGAGTTGCACAGTTATAAGTTGAGTAAAAAAAATAACGGATCTTTTATTTCCATTCGAAATAATTTTTATAATCAATGATAGTTCAAAAAGAAAAAAGGAAAATACGTTGAAGATTAATCCTCTCAAAACGTGATTTTTAAAGAGAAACGGTATTTATGCACTGGCAGTCCCATTTTAGGCCATTTGCCTTTCCGTCATTCCACCTTTGCGTCTTCCAAGAATTGACACGTTAATCCTTTCCCCAGTAGGTCTATTCGGTCACACAGGTCATTGCCTATGTAAAATTTTATGTATACTTTTATGTCCGTTATATGTTCTTTTCGTGGGGATTATACGTGCTCTTTGCATAGGATTTTACGTGCTCTTTGCGTTGGGATTTTACGTGCTCTTTGCCTTTGCATGGGATTTTACGTGCTCTTTGCATGGGATTTTACGTGCTCTTTGCATGGAATTTTACGTGCTCTTTGCATGGAATTTTACGTGCTCTGTGCATGGAATTTTACGTGCTCTTTGCATGGGATTCTACGTGCTCTTTGCATGGGATTTTATGTGCTTTGTTTGTGCATGCGTTTAGTGAATACTTTGTACTTTTAATTAACTTAGTTTCGTTTTGACTTTACGGTTTTTAATGTCGTGAAACTCCTTTTAACGGATACCTCTCAGATACGGCCACCCCACTTTTACTGTCAGATAAAAATTCCCCCGGCGGAAATTGATTTACAATAATGTATCTCAAACCCCTGTTAGCCGTCACCCTTAGAAACGGACGCGGACTCTGTTTTCATGGTTCATTCCATTAGACTAGAACCCCCGTACGGAGAAATTACGTTTGTACATTGACCTTCAAAGCGCTTCTCACCGCAAGAAACTAAAGACAAACGGGAGAACAGCTAAGAAGAATTTTCTCTCCCATTGACAAAGAGTGGAAACTGACTCGGGTTCGCCGTTTTCAAATGAGTAATGCTTAAAAAAGACTTTGATAATAAATAAATCATATAGTGCTGCACTGCGAGAAACTAATAAACAACTAGCAATACAAAGCTGCCACAGTTCACATTTATTACTATCGTTTACTCGACTGCCACACAGGTCCTTTAATTGTAATGACAGAAAAGCGGTTGATTTAATCCCAAAATTAAAAAATACATTTCGAAAGAGAAAGGCTGGTGAGCAGAGGCGTAGCCAGGTGGGTTTGGGGGTTATAACCCCCCACCACGATGAAATTTTGTATATTTAATATAGGAATATATGAGTTGTAGCTCTGTAACCCCTCCCATTAAGCCTATAACTCCTTTATGAACTTTCTGCCTACACCACTGCTGGTGAGTAAAACCCACTAAACAGCTATTGATCATTTTTTTCTTAGGTAAATAAATTTTAATATTTAACATTGTTGTAAATTTACTTATTATATTCAACAAATTACGTTCGTTCGAACAAATTACGTTCGTTGTCTTAAACTTGTCTTATTAGCCGAAAAATACATTAGGTTTCGAAATAGAGTACTTAGATGATTGAAATGTAATATTTCGGTCACTTCGGAATGACTTCCCCCTCTTTTACAGCCAATTTGTGACCGCTCATGTGGGGTTTCACTCTACATGATTACATACTATGTTCATAGTTTTATTTCAAGAAAAATGTATTATGTGACCTTAACTGCACATTGTGTGTTTATCATAATTAACCTTTCTTCAGAATAGCTTTATTTACCCATTCATGAAGTATTCATTTTACGACAAATCCGGTTTAGGTCGCGTTTTTCGACGTAAAAGCCAGGTTTTTCACGGTATTAATATTTTGACTATTGTCAAACGAACTCGCAAATTATTCTATACTAAAATCATATATTTTATTCTAGTATATTAAATATACCGCGATATATTATGAAATTTGTAATTTGATTGCTATCACGTGTAGTGATATAATAACAATATTAATAATAATACAAAGTTAAACTAATATTAATAATACGAATAATATTTTCAGACCAAAACCTCTCTTCAACACATTAAAGTATAGGGAAGAGACCTTGCTTCTTTTTAGTCTTATGAGTTGAAACTAGATTTTAGACTTAACTAAAATTCACGAATGCAAAAAAACTTAATTCGTGCAAAACCCCTGTAATGAACTTTTTATCTAAAGCTTAGCATTAAATTAAGCTGCAAGTCATCACATACAAATTATCAAAGTTCGGGTAAGACGATCAGACACAACGACAATCAAACCAATTGGCAATTCAAACTTATTTATTTTAGATATACTCTAGTACTACAACGTTGACATTGTTCATTCATAGATACTATCTCTATAATCAGAAAGCAATCGATGACTTCAGGTAACTAATGGAGCACTTCCGCCGGCCACCAGCACCGTCGCTGAAAGAATTGTACAACAACCTTTAATTCTAACAAATAATGGTAATAAATGAAAATATACTAATAGTAAACTATAAAGTTAATCAAAACACTTAACCTGGGCTTGTAGGCCCAAAACCAATCCTGGAGGTTACTTCCAGATAATGGTCTCATCATCCGAGTTATAACAATCGCTTCAGCTGAATTATCTGTAATTATATTTTACATTCTTCAAAGGAGATATTCACAAACTCTTATTGTCCAACTACTCTATAACCTCTAAACTGTAACAATTTTGGTTAGTACATCAAAACAACACTCCTATTAAATAAAGGAGTTAGTACAAAAGTCTATTTCAAATGGTCTTGCTATGTATCTACCCTCAACATCAGCACTACTACAACACTTAAACTATAACTAAACTTACAGTCGTTTAGTTCAAATAAGAGTGAAAGTACTTATCGTTTCAAGCGTCAGGTCCTTGCTCCTCAACTTGTCCTACTCCGGGTCATAGAATCAGTCCTGCTTGAAACATCCGTAGAATCGGCGCAAATGGCCAGGTCCGTCAGCAACTCAGTAGCTTCTATTCGAAATAGCTCGGATTGAAGCAACTCAGTAGCTTCTATTCCAAATAGCTCAGACTAAAATGTACCTTCTACTGGAGTTTAGCTTTTAAGCAACTCCTTCTTTCTCTACGATCTCATCTTGAACGACTTGGCAATCAAGAGCAGACTTTCTACAGGCCAACAATTCCCGTACTTCATAACGAAAAGAAACCTCAACTTAAAGAACATAACTTCGTAGCAGAACTTCCAAAACGGTCAACACTTCTCCGGCAGTGCAGCGTTTCACAATGCCCATGATATACACACACTAGACCGTAGCGCGCTGAGATCTGAAGAATGCTGCCAGAAGGGGCAACTTTCTGAGCATGTACGTAGACTCTTAAATGCAAGCACTTCGCCTCTTCAATACTAGCAATGCCGAAACACACTATAAAATAGCTAACAAGATTTACTGTCGCAGATTGCTTCTGGCTAGATTTACTGTAGCTGGTATAGCTCCCTCTCGATATCCCCGCTAATATAATAATTTTATTATGAATTAGTATTTTTATAAATAAATCAGTACTTACCTGAATCACAGAGACCGAACTGGGGACACCCTCCAGACCACCACCCCCGCTCGTCGCTTCGTATCCTGCCGTTTCGACCACATTCGATGTGCGCTGTCTGAATCAGTATATGTTTATAAGTATAAATTATACTTTTTCCCCTCACCTAGGGATTTATACCCCTTATTGTTATGCAAACACACACACACACAAAATCTAATCCCCCCCCCCCCCGCATCCATCACGCATACACAGAAATGCGACAGGAGAAGCTATTTTCTCCTGTTTTTCTAGCCAAGTAAACCTTATCGGATGGAAACATCCATGCACATGCATAGAAGGTTGCTCCTTCCTGCAGCATCCATCAGATCTCAGCACCCACTGCTATAATACACGCAAGCAAGCCCGTTGGCGCGCTCAACCACTCGAGCTCCAATCGTTACATGCTTTTTGGAGATGTTAGTACGAACGCTCGAGCCAACTGCTAAACAGCAACTTCATGATGTTTGATGACCTCACATTCACCACAGAATCAAGCAATTTTATTTACATTTGTCGATGGGTGAGTCTCGGAATGCCCAGTTGGTTTCTTATTTTGCAGTAATGGAAAATTACAATTGCACCCCCGTGAAAAACATTTAATTTAGGACCTTTCTGGCAACAGCAATAGTTAAAAAACATCTCCAAATATATCTGTTGTCACAGGGAATAACTGGTTAAGTGTAAAGTCGCAATTTTTCAGAGTGGCGCTTTTTTTACCTTAGAACATTTTCTGTATATATACAGTTTCTGAAAAAAAGAAATTTGGTTGATATCAATGGGACTGTAATAATGTTCTAAATTTAATGGTTTGAAGAATAATTAATGTGCTGAAACCTTGTGCACTGAAATCACAGTGAACTTACTTTTGCCATTTTTTGACTTAACCACTTATTCCCTGTGATCACATATATGATCAATTATATAACTATGCATTCACGGAACGTACTCAAAAGCTAAAGGAAAGAAAACGAATGCGCTATTATCAACGTCCACTCCCGGAGTTGTTAAAAAATATTGTTTCTTTTAAAAGTCAACTTGCGTCTTATTTCTGTTCCCATATTCACAATCTTCTGATGACAAGCTGCACAGTGAAAAGCTGATAAGTGAACTGAGGTAAAAATATCAGAGACAAAGGCAATCGGAAATTGTTTTCTTAAAACAAATTCTAACGCGGAAGCCGTCAAGAAATTATCGACTTAAGTGCAGTGTTTCTCAAGTTACGTTCCTTAAAATTGGCAATTGTTAATAAAAAATACAATAAAATGATTGAAATATATTGTCTGCATTGATTTAGAGCCGTATAAAGCACAAGTGCTCCAGAGACAAGCGTATACCAATTCATATATCACCGAAATCTTGCTTTTTTTGCTTACAATCACCAATACAGTACAATCTTGATTATTCAAGCCTCATTTAACTGAAATAGTCTACTGAACTTTTCTTTTCAGTTGACATTTATTCTATACTTTTGACGAAAACGCTTATATTTCTTTTCTAATATACTCCGGCCTTAAGAGAGGAAAATCAATGCAAATGATAGGTACCAGACACATATACAAAAATATGTATACTTTGTATATACCGAATATACAAAGATATTTAACCATTTCTAAAGTCATTCATACTTTAATTATCACGTATACTTCGTGCAAATTTTCCACTATAAAAACAACATTTCAGTAGTATGCATTTAAACGTGTTTTCGGATGCACGTGGTAAGTTCTTTGTACTTTTACATGAAAAACTGAATTTCTTGATTTTCCGAAAACCGGTTTATCCGAAATGTGGTCCGCTCCCTTTATTTCGGATCATCGAGGTTCTAGTGTACTTTTTCTCAAAGCAAGACCCTGAAGATCAAATAACAATCTTTTAAAAAACATCTGTCAATTTTCGTTCGTTTAGAGAGAAATCGGGCCTTTAAAAGGACCTTGACAAAACGTTTCATTTAACTCAAAATTTTAATTACGACACATTGTCAATAGCAATTAGAAAACTGTTTAAACATCTAAGATAGATATTAAAAATCCCCCATGAAAATTGGTCTTAAATCTGCTTTCGTAATTCAAATACTCTGCAACAGGCTCGTAATATTTTAATTGTCTTTATCATTACGGCTACAAGTTTCATAATTTCTAATTAGAGCGTGATCAAAACACTTTCCAATATCCACTTGTCAAAATCCACTTGACGGGATGCACTTTAGCAGTTTGGGTGGAAGTTTACTTCGAGGATTGTTCGCCAGAGTCTATCAAAGAGTTAGTCAGAAATGGAGATAAATGGCCACGGATAATATACAGCTACTGACATCCTTTATAACCGTACAGCAACCATGGAATTATCTTACAAAATATGTTGTTTTAAACATTACAATGTTTCACTCCTCAGAGCCAAAAATTAAAATCCTTATCACAAGGGGGGGGGGTTTGATGGTGATTGTAACCCCCATCGCAAATGAAATGTTGTATATTTAACATAGAATATGTGAGTTGTAGCTTAACCCCCCGTCATTGAGCCTGTTCCCCTTATGAACTTTCTGCGTGCACCTATAATCCTTATCCCTATATTTTAACCTAAATTACAACATATTTTAACTAAATATACAGTAATTATTAATAATCATCCGGCTTATAATCCCACTTTTAAGACTGTAAGTGACTGATGGGGTAAATTTTAGTTGTTATACAAGGTGCTACCATGAAATACATTTTACCTATCGAAAAAAGTAGATAATGCAAAAATATATTTCTATCGAACTTTACACACTTGAATCCACTTTCACACATAGTCGCCATCCAAATTGAAGGACTTTTCATATCAAGACAGACTTTTACCATGTTTGGCGCAGTATAGCCCAGATGCTCTTGCGCCATAAAAAATCCAAACAAACAAACAAACGTTTTACGGTGTTTTCTTTATAGAAATCAGCCCCTAAAGCCTAACTTGTTTTTTTTAATCGTCTGTACCAGCATTTTTACCACCCATTTCGCACAAAGTCAATTAAATCTCAAATTTTACATCACAATTTATTTCTATAAAAATCGTGAAATGTTAGGAAATTGTGCTTATAAGATAGAAATTGTAAACACCTGTCCTAACAAATTTTCTAATCTACTCTTCACAACAAATATACGTTGACTCGAGACGAGTTGTTGCAGCTGCACTACTCATTATGAATGGATTCATTCATTCATTCGTTCGAACCTAACGTTAATTCTAACTCACTTTCTAGTCATACATTACAATTTACCGGTGAACTACAATTTTGACTATACATTTAGTATTGGTGAACATTTGACAGTTATGGCATTCAAAAATATGACACAACACTTTGTTTCGTATCTGGTTGCCATACCAATTGCTTCAAGACTGATTACGATTCTTGGCTAACTTCAACGTGAACGGCAACAAACAAAACGTCTGAGACACTTCGATCTTAAGTGGAAGATGTCTGATGCCTCCAACTGCTCAAAAAGACGGTATTTACTTTGTGGACGAGCCCCATACGTACCAAGGGATATGATAACATAAAACAATCGCTTTTTCAGTAAATAAAAATATAAAAATAATTTTATTTTATCAACTATCTTGAATCCGTCATATATTTCATAATCATATGTTTTCATCTTCAAGAATAAATTACTTTGCATACGCCATATATTTCCATCTTAAGAATCAATCATTTCACATCTTTCATATATTTGCATTATCATATATTGCATGATTATCGATTTCTATCATCAAGAATCAGTTATGTCGCATACGTCATATATCTGCATAATCATATGTTTGCATCATCAAGAATCAGTTATTTTGCGCCCCCCTCGGTGGCGCAGTGTGGTAACGCCTTCTCCAAGTGCGCCGCTAATCCGGGTTCCCCCGTGCAATAAAGAACGCTTACTCAGAGATCTCATAAAGATCGCACTGCTCACTGGGTTTGGTTCCCTAGGCCTTAAGAGGTTCGGATTCCTCGGAAAACAGTAGGTTCCGGCCCAGCATGACCACTGTAGTCTTTGAGCAGTAAAACAAACAAACAAACAGTTATTTTGCATTTTTTGTGTCTGTATTTGCATCATTAAGAGTAAGTTATGTTGCATTCTTCGTATACTGTGGCCCTGCGGTGGCGCAGTGTGGTAACGCGTTCGCCTAGTACGCCGTTAATCCGGGTTCGACTCCCAGTGTACAAAGAACGCTTACTCAGCAAAGATCCAGCTCACTGACCACTAGGTAAGAGGTTCTTCCTCGGAAAACAGTAGCCAGCATGACCAAGTCTTTGAGCCGTAAAAACAAACAAACAGTTATTTTGCATTTTTTGTGTGCTGTATTTGCATCATTAAGAGTAAGTTATGTTGCATTCTTCGTATACTGTGGCCCTGCGGTGGCGCAGTGTGGTAACGCGTTCGCCTAGTACGCCGTTAATCCGGGTTCGACTCCCAACAGTGTACAAAGAACGCTTACTCAGAGATCTCATAAAAAGATCGCACTGCTCACTGTAGTCCGGGGTTTGGTTCCCTAGGCCATAAGAGGTTCGGATTCCTCGGAAAACAGTAGGTCCCGGCGCAGCATGACCATTGTAGTCTTTGAGCCGTAAAACCACAAAACAAACAAACAAACAATCGTATACTGCATTTGCATCATCAAGAATTAGTTATTTTGCATTCTTCATATACTGCACTGGCATCATCAAGAACCAATTATTTTGCAAAATCAGCTAAATTTTAGCGCATTGTTATTCGATGCCAAAGGTTTTGAACATATATTTCCCTTGTGCCTAGAATTTCATATTGATGTGAATCTGACGAACCTCTTCGGGCTATTATCTCCATAAAAAACTGGGAAAATAACTATTTAAGATTGTCTATCATGTTCAGCACTGCAATATATAATGCGACTGTTTTTCTTAGGCCAATTGCGCGAAGGGGGAAAATATGTTTGGCGCAGTATAGCCCAGATGCTCTTGCGCCATAAAAAAGCCAAACAATCAATCAATATCTGTCACGTTATTCATTATAACTCCTCGTGTGCTGCGGTTTCTTTTCCTGAGCTCAGTTTCAGTGAGAAGTGCAAAGAATAAAATATAGAGAAAAGTATGTAATATTGAATTTCACATGCTTTTAAGAAAATTTAATTTTTAATCTGGATATTTTATTTGAAATTCTGATTAAATACGGGGTAAAGTTCATAAAATGTAAATTACATAAATTGGAAATCAGAAAATGTATTTACCCAGAATAAAAATGAAATTAACTTACTCGAAACCAGTTTATAACTTAGGTAACTTAAAAATGTAAGTTACATAAAATAAATTTATAAAACGTAACTTACATGGTATATGCGTAATAATTTACCAAATACATATACGTATAAATATAAATAATGAAATTATAACAACATTTCTGACACTAATACGGAATAATACCACAATTTCGTAAATAGTAAAAAAATTGTAAATTGTTAAAGCAACTTTAAGCATGCAATTTTTCGTTTGAAGAAATATGTGGGTGGATGTGTGTGTATCTGAAAAAAAAAAGAGTATTTAGTTTCTTTAAATTAGTTTAGTTAAACTAATATTTTGAAACCAATCTAAAAGTAAAAAGAGCTTCCAATTTGAGCTTTTATGCGATGTGCAAAGTATCGTAAAATAAGGAATTAAGTGCTTCCGATCCTGTTAAGAGAATTTTTCACGTTTTTCAACAAGATTTGGCCGCGTAAATTACAATACGTGAGCTGTGAGCAAATTTTTAAAATGTTCTTTAAGGAAAGGGATACGACAAAGAAAATGCGTTTTTCAACTAATCAACGCAAACGACAAATTCAACAGCTTTTTAAAAACGTTACCGTAATATATTTAATAATTAAAGGTGTTGATTTGGCGAAATTGATTAAGACAGATAATCAAAGTCATTGACACGACGTGTATGTCAATTGCTTACGACATCGTGACGTTTTGTATGTAAATTTTCTACTGTTCATTGGTTTCTGCCTGTTACTCTGGCAAAGATAAGGTTTCCATTGAATTTATATTACGTGCATAATGAATTATAATGCATCTTTGGACAGTAGCCTGGCATATAAATGATGCAGATTTGCAGATAAATTAGAGACTACCATTCAATATTGCATATGGGTCTTGGTTTATATGTCTTCTGATTAAATGAGATTGAATTCAACGCCTACGTACAGAATGCTACGTGTTGGAATAAGATTTTGTCAAATTAAATTTGGGTTACATATATAAAGGCGAATATTATGATTAGAGTTTCTGAATATACTTCATAATGCATTTGCGTTAAGAGGTATATTAACGTAAATGCCTTATGTGGTATATTAATACATTTGCGTTATCTAGATATACTAAACACGATGTATGATATACAGTAAAATACCATGCATAACGCATGTCTTGCGATATGTAATTGAATTCAATAAGAAATTAAGTATAATCATGCACAGATAATAGGTACTATACTCTTCATCCTCTATAATACGACATATAGCAAATATACGTATTATATAGGCACACCGAAAGCGCAGTTTATCCACTATCCTATGCAATTGGTTAATGTGATCATAACCTCCATTGCGACACAATTTTTTATATACAGGGTGTATACAAAATGGCGGAAAAAGTTCACTACACGATTCCTTGTGAAAAAAGGAATAAAAAATGTCCAGTACAATTTTTGCTTTCCCGTCATACTCCAACTTGTAAGTTAGAAGTCAGTACCCATAACTTTTTTGTGGACTCTTCCTCTCTCCAGAGCATTCCCACATCATTTCTTCCATTAACGTATTGCAATTAGAACAGGGACTCATCAGTCCGCACTAGTGATGGGCGATTACGAAATGTTTTTACAATCGAAAGAATCGCAATCGACTCAAATTTACATTCGAGTCAACAGTTCATTCGTCCTTGAACTTAACAATCGAGATGTTCAATTGAAATCGCTAGTCCGCTGCCCAACCATACTTTGTATAGGCCTGAACGCATGGCGTCGTTGTCAATTTGGTGAGTAAATAATTAGATCTAGCCGAATTTTCTGACATCCAGGCGAATGCTATAATATTTATTTATAGAATCATTATATAGGTTTTAGAAAGCCTACAAAATAGAATGCCGATTTAACGAAATCCAAACGATTTGCACTTGTTTTATTTATTTATATGAGTAATTAGTTTTTATTTTATTTACTTTGTTTTTGGTTGCTCTTGTTGCAAATACACACGAACACCATTTTCGAATTCATTGTACGTGTATAACTAAAAATTATCTACTTAAATCTTTGTGCCGATTTTATATGAGAATCATAGAAAAATGATATAAATTATGATATAGGACATCGCATTGAGTGATTTAAAAATGGACTCTCTGGTATTTTAAGCTGCATTTTTAGTTTTAAAGTTATTTATAAAAATATTTAAATTATTTTTGCCGTTATAAGAAATGCACAATAAATATATAGTACACGTTACAATATTTATATTCAAAAGAATGACTGATAAAAATGCAGTTACAATTTTGTTTTATCGTTCAAAACAAACACTGGCCAAATATCGTATATATAAGTAAATAGAAATGGTAATCGAAGTTTTATAAGTCTTTTTATTTACGATTACGCGATGTATCGAGCCAGGTTTAAAAACCATCGAGATGTTTCGAGATGTTCAAATAATCGAGACGATCGAATAGAACATCTCGCAATCGAGTATTGCTAGTCCACACGGACTACTTCCCGTCTTCCAATTGCGATGTTTTCTCATCCATCGTAGTGATATCTTCTAATACCTTTCGCGGAATGGATGTTCCAGCTCCTACCATCTTCCTTAATGGCCCATGCTTAACGTCGTACGGCATGCCAAATTTAAGCACAGGTTAGCGGATGTACCATAATTAAATTATGACCTTACCCAATTCAATGTTGTTGTTGAAATTGACGCGTGGAAAGAGACAGTCGCGCCTCCCTTTAGGCTTCGATTACTTATTCGTAGCCACAGAAATTTTCTTACTGCCTTACAGTTTTACCTGATTTCACTTGCTCCACGTTTATTCGTGCTACTGCCAAACACACGAATACTGAAAGTTTAATGTAGTCATAAAGAAGGAAAAATCAGTGTCCTGCTCAATCGCAACTGTACTTCTCTTTGTGTATCTGCCTCTACCATCTTAACTTTAGTATGGGTGGTACATAATACATATACGCCTTAATTATTTTCAATTAATGACTAATTTCTCTTCATTCCCTTACTAACAACTACAATAACCCCGTGTTTCCATTGATGGCCAAGGTGAGTATAATAATTAGTTTTTTTTTTTATTATGCAACACACGTATACATAAATCATCATCAGAATCATCAACAGCCATCAGAATCATCAATTTCCAATCCACTGGAAGGTAGAGGTCCTCTCTTATCACACATCTGCGTAATATGGTGAAAACAATATAGAGGAATTGTATATATAGCTATACCAGAAAAAAATATAGAGGCCTATATATATATGCGTTTAAAATTTAAAATACAAGCAAACCGTCTATGACGTCAACATTCACATGTTAAATCAAGCAACAATACTAATCAACGTATGTAATGATATCAACGCTGATTTTATAGCGTGATTAGATGGTAAAACTTTCGAAAGAAAATAAATATTTCTGCGTTCGGTGGGACCTGAACCCACTACCTTCCACTTCAGGTCCCACCGAACTCAAAAATATTTCTTTTCTTTTGAACGTTTCATCATCTAATCACGCCATAATATCGGCGCTGGTATCACTACGCCAATAAACGTTGATTAATATTGTTGTTTAATTTAATCTGCGTAGTGTTCGATTTATATAAATTCACATGTTATTAAGGAATTTCATGAGATCTATTGCTGTACATTCAAATAGGTAGAAAAATATTCTTTTTCTGTTAAGTACGAATATGTACATATATTTAAATATAAAATTCAAAAAATGCTGATTGTTTTCGATAATTTTCAATAGAATAGTTGCCTTAATTTTGATGTCTCCATTTAAAATTTATGTCTTTGAACAGGGTGTTGAAAAAGCAGAGCCCCAATGGCCGTATGACGGTCTATTTGAGTAGAAGGGAATTTATAAACGAAGATGGCATCGTTCAGCCTATTGAAGGTGTCGTTCTTGTGGATCCAATTAACTTAAAGGATCGCAAAGTGTTCGCCATTGTTGTGTTGACTTTCCGTTATGGAAGAGAAGACGAAGAAGTGATGGGCTTGAAATTTTTTACGGAAGCCATTCTCGATTACAAACAGGTAAATACACGTTTAAAGTTTTTCAGTATTATTGTTAATCAGCCAATCAACGGGATTTGTGCCAGATACGCTATAATACTATCTCGCTTAACAAGCAGTGCCTGATTTACGCAGGGTAGCTGCCC
>QLNU02015359.1:22800050-22834610 GCA_006491805.2 Dysdera silvatica | reverse complement strand
TTAAATGTTATATACTTTCGATTAGTTCATCAATAATGCACGGGGCATGAAGCATTAAATAATGAAATTTATTTCAATATTAAATGCTTAAATAATAAAATAATAAATTAAATTCATTCATATCCATGTGGAATTTTCAAACAATTTCTAACAAAAATAAATAACTACACGTCCACTGGGACCCTAAGTTTTTCCAATATTTTTAATCTAAGATTGTAATCAAGAAATCAACTTGTAGTTTGTCAAGACCAATAATTGAGAAAGTTCCTTGAACCTCACTCAAACTCTTCCTCGTCAGTTTCTTTTGTATGAGAATCGACAAACGTAATATGGCGACTTTCTGCAAATAGTAAAAGACAAGATGTTCTTTTGTTTGCCTTTGATAAACATCAATAAAACTGGACTCGATGTAAGGAAAAAGAAATATGAAATTTGAAAAAAGCTGCAAAAAATTTAAGAAGAAATTCCTAAGCTTAAGAACTTTTTACATAGCCGAAAAGAAAATGAGTGAGAAAGTCCATAAATTGATCGGCAAACATTGCTTATTAGATTCTTTTTATCCACACATACGTTGAAAAATGGAAATTCTTCACACTCAGTAAGTTTTGGAAATTTATATTCAAAGAAAGATCTTTTTTTAAACTAAACAACAAATTAAACATTTAAATTTTTACATATACGTACACTGCCACTCGAGTTTCGTGCGCTAAACGAATTAAATACGCCTTTTGGGCGGAGCCTCCGATGATACGTGTGTACACGCCGATGACAAATCGAATAACTACATAGCAACCAAAATTAACGTATACGTAACTACAAGCGTCTTAGCAACGCGCTGAGCAACAATAAACAACAAAGAGATATTATAATTGTATGGCAACAATGCTATAACCAAAACAATAATTAAGAAAGTTATGAGTACAAGCGGCTCCAGTGGCAACAGTTCAGGAAACCCTTAATGTGAAAAGCGCATTAAACTTAATAATAAATTCTTTAAATAATGCAGAATTCTTGATATTAACAATAAAGTCTTTGAAGAAACATGTATAAAGAAGCACCTCAAGTGTGTTCAGCACCTTAGCTACATGACCTTGCGCCCCTTACGGAACCATACAGATTGCGACCCTAACCACGCATATATTCTCTGCTGTTAATTACCTCAGCCGACTTTGCGCCCTTCCTAGCTTGCGCCCTTTGCGTGGGCCTTCCACGCCCCCACCCCTAGCTATGGCCCTGCGTGCGTTTCAAGATAAACAAAGTGAAAGGCGGTCTCATCAGATTTATAATGATAAAGATAGATAGCACTAAGATTTTAAAGAAATGATGGTAGAGGTCGAATAACAGAAAATTTGTTTGTATAAGATATAAAATAGGAGAAAAAAAAGACTGAAATACTTGGGAATGTTAATAACAATAATAAAGTATAATATGATGATAAAGTCGTACTTATATGAAGACAGCTCGTATGGTACGTAGAAATCTCTAATTATATGAAGCATCTGTGAAAGGACTTAATTATTAACTAAAAGAAGATAAATCCAATATGGACTGTGAATTTGGAGCATACTACGCAATAGTAGTTTATTTAACTGTATACTGCGGTAATTTCACGATGGATTTCAGAGGCTGGCATCCCTTTTGCCCACAAAAAGCAGATTACAAATCGCACTTCTTCCTTGGACCATATGCTCAGTCTGCTCGCCATTTTAAATGGATGCCAAATGAGTACGCATTCGATCTTCCAGACGGAAAAAATAATAATACAGGAACGTCAACTATTATGAGACATTATAGTCAACTTTAAGCGGTAATGTGAGCAATACATTTGATGGAATAAAATAGTGAAACTTACTTTCTGATATACCTTTATAATAATAGTTTAACATGTAAAGTGTTATGTAATTACATATTGTGAACAGTTGTTGAGTTATATACATTAAATTCTTCGACATAACAAATAACCCTTTCGATTCCAACAAGCAGATTTGAATTGGAAGAGAATGGAAAATACAACTTGCGTGCTGCGAGATTCCTTGCCAGAGGCGTGAACATAAAGAATTAATAGAAAATTGATTTATTATGGGAACGTAAGTTTCCTTATAAGTAGATTTACTATAGACAAGTAAATAATAAAGTAAGAGAAACGAAATGGAAGTAGTAAGATCATCTTTCCTCTAAATTTGGGACTAAATTTAAATATCTAATCACAGAATAATTTATTTAAAATCGCGCAAATTCTCCGGAGAAAATATCATAGAAACGCATTTTTTTAAACCAAATCTAGGAAAGTTATAAATTAGAAAGAAGCTTTCAATTTGAAGACGTAATTTAAATATCTATTTTCTGACGACGCTATAGAAGTAAACAATAACGATCGATCTGTTTCGAAGACCTATAGAATTTTTTAATTGACTATTCCATGACGTAGTGTAAATTATATAAATAAAAAAAATTAATGGAGAGCTTTTAAATAAGAAACATGTAACACGATGTTAAAACATATAACGTACTAGAGTTGGAATTTTATTCTTCTAATATTTTATACTTCTAAATACTTCTAAAAGTTTACTAGTTATCACAAAAATTATATTTCACAGGGAAAAAGATGTCGACGGTAGGTATTGACAATAAATGCACAAGACTGTGATCAGTTACTTATTGCAATTCTGAGGTTACAACTATGTCAAAATAAAGTTCGCTGATACACGTATTAGAGCCAATAATCTCACAAGGGAAGCCTCCAACGTGCCTGTCGCACCCGAAATCGAGACCCACGTAGTATGAGAGATCCATACGAGGAATGAACAAAACCGAAAGAATTTTTCTGTAACACCCAATTACTGATTTTTTAGGAATTTTTAAAATTTATGTAATTACACTAAAATGCAGCTTTGCGCTTAACTGCAAAGCCGTAAGTAAGTCTTCGGTTAGGGGTAGTTTTACTTTAATTCGGATTGTTTAGCGAATTTAAACTTTTAGAGTTTTTAACTTGATTGGGGATTTTCTTCGCAGACTATTTTACCCTCCATGTGGTCAACTATTTGCTTTGGTGGTTGAAATATTAAATCAAACTATAAATTCCCGTGATTTATTTTCTGCGATTCTAAAACAATTCAATTAATTACCTTTATACTTCTTATTTAACTATTGGACAATATAATGTCATAATTTATTAATTGATAATACATTATACGAATATTTAAATATGCCAAGTTTTATCAATATTTTGAAATCTATTTTATACTTAATCATTAGGAAGTAAGGGACTGTTGCATTTGCGATAGCGAATGAACAATTAAATGAGGGTAAAAAATTATTATCTAAATTTGAAGAAATAATTTTGAACAGAACATTTATTGAAGAGAAAATAACGTTAGATTTTGAAAATAGCGAAGCAAGAAACAATAGCAACTTAGATTGCAATTCCAATGATAATGACTTTGAAAACATTATTTTTGAAGATGAAAAATCCAATAAATATACCTCTAACAATGAAAGTTGTAAAGAGACTTGCAATTTGCAAGAAATTAAAATATTGTAAATTTTTACACTTCTTGTAAAAGAAACGATCTTCAACAAATTCGAAAACGTTATAGAAAAGAAATAGACAATAAAACCATGGTCCGTTTTAAAAAAAATATTTCCAAATTATGTACCAAAAAAGAGAAACATAAGTTAATTAAAAGCTCAGTGTTAGAAAAAATTCATTACGCCAGAAGTAACCATATGGCAGTTCATGATACAGACTTAAAGAAATAGGCTTATCAAAAAGCAAAGGATTTTAATTTTGTAAAACGTACAATTTCAAGAAATTTCACAGATGAAATAAAAGAATATAATGGTATTACAACTTGTAAAGTTACAAAATATACAACGGTAGCTCAAAAAGAAAATAACAGAGTTCTTGAAGACAGCGCTATTGAATTTGTCTTAGCATCACGTGATGAATTTGCTCATTGCAGGAGTAGCCAAATATTTAATGCTGATCAGAGCTGACTCGAACACTTTTTGCCAAATCAGCGAACATTATCTTGCAAAGGTGAAAAAAGTACCGTAGCTTTAGTTCAGTCAACGTTTTCGGTGACACTTTCCTATACTATTATGTCTTTATTATCATTGGATGGGAATTGACAGACATTGATTGGGAATTGACAGACAAACTGTTAATATGTTTACGTGAACCTAAAGGAACTTTTGTGCCAAAAGTAAAACCTTAAATATTTCATGCCACCAGCGTTTACACAACATGCACAAGATCTGGCAAAATGACTAAAACAATTATGATAAAATGGCTTTCAAATTGCTCCTTTCCCATTTTAAATCCTTCCCTCTTGCATCATTTTAAATTCTCGGATTGGATCGACTGATCTGTCTACGTATAGTGATCTACCATATAATTGCACCAAACTTCATATTCCTCCAGGCGCAACAGCTTTCATTCAACCTTTAAATGTTTACTTTTTTTTCGTCAGACAATTTTCTTTTTAAAAAATTACAAACTACGTCACTGTAAATGAAATTCTAATAAAATTAACTTATCGCAACGAAATAATAAAAATGCATTCATTAGTTTATAATCAAATTCAGTCCAAGGAGTATAAGCATATATTAATCTACCCTTTGTGTGCTTGCAATTACACGGATGTTCCTATTGAATCATTTGATAAAATTTTATCTCTATCATTTCACGTCGACCACAAAGAATGTGGTTTTAATGAATGCAAAGAATTTCCCTTTTTAAAATGTACGCATTGAAATACAAATTTATGTTTTATGATTTTTACATAAGTTAACAATTTCATGAGTAATCAGAAGATTTAGTACTTTAAATTTATGTTATGAATTTCTTTTACGTTAGAATTCACCTAGGGAGAATATAAGACATATGCAAATGTGGCACTGCACAGGGAGGAAAAATTCTAATTTTTTGTTCTCTTAGCAGCAGAGAAGTTAAAGAAAAAATATTCTTATGGATTATTTTCTGTGAGAAATAATAAAAACTGATTAAAAAGAATGTTACATGGCAGGGATGAAAAGGATTATTAAAATACGAATAGGAAGATACTTTAGTTAGAGCTTGCTCAAAAGAAAATATTGTTATTTTTCGCCAAACAATCCAAATGAATGTAAAACTACCCCTGACTGAAGACTTCACTTTACGGCTGTGCAGTTAAGCGCTAAGCTGCGTTTTAGTGTAATTATGAAAATTTAAAAAATTCATAAAAATCAAAAATTGGATTTTACAGAAAATTTCTCTCGGTTTCGTTCATTACTCATATGAATCTTTCATACCATATGAGCCTCAAACTGAGGTGCGACGGGCACTTCGGAGGCTTCCCTTGTCAGTAAGCGTATGAAATACTGAAACAACTGCAAAAACCGCTAACTTCATCGTACGAACCCAGGCAAAGAACGCCCCTCCGAATCAGCATTACCAGAGCAGCTAATAGCTAAAGTATTTAACTTAAAAGTATTTAAACTCATTAATGACGTGCAACATCTGAACTATTTAACTATTTAGGATTTAAGTATTTAACAATTAATAACCTGGATTGGCTAATCTGAACACTAACATCTCGGTTTAACAAAGCCAGAACATTTTACTCTCAAACTGGAACTCACATAATACAGAGGGCAAGTAGAAGCTCACTCGAACGGTATAGGCTCAGCATCAATACAGGAACCCCTAGAACTTGAAATGATACCAAGAACCCTAAGCACCAAGTCTATTGTTCAATAGTTTGAGAATCAGCAGAGTTCAATCCCGGAAATTCAGTATTAGCATAACCCTTTAATTATATTATTAAAAAATAACATTAACACAGTAAACTATTAAACCTTTAAACCATTAATAAATAACATAAAAGTTATCTCACCATAACTTGTCCGACGGGGTCCTACAACACCTCTCTCAGAAGTCAACAAACACGTCCAGGTCGACCCGGCACTCGAACTCTGATTCTTCCAAATGATACCCACTAGCAACTTCGTTGACGTTAAAACAACCTGTGACAAACACTCAGGAATTTCATTCGGCGATCAGCTTCAAACCGACTCAGCTAAGAACAAGCAAAGATCGGTCGCAAGTACTTCCGAGAATTTGACCTTGCGCCACAAGACTTTCTCTTTAATACGTTAAAACAATGCTTTGCGTTGGCAAAAGAAACAAGAGCAAGAGCAAACAGGAAGAGAGGGACTCCACTTCGGCAGTTCGAAATTAAATATCATAACATCATTACGCAAATACGCAAAAACAGGGACGGCCAGACTGACGTCATCCAGTCTCCGACGCCCCTCTACGTTAACTAAGAGCTTAACACAACCCACCTCTACGTTAACTAAGAGCTTAACACAACCCAGTTTGGGTTTGTTTTTTGTTTTTTTACTTCACTGGTCAGAAACACGTCTCCGATTCATTATAAACCCTTTCCATTAAAAAAAGAACCCATTATCATGATAATAAAAACGATCGGATGTTGCGATGTGTATTTTTTAAATACGAAACTATTTTCAAAGTTGTTTAAAAATGTTAAAGTTTGTAAACAAATAACTTTCAGTATTTAATTTAAACTTGAAATTTCGTGTTTTGTGTTGAGACACATTAAAAATTTCTCTCATTCCACATCACTTCCAAGTGGAAGGTCATGGGTTCAGGTCCCACCGAACGCAGAAATATTTATTTTCTTTCGAACGTTTCACCATCTAATCACGCCATAACATCGGCGCTGGTATCACTACGCCAATAAACGTTGATTTATATTGTTGTTTAATTTAATCTGCGTAGTGTTCGATTTATATACTTAACCTGTAATTAACAATTTTGACCATTATCTTCGCGTGTAGTTAATGACGACCATTTATTACATTTAAGTTTCACATCGTCGTTTATATTTTCGTTTCAGAGTTAAGATAAATGGTCAAAATTGAATAATCTGAAAAAGCATGATGAAATATTAGTTTTTGTTAGACTCTAACACATATTAGACATAAGTAGCATATATTAGACATAAGTAGCATATATTAGACATAATTAACATATATCAGATTTAAGTAGCATATATTAGATATAATTAACATAGACATAAGTAGCATATATTAGACATAAATAACATATATTAGACTATACAATAATTTCTGCCACCCACGTATATATAGCTCAAACTAGAGCTTTTTTGTTTTTGGAGAAAAAGAGACACTTTCCCCGTCCTGGATTCGAACCAGGGTCCCTCCGTTTAGACCGGAGTGTCTAAGACACTCCGGGCTAAGACACATCCGGCTTTTAAGACATAGGCGTAACCAGGGGTGGTTTTGGGGGTTGTAACCCCCCATTGCAATGAAATTTTGTATATTTAACATAGGAATATATGAGTTGTAGCTCTGTAACCCCCATCATTGAGCCTATAAATGAGCCCTTGTGAACTTTCTGCATACGCCTATGTTAAAACATCGAAACCTTTTAGCATTCAAGGAAGTGTATACCGCTCATAATGACCTGTCATAAAAAGTACTTGCAATCCGATTACAATAATGCGTGGTGTATCTATCCTCTCTCTTTTTAAACCCAAATGACATTGCCCAGTCAGCAGGAAAGTATACCAGAAAGTATTAATACAAGGAGTGTATTGATACTCTTTACATTTATGCCATAAGT
Organism: Dysdera silvatica; assembly: GCA_006491805.2. Taxonomy (NCBI): domain Eukaryota; kingdom Metazoa; phylum Arthropoda; class Arachnida; order Araneae; family Dysderidae; genus Dysdera; species Dysdera silvatica. The sequence goes on along the minus strand of QLNU02015359.1, from coordinate 22,826,959 downwards.
ATTTATACCTCTAGTCTAACGTACGAACAAGAAAATGAAGGTATTTACGAGTAAATTTGTCGTGACCGGACCCTTGTTTTAGAAAAGGAGAATTTGCTGGTTCCTCTTCTTATGAAAAAAAGATTTGCCGAACTGCGGCATTATAAAGGTTGAGAAACACTATGTTAGAACATTGAAATATTGGTTATGTTAGAGCATTGAAATATTAGTCATGAAATTTTTCTGCACCATTTAAGTACTTCCAAAACTTTCGTAACTATTATTCTAATGCTCTTTTAAAATAGTTTACCATTGGGCTTTTAAAATGCACATTTTTCAGTGATTACTCAATTCTGACCATTCATCTTTCCTTGGAAATGAAAAATGAAGCGATGATTTGAAACAAGAATGTAAAAAAATATGTCACAAGTGCTGCGCGCATACTTGTCATTTCCTAATCAATCTCCCTTCGGACCCTTTCTTTCAAATGCCAGTGAACCAGAGCTTGCATTCCAAAAGATGTAGTTTCACTTCGTTTGATTCTTCATAAACGAAGCGTATCAATTAATTTTCCTTGCGCTATGTATGCTTCGAACTTATTCATACTCACTTCTTTATAATAATTGATATCTTACACAGAATTCTTGAAAATATTCGTGAAATTTCGGCACAAATCCAAGTCATTTTCTTCGCGGATCTTTTGATAGCAATATGAAGATTTTGTACCATTTCTTTTGTGTACATTATTCCCTCAACGGAGGTTCTGTTCGCCACGGTACTGGGAGTAAGGTTTAGTACTTTGCCGGTGAAATTTTCGTAAGTACAGGGAGTACTCTTAGCTTATTTAATTCTTCTTTAAAATTTCTCTTTTAAATACTTTCAGTAAAACTGGTAAAATGATTACCAGTAGACACTTCCTTGATTAATTTCCATATTTCTCTCATGTTGAGTTCAGCATTCAAATAATAGATTATTTTATATATTCAGTATAAAATCACAGAAAATCTTGAAGTATGACTATATCCTTACTACAAAGATTTTGCTGTTTTCTTAAAATAAGAGCACCATTACTCCGTTTATCCACAGCGGGTTCCATTTTTTTAAAAGGGTTTTTTAAAACTTTTTTCAACCGAAACCGGTTATTACCGGAAAATATCCTTTAAATACGTTCGTAAGGGATTGAGTGTTTGTCGGCTGTAGCTCAGTTGGAAAGAGCACCTGATCAGATTGCAGAAGGTTGTGGGATCGTACTCCACCAGATACGAAAAACATTTCTTTTCTTTACGAACGTTTCACCATCTAACCATGCCATAACATCGGCGTTACTATTACTACGCCTAAAAAGCTTTCACCACAAATTATTTCTTAATTTAATCTGCGTAATATTTGACTTGTATAAATAACCGTATGAACTCTACGACCTCAACTGTAGCAAATATCGCTGGGACTTCAAATTCTCAGAGCCAATACATGCATTTGTAACTCTATGCTTTTAACGGCTATTTACACTAGCTTAGACGGCCTGTGTGGATTTAGCACCAGGTCATCACAGAAAACATACAAATCATTGATAAGCATTATTCGTTCGGATTAATGAATCTGAGTCAATTTTCACTTCTTCGTTAACCGGAGGGTAAATTCTCCTTAGCTTCTACCGTCCTTGTTAGTTGGCTTGTTGTTTGAAACGATTGTAGTGAATAGCCGAAGTTCAAACACATTGTATTTCTACATGGGTTCTAGTTCAATGGAATGAATCATGAAAACAGTGTCTGCGTTCGTATCTAAGGGTGACCGCTGAAAAGGGGTTGACAATGTATTATTGTAAATGAGTTTCTTCCGGAGAATTTCTATCTCAACATAGAACGGGACGATATCGTCTTTGGAATATCCATTAAGAATGGTTTTACTGCATCGGTAGCATAGACCCCCCCCTCCCCCGAATTATTTGCAGGTGGGGTACATCCATGAAAAATTCCAATTGAATAATGTTGTTGGACTATAGTTTCTTGTGGATTCAGTCCTTTTCCCCCTTTTTTCATAAACCAAGGGGGTGCAAGTGCACCCTCTCGGGCTGTCCATGATCGGGATTATGAATCACTGAATGTATTACCTTGCCGAAAGCATTATCCAAGACACATTAAAACATTTTTTCTAGGAATGTTTAGGAATGGATAACATTTCACAAAAAGTAGGAGAAATATGAACGCATTTCCCTTCCTGCGGCGACATTACATCAAAGTAATATGCTGTTGAAATGTACTAAGAAACCCAAATTGGAATTTTTGTATTGTGAAACTTTAAATAAACAAGTCTAGATGGTGCTATTTCGGAATATTTTCCAGCCTTTTTCGTATTTTCTATGCAGCTCCTTGATGTATAAACTTGAGCATAAAAGTTCAAATTTATACATGTTTGCTCACATTTCTATGATTTGTTTGTTATTTACTGCTCTCCCTCTCTCTTTCTCCCTCTCTGAAGTGAACCTCGACGATACAAAGAACTGTATTCTGAAGAGAGCCGAAGTAGTTATTTAAAATAAATAGTTTCAGATTTGGAATAGATAAATTCCTGGTTTTTCTTATATTACCATTTTCATAAGTATGTCGTTTTTCAAGAATATTGAAATATTCGTAAATTGAGCTCTCTTTCGTAAATCTCATTCAATGATTCAGTTATTTGCTCACAGTCATATGCAGTTACGATTTATTCATTTTTTCATGAATAATTTTTTTTATTTCTTGTCGAAAATTTGTCGTATTTTCCAAAAATTAGCTTTTAACCATAAAGCATATTTTGAAATCAAAATATACCAATGCAATTAAAAATATGTTTGGATTTACAGTACATCAATTAGAAAACATAAAAAAAAAGTTGACTTTGATGTTTTGAAAAATCTTCTGAAACTCCACACACTTTTACACCCAACGTACTTTTACTATTACTTTACTATTATTACTCATATCTAAGAAATCGTTCTTATATTAGACAAATTATATTAATTCTGGATTATATATTATATTAATATAATAAATTATGGTATATAAATTATATACTATATTAATTCGGATGGTTACTCTTATTATTTGACAAATAATTATTAAGTAATTGTTTGCTCATAAGATAACACCCCCTTAATCCAAAAGGACTATACCGGAAAACGTACCGGTTAATTCGAAAATTGAACCGCCCGCGGGAGAAAGTATTAAACTTCAAGAATTACAATGTAAATTTTTAAATTAATTGGTTTTTAAATGATATATCTATAATATAATATGTGTATATGTGATATAATATAAATGATATATATATCATTATCACTTAACTATGAAAAAAAAAACATAGCAGGAAAACGTCGCAACACTTTTATAAATGCTAGGAACTGAAATTACAATAACACCAATTAAATTACGCACGTAAGTACGGCACTGGGCATTGGATATAATTGGAACATAATGGACATAATGGACATGGATACTGGACATAATGGAAAATATTGATTTCTAAAACAGTAAATCAGCAATTTTCATTTATTTTTTAACAATTAGCGCTTTTCAAGATTTCAGCCGGGTAGTCGAAGGGAGTCCAGTTGAAGCATCAGCCGATTAAAGAGGGGTCGGTTTAAAGGAGGCCTGCTGCATGCGTATTGTGTGCTAATGAGAAGGTTTAGTGGCAAAATTTCTTTGGCTTATTTTGTTATTTTCGTTTCTCTGTTTCGTTTGCAAAAATACAAGTTATTGAAAGAGAGAAAAGGATCTCTTCTCATGTTATTTTCTTTTTGAAAATGTTATATAACTCCTAACAAAACTCTTCATTTTATATCTGTGACAATTCCATAGGGAGAAATTATCTTCATTTATCCATGACATACATATTTACATACATACATACATTTTTCAAGGGTGTAATTTCGAGGCAGTTCATCATTCAAGTTTTTGTTTTGCATTAATGCATGTGGAATGGACATTGAACTTTGTACAATTTGTTTTTATGGAGTTCCTTTTCTGTTGCATGTATATTTCACAATTCTTCACCAAAAACTATTAAATCGTTCACTTCCTCTCTTCTCTCTCTATAAATCAATCCACTATACAAGCTGTACAATATCTAAATATACTATATACCACTTACACAGTCTATTTAATAAAGACGTTTAATTATTAACTGGTGTAAAAATAAAAAATGACAGGAAGGGTAAGATTTATATGAAGTTCCTATAATTCATATTCTTTAAAAATATCTTATTTATAAAGAATATTATTTTTTTTTCTTACGCCCACACCATTAACAACGATTAAACTTCTTATTGACTATTTGCCAACTTACCCTAGAACGAACAATATTTTTCGGAAAATAGTAAACAATATCATTAAATTGAGATATAACGGTTGGTTGAAATCGAATTTTCCGTTTCTTGAACTAACAATACAACTTGCCAGAAAGGAATGCAACAAAGGCTGTCCATTAATCAATTTCATAGTCTATATTTTTATAATGAATAACAGGTCAGCGAAGATCTATTATGATGGATTACTCAGAACACGCACATACACATATAGACCTTCTTTTAAGTAATGTGTTTTCGGCTATACTATATATAAATTATTTTTTACTGGTAACGTATACACAATCAGCGGGAAAGAAATTACTCCTAACCGGTGGCGGCTTTATGAAATTGACGCCCCTAGCCACAGAGCATATAGCAGCCCCATTCCTCCCTTACTAAGAACAAAATCCTTTTAAATAAAATCACGCATACCCAGTGGCGGATTAAGTAATTTTGTGGCCTTGTTTGAGTTCGAGATTTTGAGGACCCTCTTCGGCCGTATATTTTGGAATAACCCGGAAATACATTAATGTAATTAGCTGAAACACTCACGTGCAGGGGGAAGACTTCGTGCTTTGTCACCGATTTGATGAAAGTAATTACATAGTTTAAGCTGGTATGTAGTACTACTAGCTTAACGTGATGGACTGTAGTACTGTGACTACTAAATTAAAACTCCCATCGCCGCTGCGAACTACTAATAATTATCTCCAAATAATTATAACTCGGAGAGCAGAGACATCTAGTCAGATAAATACTTTTATTTTCGTTGTAAGTAAGTCGTTGAACATGGCAAAATATGAATATTTACAATGATGGCACAAATGCCCTTGCGCCAGATATATGTATAAGTTAATAGACCATGTCCGAAACTATTGGATTCATCCAGAAACTTAAAAGTGCATAAGAATGATGTGAATAGTTACGCTTGTAACTCATGTATGGCCGAAACCAGCAAAAGAAGCAAAGCCAGATGTGCAGCTATGTGTTTTAAACGATACGGTGCAAACCATAGCTCGTGCTCAGTCCTAAGTTCCGTTTGGCGCAGTATAGCCCAGATGCTCTTGCGCCATAAAAAAGCCAAACAATCAATCACCTAAGTTCCAGCTTGGCTTTGCGATCTATGAATGCCCTAACTTCTAGTTATATATAAAAAAGAATTTATAATAAGAATCGTTTATTTTCATTTGCAATTAAAATAATTCCTCTATGCAGAATGGGAACGTTTCCACAAGTACATTATTTTCAAATGAAAACTTCGAGATTTTGAAATGGCGAACACCTCTGTCACTGAAACCCAACTGTCCCGTCAAATCGCTTTCAGTAGAAAGCAAAGAAAAATAATTTGACATTTTCTCTGTCATTTTTTAGCGTGCTTCGTTCTTAATGCGTTCCAATTTAGAAAGCGATCTTTCCTTTCTGCATTTGACACTTTTGAAGTGCTAGGCGTATCCTAAATACAATGCCCACATTCGGGAATTTGGAAACAAGGTCATTGCTCTTTAGTAGTTGATATAAATTTGCAACAGTAGGATTTTCTCTTTTAGGGAACGTTCAAGTATTACGTAAGCAATATTATGGTTATTTCGCCTCCCTCCTCCCCCAACATTGCAAGCAAAAATTATGTTTGTTTGTTTGTTTTTTGGTTTTACGGCTCAAAGACTACAGTGGTCATGCTGCGCCGGGACCTACTGTTTTCCGAGGAATCCGAACCTCTTAAGGCCTAGGGAACCAAACCCCGGACTACAGTGAGCAGTGCGATCTTTATGAGATCTCTGAGTAAGCGTTCTTTTTGCACTGCTGGGAGTCGAACCCGGATTAGCCGCGCAATAGGAGAACGCGTTACCACACTGCGCCACCGCAGGGCCGCAAGCAAAAATTAACATTGGCTAACATAGGAAAATAAGACAAACGGCAACCCCTCACTCCCCCAAAGGTGCTTACGTAATACTTGAACTCTTCCTTATCAAATGTACGAATTGCATGAATTCTTCTGGAAAAGTGTCGTCGATATCTTCGTTATAGCGACACAAAATTTCTTTGCACTATTTCTGATAACATTCAGATCGGAACTCTACGTTTTCGTTAAGAAGCCAAACCTCTCCTGGAGAACGATGTATTGGGCAGTTCACTGCTGTCTGTCTGTGTGCAAGTCAATTATAAAGTTGAGCATGTCAACTCTAAAGCAGGCGCTTCTTTGTAATTGTAACTCAGTGTCTCCATCTTGTGCTCTTCGTTTCATTTGGGAAAATCTTGCAGATCTTTTTTCTTTTGCTTTCAGTCAGATACAATTTTCACAAAGATGCATTGAGCGTTTTGCCTTCTATATCATTGAATTGTTTACTTAGATTTGACATAAACTTACGTAGTGATACAGGAAGATCAATTGCCCTGTTCAGTTATGTTGAGACCTATTGTAAGTGTTGTGTTGTTGCACTGAAACGTTCAAAAACCTATCTTCTGTATAATCTTCCTGTAAGATGTAGTGCATGGTTAAGTAGTAGTGTAGTGCACAAGTTAAGTAATCTGCAAATTTATTGTATACTGTAGTATTCTAGCCTGCACTACGTCGTATTTTCCTGACATGTTTGAGACATTATCGTACGACAGTCAGCAATATTTATTCCATATTTCTTTTCAAGCACTTCAAAACATATTTTGTCTTTTGCACTATAAACGTATTGCTTAAATATTCATCAGTATTGGTGTAGATGTGATAGAATTCTAGGAAACGTTCTTTCGAATGGCCGTCGGCATTTACGTACCTCAACGTAAAAGAAAGTTGATCATATTAAATATTCATATCAATATTCAGCTTTCAGTTCTTCCTTTACAATTCTTTCTCGCACTTTATCTGTCATTAGATGAACGAATTGATCATATAAAGTTTATGAGAAGTACGAGGCAGTGCCTTTTCCATTATTCCCGAATCAAAGTATATAGTTACATCTATATTCTTTGGCATTGCTATGCGTTAGCATGGGGGAATGTGATTGCAAAAATGAATATATTTTATTTACAAATGCAAATTTTTCCAAATACTTTTTTTTTATAGCTAATTGGAAGTGGCATATTGCAAGCATTTGAAGGTCCCTAGGTTTGCAAGGCCCTGTACGGCCGCACAATCCGTACATCCGATAATCCGACACTGCACATACCGTATTCTTAACTATTTTATATGAATGTGATTTTTCACACAATTATTCAAACTAATATTTTAACTATTAATATGCAATAACCAATAATTTATTATTAGGCTCTCAACTGCCGTCCATGCATTTTGTACCTAATTAGAAATCTGCCGCTGTGTATGAATAATTCTAAATTTTCCTTTTTAAAGTCACATACAGGTCGAAGACATAAGTTTGCTAGATACATCAATCTTATAATTAATTTTATATACAGGGTGCGCGAAAAGTTCGTAAAAACTTTAAAAAATCATTAAAAAGGAACAAATAATGATAAAGAATTACGGTTTGCACTGAAATTTTTCTGGGAATATCTAATTTTTTTAGTAGCAAAAAATGTTTAGTTCAAAAAATCACCTACAAATGGTGCTGAAAACTCCAAAAGACAATGGACAGGACAACTGTGCATTCCATCGATTTATTATTGCAACAGTTGTTCAATATGACCTCCAAAACTTTGTATAACAGAACTAAGGCGAACAAGACATGTGGACATTTCTCGTCTTCAGTTGTTTCACCGTACGAAATTTTCGCAACGCAGTGGCTTCTAATTCAACATTCAGGTAGAAGAACTTCATAAGCAACGCTTGATCTGGCAACGATAACATACTCCAATTATGAAGCGCAGTTGGATTCGAATGAACAGTCTACGTTCATCCAGGTCTTTTAATTGCAAGCCTGCATTGCATGCTTCTGCTGAATACCTTGTGTATCAGCGCCGTCTGCAAGTGACTTTTAAACTAATTTTTTTTTTCCAAGTGAAAAATTCCGATTTTTCTAAAAATTCTTTCGTGCGAACCGCGCTTATTTTCATTTTTTGTTCCTTTTTTTTTTATGATTTTTTAAAGTTTTTGCGAACTTTTGACGCACTCTGTATATATTCGATCATAATACGTGGTATTGCACCAGGAAATCCGCCAAAATAATTAAATTATTCCCCCCTACGTAGAAATATGATGTTTTGAGAATACTTTTAACAAAAGAATACAATGACTAATCAGGGCTTACCAAAGCTAATAAATCTTCATCGCTGGTCTAGTGTCTAAGAAAAAATTCCGCAAAGTTTCGATAACTACTACTCCCTTTTTCAAGCAAAGTGAATGACTTCGCTTAATAAAGGGAACAGTAGTTCTCGAAACGTTTCGTAATCTTTTTATACGTTGCACCAATGACGAAATTTTTCTATACTCGCAGCAAAGCTAACTTGGTACATTGACAAGTCAGAGAGCAGTATGATTTCGCCAGTGCAATATAGTTCGCCCTTTCTTACGTTAACAGAGTTAATAGAAGATACATTTCGGACATAAAACATTAAAATAATGCTCAAATACATAAAACATAGGCATGTTTGTGTAATTAAAATCGGGTATTTATTAAATTTAGGAAAAAGACTCATTATAGCGAGCGCTGACGTCATTCAAGTAACTGACCAGTCAGAGGACTTCGTTTGCTTGGCGAGAAATTTGGCGCGTGGAATTTTGGCAACCGCGTTTTTCTGCATTCCAAATTAGGCGATAAATAGTCTAATAATGTTGAGGGTTACCTCATTTTTCGCCAATTTGGGAATGAATATTTATTGCACACACGTGAATAGGTCACCGTAGCCTTAATAGTGCACCAGGTTAGCTTTGCCGCGAGTATAATTAGAGAATATTTTTGCAAATGTTTTAGGCAATTTATCGAGTTCATTAGCTGATATCGATTTGACAAGGAACACTTTCAACGGTAAGGAGCGATATACCACACGTTCAGTAACAGCATGAGTGAAAAGTCCCATTTCTTGAGTGATCAGGGGATTTTCAAAGGACTGTGGCCACCTCGGTCACCCGAGTCCACCCTTACCAACTTTTTCTTATAAGAATATTTGAAGAGTTATACTTACAACAATGAATCTCGTATGTCAGAAGAATTATAAAGCAACATCTGTGCAGTAATCCGAATTATTGCCGAGGATATTCTGTAAATTACCTTCTACAACATACAGCGCGACGTTTAATTGTGTCTAGCTGTGGTGAAAGACAGTTCCAGCATTTACTTTTTAACCTGATGTCGTGTTTCTCTGCAGGATAGGAAGAAAAATATATTTGCTCTTTTGGCGGAACTATCTAATCAAACACCCTGTATAAAATTAGGTACTGAACTTCAACTAGCATAATGGAATTCGTGTATTACTGCTAATCACCACAAATGCAACGTGATCTTACACTATTAGAAAATATATTTATTATAACTAAAGTAAGTTTTTCGGACCCGGGAACAAAACTTGTCAGCAAATACAAACAGAAGTAAACAGAACGTTAGTAATAATCTTTCTTTCAACGATTTTGGAAATTATCAGCAAAATGTGATTGCAATCCTAGAGCCGTCATCAGGAACCTTTTCTAAAATTGCACGTCTGGTGTTTTTATGGACATGGACGCCCCCATAATTATATGCAGGGGGAGTGCATTCAGGAAAAATTCCAATTGAATAATGTTGTTGGACTATAGTTTCTTTTGGAGTCCGTTCTTTTTTCCTTCCCCCCCCTTTTTTTCATAAGCCAAGGGGGTGCAAGTGCATTCCCTTGTACCCCCTCGGAGATCCCATGTTTTTTGGATATACATTATCAAACACGTTCCCTGTCAAGAAGGGAAAACATATATTTAACAATATGAGGCTGATGCACAAATTCACTAGTTGTTAAACAAAATAAAATTCAACAGACATTTCGTCATGCAGTACAATATATTAACAATTAAGCTATTTCAGCCTATATACCATAACTATTCAAAACAACAACAAAATTTTCTTATGTGCTTATATACAGATTTTCTATACTATTATTTTATATACTAAACATACGATTTTTATTTATTTGTCACAATGGTTGTAGCAACTTTCCATTTCACTTAGAAAATACATATGTATACAATAACACTACAATTCAAAAAACAAAAAAAAATACAAATAACTACAATCCATTGTGATGGGTCCCCAGTAAAAATCATACGATTTAATAAGCTGAGGACCCTAACTATGTATACCATTTATTATATACGGCATATTATTTAGATAACGTTTCGAAATATTAACTGCCATTTGGAAAATAGTGTTGCCACATTCCATAAATGAAATATTATCGATCTTGTCGTTATTCAAAGAATATATAAGGCAGTTATTTCACTGGAACATTATAATAATTCTTCTATGACTATATATATATATATACAAAAATCATGTAATTTTTTTGCAAAAAGAGTTTAAATATCACTTCTGGTATACCATTCATATTGCATTTAGTAGATAGTGTAGGTTAAGTGGGTCACGCTACCTCCGGAATTAACGGTAATTTGAATTTTCAAGTGAAACAATTCCCAGGATATGCCGTGACTATTCAATATCAAGGAAAACGTCCAATGTCCGGCCCCGTTCTGGCCGATGGGACACCCTGGACGATCGTGAACAGCGTCCTTTGAGCCCATCGCAACATTTAATTAGAGGATTACATCGCCACGCCACCCCCACACATAGCAGTAAAATTCAAAATTGGGATCACAAGTAACAACGTTTGGATAGAACCACGTTTTTTCCTTTCTGTGAAGTACAAGAAACGACTTGGATCCCATTGTTGGTTGACTCGACAGCACAGGGATCTACATTACGCCTAAATTTTTTATCATCGATATTAGATACGCGATAAATTGGAAACCATCCAGCAATTCCATGTAGATTTCTTCGTGCAAATCTCCATTAGCACATGCCATAACGAAGTCCAGTTGATATGCAGTAAATCCATTTTTAATTCCATGTGCGAGCACAGTTCTTATTGCAGACAGTCGAGCCACTGGGAAAAATTTTTCTTCAAAATCAATTCCTGAAAATTGAGAACAGCCTCTCGCGACTAATCGGGCCTTTAATTTCTCAATGGTGCCATTTTGTTTATATTTAGTCCTTAAAACCCATCTCGATCCAATTACGTTTTTGTGTTTTGGTCATGGTACGAGTTTCCATGCTCCTTAACGAGTACATTGAACTCTTTTTCCATTGCTTGCTTCCATTGCTTTTCATATAAACCGCTTAAAGCTTCAGCAACAGTAGGATTTAATTCAACATTTTCCGCAATTTGGACTGTTTCATCTTTTTGTTTACAAACTGTGTTAAACTATTTACGAGGTCTGCCAGGTTTACCAGTATGTATTATACGAGGGCACCCAACAGTTCTAATAGTAAATGGGGCTTGAATTTCCATTTCAGAATCCGTTTGCTCCTTTTCCAATAAAACCATTTCCTGTTTATCGCAAAGATCGCTTTCGCTGCAAAGGACTTTGACCTTCGGACTGTGACCTTGCGCGTCCTCATCTTGCGGTTGAAAAGATGTAAATTCTGTTTCTGCGTTAAACGGATACCGGTTTTCCAATTCGTCTACAGATCTAACATCACGGCTTGTAATTACTTTTTAAGAGTTTTTGTATGTCATGATTTTTGGATTTAAGAAGTACAAATCTCCTTTCCTTTCAGCACGCATGATTTCCCCGCCAGGTTGGATTACCTTTGCTTCACGTTTAGTGAATACGACGGAACGATTTTTACCGGTAGCTTTCGATATGGATATCAAATTGTTCTTTAATTCCGGAACACATAACACGGTTTCTAATTTAATGGTTTTTAAACCTTTGTTAATTGGCACTTGAATTACTACTATTCCCTTTCCTGTTATTTGCGCTGTTTGGCCACTCGCTAGCTTTATATGTGAGTTTGTTTGTCCGTTTATTTCGCAAAACAAACTCGTCGCGCATATGCAATGTGGCTCCGCTATCTAGATACCATAATTTGTCATTATTAGCAGTATTTATGACTGATTATGACTCATTAATGAAAACAACATTTGATATGCTTTTATTCTCAAAATTAGTCGTCATTAACGTTGCATGATAATTCCATTTGGATTGTTTATATTTTTGATCATGCAATTTCTTTCGGTATTCCGCCGCTTTATGACCTCTCTTTGAACAATAGTTGCACTTTATGTTCAGGTAAGTCCTACCTCGGTTTTAGGTGTATTCCAGTCCTCGGAACTTGTTTTTGATTAATGAATCATCTTTTTGGACGTTAGGTAAGCTTTTTGTGCACCAATGTTCTTTTCCTTTCTTGCACTGCATTCTTCCAGTATCTTTATTTTTAAAGTTTCTGGTTTCATCTCGAGATTCAATTGCGCATCGAAAATTATCATGACTCTCAGGAATACTATATAACATTAGAATTACAAGTAGGTCTTCTAAAATTTCAATTTCCTTGTGTTTGTCCACAATTTCAAAAAGTCCTTTTAAATGTTCGGACATATCATCACCTTCACTCATCTTGCGAAATAGCAGTTGTTTTAACAACGTCGCTTTCTTTGCTGGATCTTTGGATTGGTAAATTGATTTAAACGCTTCCCAAATTTCATTTGAAGTTTTATAGTGTTTTATTTGTGGAAGTTCGCTTGACGAAACTGCTAAACTGATCTCAGCTCGTGTTTTTTGATCTGTTTTAATCCATTTTGAAATCTTTCCTCGTTGTTCATTGGTTTCGGAACGTTACCAGTCACATGATCCCAGACATTGTTTTTTATTAGGGCGGCTTAAATTTGCGATTTCCAGGTTTCGTAACTGTCTTTGTCCAGCTTATCAATCAATGTTAGGACCATTGTCGTTAGTTTGAATTCAGTTCAGCTTAATTTCAGTTCAAGAAATCCCAGCTTTCTAAACACTTTAAAAATGGCGTCGTTCACGGCACAATTTTAATGGCGCAGTGGAAGCGTGCTAAGCCCATAATCATTGTTGTGAATGATATTAACAGAGTTATAACCAAGAAGTTCAGCAGTTCAAACTTTATTAAAAATGACAGTAAAATAATTGACGTGGCTCAGTACGTTGGCTTGCGTATTTACAGATTAACATCTCTCCAAAGACTTAGTAGTTCATTAGCGTCACTCCAGGGGAGAACGCCGGCGCTAGCATCACTGCTGCTTCCAATAGCGCATGCGCTTCGCACACATGGTAAATGGACAGGGTATTTATCCAACACATATATTGCATATTTTTATTTTGCTTGTTGTCTCCACATATTATCTCTGTCTGCACAACATGTAGTACCATATCAGGTTATATATATATATATATATCATCATCATCATATTCAACCATTATCTATCCACTGCTGGATGAAGGTCTCTCCAAATGCTTTCCACACAAGTCTATCCTGAGCAATTCGCTTCCACGTCACCCCAACCTGTTTTCTTATTTCATCCACCCATCTAGTTTGAGGACGTTTTCTAGGTCTTCGGTGGTCTCTTGGAATCCAGTTCAGAATTTCTGTTGTCCATCGTTGATCAGTTCTTCTTGCAATATGCCCAGCCCATCGCCATTTCAGCCCTTTTACTTTAACAATGATGTCCTCTACTCTAGTTTGCTCTCTCACCCAAGTGTTTCTTTTTCGATCTCTCCTAGTTATTCCAAGCATGCACCTCTCCATGCTCCTTTGCGTTGTCTGTAACTTTCGTATTGCTCCAACTGTTAGACTCCATGTCTCTGATCCATAAGAGAGGACTGGCAATACACACTGGTTGAAGACCTTTCTTTTTAGACACAAAGGCAATTTCCCCTTCAGGATAAAACTGTTTCTTCCAAATGCACTCCAGCCAAGTTTAATACGTCTGTTGAGTTCTTTCATAATGTTGCCATCCATTGAAATCAGCTGGCCAAGGTAAATATATGAATCAGCAATTTCTAGCTCAATGTTGTCAACTTGTATTTTTGTTTCCTCTACGAAATTATTGAACATGATCTTAGTTTTTTGTAGGTTCATCTTGAGTCCAACTTCTTTACTTCTAGTTGAGAGCTCCTGTACCATGTCTTGGAGTTCTAATGGGTTCGTTGAAAAAATAACAATGTCATCAGCAAACCGCAAATGATTTAAATATTCACCATTTATTTTTATTCCCTTGTTATTCCAATTTATCTGCTGAAAAATCATCTGTAAAGCTGAAGTAAAAAGTTTTGGAGAAATGGTATCTCCCTGCCTCACACCTTTACCAATTTTGATAGTTTTGGTATCTTTATGTAACCGAAATTTTGCACTTGCATTTTTATACACACGTTTCACCATGTCAATGTACACATCCTCAATGTCTGTTGATCTTAAAGAGTTGATGACTGCTGATGTTTTAATAGAGTCAAAGGCCTTCTCATAGTCAATAAATGCCACACACAATGGAAGTTCATATTCATGTGTTCTTTCAATTAATTCTCTTAATACTTGAATATGGTCCACTGTACTGAATCCACTTCGAAATCCAGCTTGTTCTCTTGGTTGAGCTGCATCTAATTTTTTCTGCAGGCGATGTGTTAGCACTTTTGTGAAGATTTTATAAATAGCAGGTAACAAGCTAATTGGTCGGTAATTTTTCAAATCCTCTTTATCACCTTTTTTATGCAAAAGAATTACTGTTGCAGAATCCCATTGGTTTGGTATGTTACCGCTGTTAAGACATTTGGTAAAGAATTTTGCAAGTATGTCTTCTACATATTCTCCAGCTTCTTTTAGGATATCTAATGTAATACCATCATCACCAGGGGCTCTTCCTTTCTTCATACTTTTTATTGCAAATGAAACTTCTTCTTTTAAGATTTTAGGAGCTGTTCCTTCGACTATTTCAATGTCTTCGTTTAATCCACTGTTACTTTCGTATAGATTTTTGTAGAATTCTTCAACTCTTCTAAGTATTTCTTCCCTATTTCTTGTTACGGTGCCATCCTCTCCTTTTAATGCAATGATGTGTTTCTTCCCAACAGATAAACTTCCTTTAACAACCCTAAGGCTCTTGTTATTTTCAATGGCTTTCCTTACTAGCTCACAGTTGAATTTTCTTATGTCTTCTTTCATGCTTTTGCGCAGAGTTTTACAAAGTTCTATGTACTCAATCCTGGAACTGGTATTTTGATTGTCCACCTTCATATCTCTTCGCCTTTTCATGAGCTGTTTCGTCTTCTCAGATAATTTGCTATTGTGCTTTTTACAGGTTACACCACCAATTTCCCCAGCAGTTTCAACTATTGTCTTAACAATGTTTTCATTTGCTTCTGAGATATCACTTTCATCAATAAGTCCTTCCAGTGCAGAAAAGCGATTTTTTAATTCCAACTTGAATGCCTCGGTATTTTCTTTTAATTTCTTTAAATCCACCCTCTTACTTACTTGTTTCCTAATGAGCTTCTGTCGTTCTAATTTAGTATTTAAGTGCACTTTACATCTCACCATTCGATGATCACTTCCAGTATTAAATCTGTTCAGTACACTGCAATCTTCAATAATTGATTTCTTGTTTGCCAGGATATAGTCAATTTCACTAGTTCCCCCATTTGGGTGTTTCCATGTCCATTTTCTTTGCGGTTTCTTCTTAAAAAATGAATTCATGATGCTAAGATTTTCAGCTTCTGCAAATTCGATGAGTTGATCGCCACGTTCATTCCTTTCCCCATATCCGTATTTACCAACCGATGTCTCTCCTTGTTCCTGTTGTCCAATTCTTGCATTGAAATCCCCCATGATGAGCTTGATATGTTGTTTCCCTTTGGTGTGTAACTCTTTGATTTCTTCATAAAATTCTTCAACCTCTTCGTCGGTATGGCTTGATGTTGGTGCATATACCTGTACTATTTGAAGTTGGTATCGCTGGGTTAGTTGAACAACGAGCCTCGCTGCTCGATCTGACGTGCTTTCGACTTCAAGAAGGTAGTCTTTAATTCTTTTGTTGATTAAGAAGCCAACACCACTTGTTCTTCCAGTTTCCGTTCCTCTATAATAAAACAAATGTCCACTTTTAAGTTCCACCAACTCTTCACCTTTTCTTCTAACTTCACTGAGTCCTACAATGTCCCATTTGATCTTGTCAAGTTCTTCTTCCAATTCCTGAAGTTTTGCTTCAGAAGCAAGGGATCGTCCATTAAACGTAGCCAAGGTCAATAACAAACGGCAGCCTGGGCCATTCCAGTGATTCTTAGCACCCCCTGCTTTCATGCCACACTGACCGCTGCCTTGATCAGGAGCACTCCAGCACCTGGAGACTAGGGGCCATGGTTTCTGGTGTGTCAACATAATGGAGGAATTAGCCATAATTTCACCACGCTGGCTAGACGGGTTGGTGAATTAGCCCTCCCCTTCCGCCTTTCTATCCGTGTAGCAAATATTAATTTGCCACATAAATAGAAAGCTCAGCCTGCACCACTTGAAGGCGGGGTAGGACACTAGGTTACTGGCCTGGCCGGTTCCACACATCGTCACATACGTTCAGCGTGTGGGTCTCCTTCCAGTTAGATACCAGCAACCCTTTTGCAGGCCATATATATATTGTGAATGTTTGAAATATTATGCATGACAGATTATTGAAATTTTAAAGTAAAACGTTCTTTTTGTTGACATATTTTAACTACGCGTTTTTATATTAATAGGTCTATTATGTGTAAATAATTGAATTATTTAAGTACGTCCATATTTTTAAATTATATATATATGTGTGTGTATTAATCATAATAAATACAATTATTTTGCTAGAAAACGGAAATTTATTGGCCACTTTTCCTGTTTCTTTGGGGGGTGGAGGAGGGGCTCGCCGCTTCACCCGTTCTTGAAGTCACGAGCCGCCACTGATTCTACCACTGTCGAATGTTAGAGTTTTGTTGGAGTTATGCGGTGAAAAGAGAGCAAGGGTCCTGCTGTGTTGGAACCTGCAGTTTTCCGAGGTGTCAGAGCCTCTTGAAGGAAATCATAACCGGACTATGGCGAGCAGTTAATCGTTAATCGGAATATTTCGATACAGTTGGGAATCGAACCCGGGATCACCGCACACTAAACGAAAGCTTTATCACTGCACCACTACAGAGCCTCGAAAATATTAGGGAACTGTGAACCGTTTTTCCAAGGATATAGTGTATACTATCTGTAGAATACTTCATACAGTTTGTGAAATCTACGTTCCGTTGTGTCGCTATGGTAATCCGATCAAAATAATAACCTACAAGTTATCCAATAGATACCCCAGTTTTCCTAGCACACGCATATATATATATATATATATATCGTTATGCATTTATCAGTAGTTTTACTCTATTTGAAATGACGAGAAAAATGATTGCAAATCTCTTTAGTTCCTTCCTTTATTAAAGGAAGGCGAAACGATATTTTATAAGATTCTTTGTAAAACTTGACGCATTCAAGACTAGGAAATATAATATTAACTCTATTAAATAAACGACAATTGCATGGAGTATAAAAATGTGAATAACTTATTCTACTTGAAACGTAGTATAGCAGACGTTTTACAGAGTGGAAAGATTTCCATAACACGAATTTAAGATAATTGGACACTTTCCTTGAAAATCCAATTGTCGATTTCTGCTATGCAAGGGGGATTTCCTCCATACCTTCAGAATTGATTAACTTATCGGATTTTACTTTTTCCGAATTTTCCATCTGATAAACATACTTTTTCCAAAAGAAACTAGGTATTTATTCGAGTTAGTCAGACACAACATACTCTCTATATACTTGCAGAAGCAATATTTTTATATTAAATATATAATTATATATTAGAATACATGACTGTGCATATTATATACTTATAGTAAGTATATTGTATTGCCAAAACTATTTGGACACTTCATTAAATTTACGTAATTGCAATTTACGAATACGTGTGAATCCAAATTGTAACATGGGAATAAAAGCATGGATTCATGTTGAGGGCAGCAGTGCATTGTATGTCAATATGCTAAGCAGAAGTCTCAGAGTTTTAAGATGAGTAATTTATAGAATAGCTTATCCAGTAATATTACAAAGTACTATTTTAATCAACCTGAACATACACAGGGCTGTCCTGAAGAAAATTATTAAGAGTATGCAGTGTTGTCTTAATTAAGGAGTATTGTAATTGCGGAGTTACTGGATTTGGTGACCTCACAGCGCCGAGCTGACTGTCATTTGACTGGTCGTCTATCGTTGGTCCAAGCCCAAGGTG
Source organism: Dysdera silvatica (assembly GCA_006491805.2). Lineage (NCBI taxonomy): Eukaryota > Metazoa > Arthropoda > Arachnida > Araneae > Dysderidae > Dysdera > Dysdera silvatica. The sequence continues at coordinate 22,808,436 of QLNU02015359.1, read as the reverse complement.
GCAGCTGCCACCAGTGGTGCAGCGTGGGGGTGCCACCGGGGTAAAATTTCAATACTGGACTGGTGATAGGGAGTGCTAACAGGTTTCAGTGGGCACAATACTTAACTTTCCTCGGGCGCTAGCAACATACGCTACGCCATTGGTTGTCACTTTCATCAGTTTTTCATTCCTCTCCTGGTCGTACGCAGGATATTATTTTGGGTCTTGTGGTGGGTTCAAGGGTTTTCCTCATTCGTTTCCATTAAAGTTGTAAATGACTAGAAAAAAAAAAGGCTGAACTTTGTTGAAAGTTGTCCAAAAACCTCTAAATAAAAAACCTTTTCTTGAGACCTTCAGAGTATACGGCGCCTACTCCGTATTTTTTAAAATTTCTTGAGAATACGCGACGCGCACACAGCGTGTACACTTTGGGTAAAGCCCTGAATAGCTATTGCCATTAAAAAAATAATAATAAATAGCTATTGCCTAAATAGCTATTGCCATTAAAACTTAGAAGAATAATGCTGTCACTATCGTAAAATAAAGAAGTTTTGAGAAACGATGAAAACTCAATAAACGTACAAGGGAATTCTTGTTTACAAATGCTTGAATCTCGCTCGTCCGCTGAAATAAACCTCACTGATAAGATAGAGAATATCGGCAGCACATTTATCAGTACCATAATCAGTGTCGCAACCAAGTTGGGGCCAGCCCCACCCCTGGAAAATATTGTTGGTTTTATTTTTTCTCAAAATAAAGTTTCGTAAAATTCTGTCTTAAATTTTTTGCTTCGTATCATACATGCAAACAAAATTGTTCTTTGATTTTAAAAAGGAATTCAAAGCGGATTTTCATGGCCGATCTTTTCTACACATCTTTTGTTTCAGAAGCTTAAACCTTTAGATACTTCCTTTAGATACTTACCTTTAGATATACTACAGGCTATCAGAAAATGATGCATTAAAAACTTGCATAGAATTGTATTAAAATTTATAATTCTCCTTCTCTTTACTTTATATAAGGAGAAGAAGTATAAATTTTAATACCCCTCTATGCAAGTTTTTAATGCATAATTTTTAGGAAATGTATTTATTAATATTAAACGGATTTATCTCATTTCGTGGCTGTAAACGACTTATCCACATTAATAATTTTGAATATTAATTATATATCATGTATGCATTGTTTCCTGCCTTTTAATCTCTGCCCAGATATACAATATTAAGAATTAATTGTCTTTATTAAAAATATTATATCCAGATGTTGCAAATATTTACATACTGTTATATATAAAAATAGTACAAGTAAAATACATCAAGACATGGACGAATTTCAAGAGCCCGCTGTGACTTTCAGAAGTCCCCTATGAAAAGCTCTTGACTGCGACCCCGGCCAAAGCTACCTGCAGATAATTGCACAAAGTTAATATATATTTTATCGCAGTTGCACATAAGCGAACCATCGCTGCTATAAATGTGTACCCCGATTTCTAAGTTGGTGCCTTGCCTATCGATCCTGGTCTACAGATGAATTCAAAAAAAAAATCTGAATCAGAAGGTAAAATTTTAGAATATATTTCACGTCTGGCTTGAGTAAATATATTTCGAAGCAGAAATTTCCAAGCAAAATCGGATTATGAAAATATCTGGAATCGAAAATATCTGTCAGGATTGAGAGGTGGAATTAATCGCATTTGATTTCAATCTTCACATTAAAGAGCTAGTTGAAAATATTTAATCAAAACTATAACAATTCCTCTATTCTGTATATATACATAATAGAGGGATTGTTATTATTTTGATTAAAGGTTTTTAACTAGCTTTTTATTTACTGAGATCAAAATTATTTCCTGAAATCAAAAAGCAGTGTAAATATCAAAATATTACCAATTTTTCAACTTTAAAAGTCCTAAGTCCCCCCAAATTTTCACGTCAGTTACTTTTAAAGTGACAACGGCCCATTGAAGAAGCTCAATGGAAGTCACAAATTACAATAAATGTAACTTTAAACTTATGCTCTTCAAAAAAACTTGCATTGTAACAATAAAGCGATAAAAATTTTCCCATATTTCTATATCGTGACTGTCCTTGAAATTGACCACATTGTTCTAGAACAACTAGTATTAGAAATTATATAACTAAAATACTACATTTTCCTTGGACATATCTGCATTTTTACCAAAACCAAGTTATCGTTTTGGGGAAGTTTCAACAAAGCAAATGCTGATCGTAATCTTTACAATGCAATTAAACTAAATTGAGTTTGGATACCGATGTTGACTTTGTTTCCAGCTCGTTCAGACAGGTTTAGTGAACTTTATCGAAGACCTGCTAATCTATCTGATCTTCAAGATAACTCCATTATTAATGACTTAATCTCGTGACAAAAAACTGGTTCCCATTTCTTACTCTTGTTGCCAATATATCAGCAGTAGATTTTTTTAGCCTACGTTCCTATTTGCGCCATCTTTTATTTTGCTTTGATCATCATCTTTCGATGAACACAATTTCCTTTACATCACGCAACCTTGAGTGCTTGCTTCCCTGAATGTTTCTCTGAATTGGATAGGTCAACAAATGTCTTAATTCTTAAGGCGATTAGTAAGGAGAAGTGCACCAAATGGAAGGAAAACTTCTCCAAGGGGAATGAGAGCTTCATCAAGTGAAATTCGTGATGAAATGTTCAACGAAAATGACTTATCGTCGAATGTAAAGAAGACTTTTATATGATTTGTCACTTTCGGAAAATGAGGAAAGCCGTCGTTTACATATAAATAGAAACGATATCAAGGGTTGTGTGGTTTGGAGTTTTGGAAACTGTATAACAAAAGGGGTACGGGGAATTATAGCTGAACAACCATCCTCTCCACTTAACAAGGACAGGAATAGTCGCTTTATCGAGGGGGTTGGAAAATCCGAAATACTTGTGCTCCAACGCAAAGCCATTGACATTTTAAAGTTCTTTCGTTCACCCTTTTAGATCATAGTACATTGCTTTTAGATCATTTATCTTAAAACATTTTCAATGAAGTTTTAATAGTGTGAAAAGCAGAGCCGTAATGTGATTTCAAAACTTGGCCATCTCCAATTGTTCGCCATGCACACTTCAAATAAAAATGTCATATGTGTGTACCATAATAATTATGCATACATATTCGTCAATTGCGGCCTTTTCATTCGAGGGAGGAGCATCGTAAACGATTGGAGCTGGCCCCACTTTTGAAGCCACGCTATGCCACTGGTGGATAGGGATGCGAAAATTATTATTATAAAAAAAAATATCATGCTTTTCTCTCGCTCAGTATATCAGTTAGTTCTCAATACGGCCATAAGATGGAGTAGTGGTAAGGCGTTCACCTATCGTACAGTTGATATGGGTTCGACTTTAACGGTGAAACAAAACGCTTACAGACTAACTAACTGCTCACTCGTCGGGGTTTGTTTCCCTTGGGCACAGCAGAGGTTCGGATTCCTCTGAAAACTGCAGGTCATGGCGCAGCATTGGCGTACGCAGGGGGTGTTGATAGGGGTTGTAACCCCCATTAGGCTGAAATTTTGATATATACATATGAATATATGGAGTAACTCTGACACCCCCACACACACACACACACAAAGAACCTGTAACCTCACTTGTGAACTTTCTGCGCACGACTATGCAGTGCAGTAGGACATTTGCCGCCTTCGCACCTTAAAAGCAGAGATGCCAACTTTTACGGATTTTCCGTAGTTTGTACGGATTTTAACTCCACCTTACTGTATTACGGTCGATACCAAGAAAACTACGGGAAACCTCATTCAAGATCCGAAATTGCAATTTTCTACCGACCCCTCAATTTTTTATTTTTATTTTTTTTAATTATGAAAAAATCGGACTTTGCACATGGCTCGCGCCTTCCTTGTTTCGACAATGTTTCCGACTTGTCCACTCCCCTCCACTACCGTCTATCCAGTATATATCACAAGGAGCCGAACACGTCGGAGTTCCCCGTCGCGCCGTGTGGATCAGCCGAGAGGGAGAATAAAATCAGTTATTTGGTGCCTTCTGCGGATGTGTTTGAATGCGAACTGTTTCTCTGTCATTCTTTACGTCCAGCTTTGTATGTGAAACTTGCTTCAAATTTGGATTAAAACAACGAAATGAAACGCAGCCGTGATTGTGAAACAGCTGGGGGAAAAAAAGGGGGCAGACAATTTACCTGCAAGTGTATCGCGATATTTGTAGTAAGGAATGGCCGTTTTGCGAAGCATCAAAAGTATTTAAATTTTTACGTTGACCCTCAGTTTTACCACGTTTTGAATAACTTTTTATTCGCAGCGTGCTATTAAAATTTCAGAAAATTTTCCTCACTATACTTTAGAAAATAGCGCCCAATTTGCGCCGAGTTTTTGCGACCTATATTTCGGAATATTTCCCCCGTCTGCTTTCGTTATCTACACATGCAGAGGCTTGTAGATTAATTTAAAAGTAAATTTACCTGTTAAATAAATTTAATTAATTTACGTAATTTATAATTCTATTCCGTAAAAAAAAAACGCTACCTGGTGCTTGTTTGTAGAACTTTGAAAAAATAATAATAAATTAGGGATTTGACTTAAGAATCAATTTTAATGTTAATTAATGAGCGAGAATTTTTTTCGATGCGCGATTTTTCCCTTTATGCGCCGATGGAAAATCAATTTTCCTGTACAAAATATAAAATTGTGGTGTTTACCTGCTACAAAATTCGTGTAAAAGCTTTTTTTCTCTTCTATAAAACTGATGAAAGAGGCATTTTTTTTCTACAAAACCGATACCGAAAGCCATTTTTCTTGCTATGATACTGATACAAAATTACATTTTTCCTTCTACAACTGGTATTAGTGAGAGTGTGATGACTATATAAGTACATAAATACGCAGAGCTGAGTCACATTATTGGAGTACTTGCATGTTGTTTCAAGGTAGGGGGGTACATATGTTGCTCTGTAACGATGCGGGTGATTTACCTATAAAAAATATTTTTGCAGGAAATAAAAGAGCGCGGTTTTATGGAAAGCCACGGAATATTTTGACTTTTTTACGGACGACTACTTTCTCAGGTTGGCATCTGTGCTTAAAAGTATAAAAGTACTGAACAGCTTCTTGATACAAAAGACCACATGTGCCAAGCACACATTCCCGGTTAGGATTGGAAGCAAGTATATTTTTCCAAAGTTTTCCTACCTCCTCTAGTCGGATTATATGGGGAAATGCCGGAAATAAAAGTCATACTGTATGACTAAAGGGTTTAAGTACCTTACATTTGTTGTGCAGTCTATGGATGAATTTTGTTAAACAATTCCCATAAAAGTATTTTAATTAACCAGATAATAGAAGTTATACATAAAAATATTCTACAATAAAGCAATCTCTTGTATCTTTATGAGAAGTTACATGTGCGTTTTCGTGATTTATTTCTGTTTCAATTTCTCTTTATGAAGTGATGTGTGTGTCTCTCATCGAAATCTAGATTTTTCTTCGAAAAAACATTCCTGATAAAGGAATTTTTTACCGAAAAAATTTCTTCCTTTGATGTTCACAAATCTCCCTCTTTTCGACACTGAACATTTATTCAATTAATTTTTGTGAATGACCCATTATTCGTAATTTTGGTATATTTCTTTTTCCGCCGTCGACTCCTATTTTTGGCGTTCTTCATCTTCTTAATAGTAATATAATTTCAGATAATTCCGCTTCTATGTACGGGAAGAACGTAATTTGATTTTGTACCTTTTAAGGAATTTCTGGGTTCTTTTCTTGTTTTAATGCAATTTCCAGGCATTTACTGTGTACTTAGGAAATTGGTCATGATTTACTAGTTTTCGTATATTCACTGCTTTGCTTAGTAACTTTACCAAACATGTTCTTCTACTCCATAATTTCCAATTCATTTAAAATAATTTCATCTCTAAGAAGATAGGGTTTTTATTTTACATTTTGTAATTTCCAATTCCTTAATAATTTAAAAATCCAAAAATAATTTTAAGTTCTTATATTAATAGCTATTAATATAAATATTTAGTAATAATTTTCTTATTAGTAAATTACAATTTTTTCTGCAATTGACAAATTCTTAGTAACAGTTTTTTAGCAATTTTTAAATTCTTAGTAATTTACGATTTCTTGGTAATTTACAATATCATAGTAATTTGTAATTTCTGGGGAATTAACAAATGCTTAGTTTACAATTTCTTAGTAATTTACCATGACAATAATTTATAACTTCTTGGTAATTTACCATGACAGTAATTTATAATTTCTTGATAATTTACCATGACATAGTAATTTGTAATTTCAAAGGAATTAACAATTGCTTAGTAATTTGTAATTTTTTTAATTCACAATATTACAATAATTTGTAATTTCTGAAAAATTAACAATTGCTTAGTAATTCATAATTTTCTTTTGCTAACAAGAAACAGATTATTACTATAGTACTTCGTTATCTGTAGTATTACTGAGTTATTTCACCTTGATTTTTCTACAATTTATTTTATACAACTACATATTGTACAGAACTTTTGACGTCAGTGCTGTGTTAATTTTTATACATGAATGAATTTTTAAACTGAAATTCATTAGATTTATTCTTGAGTTTTCAGACTTATTACTTATTTATGTGTATTTGTTACGTTTTCCAGTACACACATTATGGAAAATTAATAAAATCAAAATTCACAAAGGTAACGCTCTTAAAGAACTTCCTTCGTTTTATAAAATCTTGAACTGCATAAACTTTACGAATTTAAATTTTCATTAATTTTTCCCAGTATATCACTTCAGTCAAAGAACCTACTATTTATTTCTGCAAAGTTATTGTGTATTTTAGTAAATGCTGTATATTTTAGTAAACTTACTTCACGTTTCAGTAGATTCCATATACATTTCAATAGATTTGTAAGAGATTTTAATAATAATTAAATTATTATTATATATAAAATTTTCTTTATCTGACAAAGAAGAAAATTCGTACGGTGTATCTTAAAATTTAAAAGAATAATTGTAGATACACTAAATGCATTCTTCAAGTATAATACAAATAATACTTCATATATAATATACAGTATATAATAATATACCTCAATTATAATGCACTGCTCAAAACAATTAGGTCGATATCGTGATTTTTGGATATAAACTGTGGATGAAGAAACGTTTTGTTAGCTGTTGTTTGATCCTTAGGTATTGTAAGCTGTGAGGAAAGAAAATTGCTCATGGAACAAGAAATAATTAAATGTTATTCATGTTTTTCTTTTTTTCGGAAAACAAAAAATGCTGTACGTATGCTTGTTGTGATTAGAATGGCTGGAACTTTGTAGAATTTGGACTTGTGGCCGTTTGAGCATGAGTCATCAAAAGAAGGGTTTCACTTTTACTCCTGCAGAAGAACGGTTTTCATCTGCTGAACTGTTTCTGGGTGTGATAAGCGACCAGCAACCCTTCTTCCTAGAATATCCCAAACATGTTTGATTATGTTCATGTCTAAGGAACATGCTTGTCAATCCATTTCAAGAATACCTTCGTCGAAAAGGAAGTCCTTCACTAGCCGAGCACGATGTAAAGTAGCATTATCATCCATGAGGGTAAATTCATCTCCAATTTCTGCAGATTAAAGGACCACAAAATGTCTGAGAATCTCATCCCTATATCGTAGAGCCGTCAGAGATCCATTTCTGATTATGTACAGGTCGGTACGGCCATTTATAGAGATACCGGCTCAGACCATCACTCCGCCTCCAAATCGAACACTTTCGCTCACAAATGCGGGATCATTCCGAGTGCCACGTTCTCGCCAAATGATAAGCCGCCTATTGTCAGGCTGTACACTAAAGCGGGACTCGTCTGAGAACAGACCATTGCTCTATTCATTTCGTCTCCATCGGAGATGCTCTTGTGCCCACCTCCACTTAAGCACAGTGATCCACTGTTACAGAAACACAAACCATACGTCTGCGAGCACAGAAGCCAACACGATGAAGCCGATTTCGAATAGTTTGAGTTGAAACTCTGGTGTCACTAGTCCTCAGAAGGTGCTGTTGCAAAAAAGTGGCATTCATACTACGGTTTCTTCTGGCCGTTTGTGTTAAATAACTGTCCTTATTTCGTGTTATTGCACGCCTGCATCTTCAGCTAACATTTCCAATGTCCAAACAAAGATTCCATACTCTAGAAATGACACTTTGGGACTCTCCAAAGGCTTCCGCTATAATGGCTTGCATTTGGCCCGCCTGCAAACGATCAATGGCCTTTCAAGCTACCGATTTAACTAAGTCACGTTGCTGAGACATTGTCTTGCCTGTTACGAGGCATTCAGCGAATGTCAATTGCTTCTAATCTCCTCCTTCAAAACGAGTGCTACAGGTTGCTTTTCACTTCTTATCAGAAAC
>QLNU02015359.1:22788319-22799950 GCA_006491805.2 Dysdera silvatica | reverse complement strand
TATATATAAAATTTTCTTTATCTGATAAAGAAGAAAATTCGTACGGTGTATCTTAAAATTTAAACGAATAATTGTAGGTACACTAAATGCATTCTTCAAGTATAATATACAGTATATAATAATATACCTCAATTATAATGCACTGCTCAAAACAATTAGGTCGATATCGTGATTTTTGAATTTAACTGCGGATGAAGAAATCTTTTATTGGCTGATGTTTCATCCATAGGTGTTGTAAGCTGCGAGGAAAGAAAATTACTCACGGAACAAGGAATAATTAAATTTTATTCATGGTTTTCTTTTTTTTTTTTTTCGGAAAACAAAAAATGCATATTTTTTACATGTCATAAAAACGAACAAGAAGTGTAAATTCTCGGATAAAACTGAGTTTTAATGAGGAGTATGGTTTTCCCTGACCAAAAGCAATTTTAAACACCTGTAAGGCATGGAGTCAATTAGGTTATCAAGAAGGGTCTGGGGTTTTCACTTTTACTCCTGCAGAAGAACGGTTTTCATCTGCTGAACTGTTTCTGGGTGTGATAAGCGACCAGCAACCCTTCTTCCTAGAATATCCCAAACATGTTTGATTATGTTCATGTCTAAGGAACATGCTTGTCAATCCATTTCAAGAATACCTTCGTCGAAAAGGAAGTCCTTCACTAGCCGAGCACGATGTAAAGTAGCATTATCATCCATGAGGGTAAATTCATCTCCAATTTCTGCAGATTAAAGGACCACAAAATGTCTGAGAATCTCATCCCTATATCGTAGAGCCGTCAGAGATCCATTTCTGATTATGTACAGGTCGGTACGGCCATTTATAGAGATACCGGCTCAGACCATCACTCCGCCTCCAAATCGAACACTTTCGCTCACAAATGCGGGATCATTCCGAGTGCCACGTTCTCGCCAAATGATAAGCTGCCTATTGTCAGGCTGTACACTAAAGCGGGACTCGTCTGAGAACAGACCATTGCTCTATTCATTTCGTCTCCATCGGAGATGCTCTTGTCCCCACCTCCACTTAAGCACAGTGATCCACTGTTACAGAAACACAAACCATACGTCTGCGCGCACACAAGCCAACACGATGAAGCTGATTTCGAATAGTTTGAATTGAAACTCTGGTGTCACTAGTCCTCAGAAGGTGCTGTTGCAAAAGAGTGGCATTCATACTACGGTTTCTTCTGGCCGTTTGTGTTAAATAACTGTCCTTATTTCGTGTTATTGCACGCCTGAATCTTCAGCTAACATTTCCAATGTCCAAACAAAGATTCCATACTCTAGAAATGACACTTTGGGACTCTCCAAAGGCTTCCGCTATAATGCCTTGCATTTGGCCCGCCTGCAAACGATCAATGGCCTTTCAAGCCACCGATTTAACTAAGTCATGTTGCTGAGACATCGTCTTGCCTGTTACGAGACATTCAGCGAATGTCAATTGCTTCTAATCTCCTCCTTCAAAACGAGTGCTACAGGTTGCTTTTCACTTCTTATCAGAAACGAGTAATTTTCGATGTCACCGAAAAACATTGCACATTACCAAGTTTGTAAACGAAAACGTTTTCTTTGTTTAGTCGATTTTTTTTTTCATTTTTATCAAAAAACTTGTCGATTATATGGTTGTTTCATACCGAAATTACAATATCCCTTAATTGTTTTTAGCAGTGTCTATGTAATAGTAACTGCTATAATAATGTAGGATACTTCAAGTTTATAAATAAAGATATTCTGACGCGCACAAAAAGGATTACACATTTCTTTGAAGTATGACGAAATCGCTGATCGTCAGCTTTAAAAGTCCTTCTACAAATGGAAAGATTATACTAAACCTGACATATACAATAGAGATGGACAATATCATTCATTGACCTAATCACTGAACGAGAGCGCCCATCTCAACGAAATGTACTCACCAGAACAAAACGGTATTCACCCACCTCAAAAAGAAAACTGAGGAACTTGGTACGAAAAGAAGATTCCCTACACAACGACTGTAAAAATTTAGAGGGCAATGGTGACCAGGGTTGGCGAGCTCGGTATAAGCATATATCTGGTGTGTCCACATAAAAACCAGATAGGGATAAGTCGATGTCAAGTTTACTATTCTGTTAATCAGCATTTTCATATCATTATTTATGTTTCTATTATTAATAGTCATTTACAGTGCCATGTATAATATTTATTTTATTCTTTAAATACAGGGAACAGACCAGACGAAAAGCCGCATAAAAGGGGAATGGTACGCCTCTCTCTCCGTTGCGTACACTACGTTTCAAATCCAGAACAAGCTTTAACGGCACATACGACACAACCACCTAGTGCGTTAGTTCAAAAGACCTTCGTGTTCAGCCCAGGCAAGTTGGAGATAAAAGCCATTCTTGATAAAGAAGTTTACTATCATGGCGACCCTATTCACGTCCATGTCACCATCAACAACAATTGTAACAGGACAGTTCACAAGATAAGGGTGGTGGTGATGCAACATGTTAATGTGTGCATGTTCACCAACGGTCATTTCAAGAACATCGTTGGTTTTGCTGAAACGGAAGATAGACATCCTGTCTCCCCTGGAGCAAGCCTCTCCCGGGATTTCTGCATCAAGCCCATGAGCTTCCTCAAGTATCCTGTTGCACTAGCTGTGGAAGGAGGACTACCTGAAGATACCATGAACTTAGCCCCAAGCACTCTGCCAGCATATGCTAAAGAAAAAAATCCGTATGGAGTTACAGTTTTCTATGAAGTCAAAGTTAAATCTACATTGGGTTATGTAGACAGACACGTTACGATAAGATTGCCTTTCAAGATACTCAACAAAGAAGTGTTAACGGAAATTCCAGCTACAAGGGCATTGGAATCATCTACTTTTCTGCACAGTGATGCTATAGAACCCATGTCTGACTTCGCAGCTGAAGAAGATGGTAGTGTAGTCTTAATCCCAACATAGAAGCTCATCGCCCTTCTTCTTCTTGTGATGCAGGACATCATACGCAGTGCTTCGATTCGTGGATCAACAACTAGGCATGACAATGTAAATACTCACACTCTAATCTGTATAATGTAGATGTTTTATACTACTGTTCTACGGAGTACCATAGAGAACGACGCAAAAGACCAAGCATTAACGTATTGGTATACTATGTTGCATTTAGATGATACGTTACAGTACATAAACGTCACTGTGGCTAAACGTCATGGCTAAACGTACATAAACGTCATTTTTAGCTAAAATGAAAACATATTGCTATACATATTTAGCAAACATGTACAGTACTTTTACGAGACAGCAAAATTTTATGAAAATCTGTAGTTACAAAATGAAAATGGTATTCTTAATATGTATGGAGATTATGTAAGAGCGAAACGTATACACACAAAAGGAATACAATTGTAAAAAAAGCTAAAATCAAGTTTGCCATTGAGAGTATATATATCTTCGTTTACATGAAGTTTGTTAATCCAAATAAATTTTAAGTGTACTTTTGAGCGGGTTTAACAAATGAACATTTATTCTAGAAATATAAACCAAACAAGAAACACAAATATTAAATTGCAACCTCGGCAACTGAACAATGAATCAAAAGTTAAACTTTTCTCAAACCGATTTCTTCACTTTGGATAAAATTCTTTTATTTCGGACTTAATCCTTTTTCTTTTGGCCGAAGTATTTTCTTTTCAGATGCAATTAGATTTTTCAGATAAATCTAGTTTTCGAGTAAAAAATTATTCTCAAATCAAATCAAATCTTGTTTAGACAGATCCAATTATTTACACAAGGTGATATTGATTTGCCAATTAATAGATATGTTGATCCGCCTGAGAAGCAAAATATCAAAACCGTAGGAATTTTGTGTACCCATTTATTTATTTTTCCATGTTTGGAGCAGGTTGCACATGTGTATTTTCCTCGCACCTTGTACACTGCGTTGGTCGTTAGACATTATCAGTGTATTAACATAAATTGCTGCGAATTTTGATTTGTATAAACAAAATGCTTATACACGTGCTGCTTATCGAATAATGTAGAGAATAAATAAAATAAAAATTATTTTCATTATTCAATCAATAATTTCTCTACAAGTAAAATATATTCGACCAACTTGGTATATTACCCATGATGAAACACCATCGGGGTACTGAGTACGTCACGTTATGAACATGCACGCATGTTTATATCCGTTCATATACTGTACATGCACACATGTTTATATCCCGTTATATGCTGCACATGCATACATGTTCCGAGATTTTAATGGATCCATATCATGATACGAAAATGAGCTTGTTATGCATGGAACAAATAATGTTCTTGAGATGTTAAAATGCTTAATTGAGTCTATGTATTTGTTTCTAAGCAACATGAGATGCGTTGTTATTGTAATAAAGCTGTGTGATTTACGGTTTTGTGAATCTTCTTTTTCTTACATAATTTCAGCATTTTACACCTCGCGTATTAAGGGGCGGAACTCGAGATGAAATTTCATACATGAGAATTGAAGTTAATGCCCACGTATTATGTCTGGCACTAACGCTCCGGTGTCTCAAAAGATCGGTAAAAAAGCTAACCACGCCTCAGACGAACTTCAATTCAGCGACTCGTTCTTATTTGCGCCTTGATGTTCTTCCTATTAATCGATTGGCGACAGCCATGGGGCTCCAACTGGAAGAAAATATTGAAGGGCCTGAGTGGAAGGACTCGCATGTGAACAGTCAACGGAGTCAACCAGAACAGGAAAAACATAAAAGATAACGATATATTTTATGTATTTCACCCTCAATAACATTCTACAAGTCTTTATTTGTTTTCTACCAAGTTTGAAATGGCCGCTCTCTATGCAATTTAGTTGGCCGAAGAAACTAGGTTCCTTAGAGTTAGCACACCTCATGATAGTTTAGGTTGCCCTAACTTGGAACTAATATTATCGATTTCATAACTCATATATTATATATGTGTGCGGGAGCACGTGGAGACAATTTTATTTAAGGGGATTAAGATCAATACCAATAATATATAATAAATAATTAGTTTGTAAAATTGATATTTAAAAAAAATAATAAATAATATATTAATAATTAAAAAGTGACCATGGTTTTCGCTTAAAGGGGACTCGAACCCCGGACCTCTTGGCTGACAGGCAAGTGACGTCAGCGGGTAGTTGCACAGGGTAGCAAGTACGATCCCGGGCATACGAAGACTGTTTGTTTGTTTTTAATGTGTACCTAAAAATGGTGTTTTTGTTTTTATTACATAAAACGCGATACCCCAAATGTAACGAAAAAAAGAGGCTTAAGAGCAAGCATAGGTGGAGTCCAGGTTGTTGGCAGCCCTAGTACAAAAGCGGACGATTTAAAATTTAATATTGTTTAATCAAGAATTCTGTATGTAGGGTTTGCTTTTGTATCTCTCTCTATATATATATATCACTGTCGAACTTAGGAAATTGGAACCCATTAGGCGTGGGACGTCAGCCGCTACAATGCCAGTGCACAAGGTAACAAGTATGATCTCAGGTATGGCTAGGCCCTTTATTTTTTCTTAAATTTGTGTCTGAAAAAGGGTGTTTGGCTGTATGAAATAATGACTGACCCATAGAATTTTTTGACCCACGAATTTTTTTGACCCACCATTCCACTTACCACCAAAACCTCTTGCTTGAATTAACAGTAAGGATAAAAGAAGAGGGAAGAGAAATGCATTTTTGTATGACATTTAACAAAAATGATTTAAAAATGCATTACCCGTCTTAAAGTGGTGTAAAAAATCTGTCATTTTCATAAAAATACGCCATGTTTTATGCAATTTTTAACTTGTTAAATGGATGGAAATTGCAAAAATGATTAAAAAAAAAAGGCGTCTACGTGAAGTGAACCCGAACCTGAGACCTCTTGGCTGGCATGCGAGTGACGTCACCATGTCATCGCACAGGGTAGCAAGTACTATTCCAGGCATGGGTGCGGTATTTTTTTTTTTTTTATTGGTGTCTAAAAAAGGACGTTTGACTGTATGGAATAAACTGACCCACCGAAGGTAAGAAAATAACTATTAACAGCACGAATAGGACAAGAACCTCTTACTTGCATTAATATTAATGACAAAAAAGTGTGAGGGAAAAGAACGCTTAAAATTGCATTTTTTCATGACTTAAATGCTAATTTAAAATGACCCATTCGGCTTAAAAATGGGTAAAAATACATATTAATTACAGGAAAATGTGATGCATTTCATGCAATTTGAAGTTTGCAGAATTGATGTAATAAAAAATAAAGGTGACAATGGTTTCTGTGTGTAGGGGGCTTGAACCCTTTTTTTTTCTAATTGGTGTCAGAAAAAGGATGTTTGGCTGTATGGAACAAGCCAAATGAAAGGAAAATAACTGTTAAGAGCAGGCATAGGAAAAAATCTTGTTTGTATTAATATTAAGGTGAAATTAATTTTAAAGGGAAAAAGTGCTTAAAAATGAACTTTTGTATGACTTTAAAAAATTAATTTAAAAATGCCCTATACGTCCTAAAAAAAAGTGTAAAAATATGTATTATTTGCAGAAAAATACATTTTATTTCATGCAATTTGCAACTTGTCAAATGGGTAATACTTGAAAAAATGTTACCACGGCTTCTGCGTAAAGGGATTCGAACTCGATGCCTCTTGGCTGACAGGTGAGTGACGTCACCATATCATTGCACAATGTAGCAAGTACTATCCCAGCCATGGAAGGCGGGTTTTTTGTTTTTTTTTCCTGAAAAGGTATGTTCGGCTGTGTGGAATAAACTGACCCACCGAATGAAAGGGAAATAGCTATTAACAGCAGCTATAGTACTAAAACCTCTTACTTGCATTATCATTAAGAATAAAAGGAAGTTTGAAGGGAAAATAGTGCTTAAAAATGCATTTTTATACGACTTTAAAACATTAATTTAAAAATGCCTTATCTGTCTTAAAAGGCATAAAAATGCGTATTATTTGCAAAGAAATACATTTAGTTTTATGTAATTTGCAGCTCGTCAAATGGCTGATACTTGAAAACATGTTAAATGTGGCTTCTGCATGAAAAGGACTCGAACCTGGAACCTTTTGGCTTACAAGCTACTGACATCACCATGTCATTGCACAAGGTAGAAAATACAACCCCTGGCATGGGGTGGTCTTTTTTTTTTTTTTTAATTAGTGTCCAAATAAAGATGTTTAGCTGTATGAAATAAACTGACCCACCGAAGGTAAGGAAATAACTATTACCAGCAGGAATGGGAAAAAACCTCTTACTTGAATTAACCTTAAGGATAAAATGTTAGAGGGGAAAAAAGTGTTTAAAATGTATTTCTGCATTACTTCAAAAAAATTATTCAAAATGCATAATCTGTCTTAAAAAGAGGTAAAAATATATATTATTTGCAGAAAAATACGTTACATTTTATGCAATTTGCAGCTTGTCGAATGGATAATATTTGAAAACGTGTTAAATATGGCTTCTGCATGAAGGGGACTCTAACTCCTGACCTTTCCCGACAGGGGAGTGGCATCATCGGGTCTCTGCACGGGGTAGAAATTACGAACTCCAGCATGGGGAATGCCTTTTTTTTTTAATAAATTGAACCAATTGAATTTGGAATAAATTGACCTGCAGAATGAAAGAGAAATAACTAATAAGAGCAGGCACTGGAAAAATCTCTTATTTGCATTAATATGTAGGATAAAAAAAAAGTTAGAGGGGTAAAAGTGTGCTTAAAAATACGTTTTCGCACGTCTTTTTAAAATTAACTTAAAAATGACCTATCTGCCTTAAAACTGTGGAAGAGTATGTTTTATTTGCGGAAATATGTGTTCTATTTTATGCAATTTATTGCTTTTAAAATGGCTGATATTTAAACAAGTGGTGATAATGGCTTCTGCTTGAAATTGACTCGAACACGTGACCTCTTGGCTGACAAGCTTGTGATGTCACCGGGTTATTTCTCAGGGTAGCAAGTACCATTCTCCAGATAGTAAAACCTTTATTTTTAATTTGCTCCGCCTGAAAAAGGATATTTGGTTGCATGAAATAATCTGATCCACAGCATGAAAGGAAATGGCTATTAAGAGCAGGTATGGGGAAAAAACTCTTATTTGCATTAACATTGAGAGTAAAAAAAAAATTAGGGAGAGAAGAGTGCTTATAAAAATGCGCCACACGCCAATGACTCGCCAGTCGCCTCTTGACATACGTTAGTTAGCCACTAGGTCCCGGGTCCGAGTGCCCCTCACGTAGATACCATTGTCGCCATTTCTTTTTAAGAGATCATTAGTTTGACAAACTATAAATTGTATAAAAGAGAAGACATTTTTCTGCACGTAATGTATATTTTTTACACGTTTTTCAGACAGACAGGGTATTTTTGTCGATTTTTCAAATACATGCAAAAACGCATTTTTAAGCACTTTTTCCTTTAACTTTTTTTAATCTGAATGTTAATGCAAATAATTTAAATTAAATTATCTGCTTTGAACAGAGCCATTCCTGGCTTGGAGTGTAAAAGGTGCCTCCACTTCTGGGCAACTTTTTGAATCAGGGACAAAAACAAGGGTCCTTGCAGGGACGTGTCAACGTTTAGGAGAGTCGGGAGGTGAGACCTTTTACGGCGATAAACTGACAGCGCCATCTATTGCCACAAAGCTCAAACAGTTATTATAGAACATTAGATATATTTATTGGTAATGAATTAGATGTTAATTAGTTAATTAAATAGTTAAAATAAACTGAATTACAAAACAACAACCACTTGAACGATTTCAATTTTACTGATTTCGCAGAGCACCAAGCTTTAAAATCAATGGTTTCACAAAGACTGAAAAAAAATGTACAGGTAAAGAGACGCTAATTTTTTTAACAATAGATACGCCAGGTTACGCTGTCAAAGTAGTATTATTGACGATATGGTAGCGACATCTATTGACAAGAAATGAAATTAAAATCTAAGTTTCTTTCAGCTTTGCTACATTAGTGGAAATGCTTAATGTTATTTTTGAAATTAAAATTTTAATAGTATTCCTCAATAGTGGTGGGTGAAATATAGCTTTCGCCCCTCCACCTGTGAGACGTGGGGGGGGGCGAAAAACCCCTTCCCTGCTTCACCTGTTGGCACGTGTCTGAATCCTTGTTTCATTTTATGGAAATGAAAATGAAATATAATTTGTTTTGTATGATAACTGTTTAAAATTTTGTATGTTAGTTCTCAGAGTAGAAAAGAAATAGAAAGAAAGTAGTTAGAAATCTCTAAGTAGGGCACGCAGAGCACATACTCAAGGGTAACATGTGATGGGGCACCGCAGCTGAGTATCCGAAAATAGATTAGTCATATTAGGGAATTGTCAGTTAAAATATTCGCTTGAATAAACAGGTAAAAAATTACCTTCACATGTGAGGTGTTATGTATGTACGATACGCATGTTTTTTCTTGTCTTTCAAGATCACTTTTCTACCATGTTAGTGAGGAAGGGAACGGCTGCACAGTCTAGGCATAGAGATGGCAATTTCCATAGGCGTACGTAAGAAGTTCATAAAGTGGGTTATTGGCTCAATGGGGGTCATAGTACTACAGCTCATATATTCCTATGTTAAATATACAAAATTTCATTGCAATGAGAGGGTTACAATCCCCATCAACACCCCCCTGCGTACGCCAGTGTCAATTTCTAACTCAGCCACTAGTATATATATATATATATATATACGAATACAGCAATTTCCTAACTCCGCCACTAGTATTTATATATGAATATCGAAGCAAACTCTGTATATCAAATTCTTAATCAGATAACATCAAACTCTTAAGGCAGCGATATTGATTTTGCACCTGGGCGGCCAGAGTGACTCTGCTCAGCGCGGCATTTTTCCTTACATTTGGTGTATCGCTCCATTTTGGGACAAACACTCTTTTTTAGGCAAAATTAAAAATCTGCACTCCCACGACAGGAATGACACATTTTACCTTGTGCCATGACCCTTTGATGGACGGTCGAATATTAAGGCGACCCAATATCAGAAGCAAACACGATAAAAAGAAATTTGTTTAAAATTTTTAAATAAAGTTCATGATATTTTTTAAAGAACTGTAACTTCATAGAAGCTACACTTTCACTTAATGTTTTCATATGACTCGTCGGTCGTTCAAATGTGCAAATCAGATCATTTCCGTGGAGCCTCCTAAATCCCGCGTATTGAACAAAACAATCTTTCCTTTGGCCCCAATGAGTGCACGTGTGAGATGTGGGGGTGTGCCTCATTTCAGAATGACCTTCTCAACGTCCTTTGCAGTCACTCATAGGATTCACGTAATGTAAACCAATTCCAGTTAATACTGGTAGTTTCAAAAACGGAGAGGAGTCTTCCCCCTACTTAGACACTAACCTCGGAAATTCTACCTATTCCGAGGGTAGTGACTTAGCTCGCAATTGTAAAAGAAATGCAAATTTAAACTTGCAAGGTAGCGTCTAGACATATCCATTATTTGATAAAAAAATATATGGCCATTGAATAGTCAGCAGCACTGGCGTACACAGGGGCTGTTGATGGGGGTTGTAACTCCCATTGCAATGAAATTTTGTATATTTAACATAGGAATATGTGAGTTGTAGCTCTGTAACTCCCCCCCCATTAAACTTACAACCCCCACTTTTGAACTTTCTGCGTATGCCTATCTATGGTAAGCAGATAAGCTTTTTTTTTTTTTTTTGCTCTTTATTATTATCTTATATATTTATTAGTAATATATTATTTGATATAAATATATCTGCATGGAGAAAGTCTATTACTATAAATAAACAGCAAAAAGGTTGAACAGGGTCTACCATGATACAAATGTCATTGGATGGAACGTAACAAGGGAAAGGAAAAAAAAAGGAAAATATAAAAGGAAACCTATTAAAGAAATATACAAAATCAATTTCCCAAAATCTAAACCGTGAGTTACCGTTCGTATTTTAAGCATTAGAGATAGAAGCAGAGCCGGATTATCGCAGAGATAAACAAGGCAAATCAAGAGATCGGCGCGATGAAGATTCAACGCTCATAGGCTTAACGCAGTGGTATTCAAACTATGGGTCGCGACCCCAAATGGAGTCGCGAAAAATTATCTTGGGGTCGCGAAGTGGATGAAAAAATTGTAAATAAATTTAGTTAAATACAAATACATCATTGACAAACTTTTTAAAGAAAAAAATATTGTTTTTTAAAATGTGAAATTTTATTAAATTTTAGAGAGATTACTATATTTTTAGAACAACGCCCCTTTTTTTTTTCAAAGAGATAGACTTGTGGCCGAGCCCACAAGTGAGCTTCTCTGCATGGTCTCCTTACGTAAGATAATGAAGAACCGATTTCTCCCAGAAGACCAGCGAAAACCGCCAAAGAGAGACAAGCAGCAGCTTGCATACCGAAGATAAAATATCGCCGTTCGTGCGCTCCCTCTATCAGGAGCTCACGAAGTCACACGAAGTCAAGAAAGTCACGTAGTGCTCCTCTATCGGAGCACCACGTGACTCTATTTATTTAATACGTATTTAGTGTGTTTTCTTTACTTAGTCAAAAATATTTTATTATGGAAATGTGACGGCGACGGAAAAGGGGGGAGGGTCGCGGATCTTTTGCTTACTATAAA
>QLNU02015359.1:22762170-22782376 GCA_006491805.2 Dysdera silvatica | reverse complement strand
TGTAGGAAAGGAATTTTTGCTATGTTTGTTAAGGATGCTATTTTAACCGTAATTTGTAGTGAAACGGTTTGTTTTGCATTTCACAAGCAATTAAAATTGATTGCCTTTTTTCCCCCCCACTTTCTCCCTACTCCTTGTCAGTGACATCCAGGGTCAGGAACAGGGGAGCATGGGGGGGGGGTTGTTATTTACGGGATTTAATGAAAAATTTACGATTTTGACAATCCGTTAACATTCAGCTCTTGAAAAGTAGTTGGGGGCGGGAAATAAGCTAGAAATTGATCTGCTAAACTGCAAAAGGACCCTTGTAGCCTATTTCTAGCTTTGGTGTCATAATATCAACATGCCCAATTTTTTTTTTTCTATCTGGCGTCATTACGTGTTATGCTGAGATTTTCTGGAAGGGTCTAATTTTTATTCTTAACCTTAGTTTTCCTATCTTAATTGTTAGTTTTGTTTTTACCATTTTTTGCAGAGGATGGTTTTCTTCTCTTTTCAAAGTATGCCCCGCCAGCCTGATCCAACTAAATTTAATAATATGCAAAATAAGATTCAGATAGCTTCATTTCCTATTACTCTTTAAAAACACATGTACATAAATTAGCATTCTTGATATTTCGAATAAATCAATATTTCATAATATGATAAGTGAATAGTTAAAAATTTACTCCCCTCCAACTTAAATTTTGCATTTTCAGATGAAGAAATAACGGAAAGTAAATAAAACGTAAATTCGAATCAAATTTTAAATAATCTTTAGTATCTCCAAAAAACTCCATGTTTCTATGAATTTATAAAAATAAACACAGCTTACTGTGGTCTACCAATGAACCACTGTATACAAGTGTGTCTCACACATTCACGTTTCCTTCAATCGCTTTATAGTATCATAGAGGTGGGTAAAAACATTCAGTGACTGGAAGAACGAAAGGTTCTGCACATCTCCATACTGTCGATTATTAGTAAATATGTGTGCGATTAATACACGTAATGGCCAACGGAAAGCCACCGAATTTTTAACAATCCATTCAAGGAGTTGCAAAATGTTTATAGCAACTGGTTCATAGAGTTGCAAAATGTTTGTAGCAACCGGTTCATAAAGTTGCAAAATGTTTGTAGCAACCGGTTGATAAAGTTGGAAAATACCTGTAGCAACCGGTTCACTGCAGTCCTCCTGCTCTCTTTTTAGCGTCCAGCAAAATATTTCAACCCGTTCTTATTTGTAAAGATGCCATGATAATCTCTACAAATGAACCCGATCTTACTAAGCTTGATCCGGTTTCTCTTAATATTAATTTTTATTCGAGACAAGATGATAAATTATCAGATACGTGAAGAATCTAACCGACATTCTCTCCGCAATTTTGCTACTTTCTGCCAGAAGGAACAATTTTTAAACCTTTGCACTCCACTGGCTCCGCTGGAGCGACATTCAGTATATGGCTTTGAATTCCTTTGGCTAAATAGCCTGGAGTGCAAAGGGTTAAACATTGAGGCAATTTTAAAGCTGTGCAATATATTTCCTAAAAACTCTTTAAAAGAGTTTTAATCTAATTATTTAAAACCCATTTTAGAATCCCGGAACTTGCTTTTAAAATCTCTTTTTAACATTTTATTTTATAAATAACATTTTCTTTTCACTTTTTTGTAAATAAATAATGATTTAAATTAAACGTATTCATATAGAATTACCTCTTGTATGTGGATTTTAACCAATTTCAATCAAGTTGTAGTCCTTCGCTCATAATTGTAAAATAAATAAACAAATACACACGCGCATACACACACACTGGTGTGCAAAAATTAAGGAGGGGGACATTTTTTCGCATGTAACGTCGTACCCCAGTCTTTCAAATGGGTACAAAGCATACCATAATATTTCCAAGATGTAAGATTAAGGAAAATGTGAACGATACTGACCAAGACAGGAAACCAAAGGATACAAAGGACTTTTATTCGAAAGCGGTCTTTCAGCACAGGAGGACAGAAGACAAAAAATTCATATAACAGGAGGCAGGCCAGAAAAACGCCATTTTTGGTAGGGGATATGATCATCCCTGATTGCGATGCATCCTGCATCGCAATCAGGGATGATCAGGAACGTCTGTTCATGCTTAATACGAGGTTGTCGATGAGCTCTTGAGGCATCATAGCCCATTCCTCTTGTAGCGCCGATCACAGCTGAGGAATTGTTGCTGACGGATGGCAACACTACCAGGCATCTCCCGAGAACATTCCACACGTGTTCTATTAGATTCAGGTCCGGAGACCGTGCGGGCCATTCCATACGATGAATATCTTCACTCTCTGACAGCTCAGCGACAGCAGCTGTATGGTAAGATGTAGCGTTATCATCCATGAAGAGAAATTCCGAGCCCACAACGCCGCGTCGGTACAATAACAGTCACCAGTGACTGAACCTCCTTGGAAGATGTGGAGCTTAAGATGATGACACCAAGATGAGGATGAAAGATGATGAGAAGAAAAATGTGGACACCAAGCATTATGCCTCCCCAAGCCGGAACTCCTCCACCTCCAAATCGGTCCCTTTGAACGACGTTAGAAGGGTGAATCGTATTTAACGCTCTCTCCAGATGTATAGACATCCAGAATCGCTAATGAGACTAAATCGACTATCATCCGTAAACAGCACTTGATCCCATTGATAAGCTCCCCATTCTTTGTGTTCCTGGTACCACAGAAAACGTCGTCCCTGATGGGTAGGCATCAATGGCACACACCGAATTGGTTGCAGAGCGAATAAACCACCTGTGTGCAGTTTCCTAGTCAAGGTTAAACGCGATAGCATCCGTCCAGTAGTGCGTTGCCTGTGACTTGCGATTTCACCTCTGTCAACCATCGATCTCTTCTTGCCTGTAGAACAAGATACCGGTCCTCCCTTGCCATGGTTGCTCGTGGACAATCACCACTAAACCTTCGGACAGCTGTTCCTGTCGTTCGAAATGCCGTCCATGCTCGTGACACGATGCTGTGTGCGATTACGAACTCCTCGGCCTCACTCGTCACACTTCGATCTTCTTCCAACTTTCCAATGATTCGACCTCGAGTAAATTCATCCAGATGTTGTCTACGGGGCTGTCTGTTGAATATCTCGCACTGCTACAGCAACTTGCCGTCGTTCAAACCGATATACACTGAGTAATAGTTTCCACTGAAATTCTGCACGTATACTGCCCTTGCACTTTAGACCCTACTCACACGCCCATATTACGTCATGATGTATCGAACGCTAGGCAGTCTCCTGATTGGTTTGCTTTTTGGTTTTACGGCTCAAAGACTACAGTGGTCATGCTGCGCCGGGACCTACTGTTTTCCGAGGAATCCGAACCTCTTAAGGCCCAGGGAACCAAACCCCGGACTACAGTGAGCAGTGCGATCTGTTATAAGATTAAAAACGTAAAATTTACTGTTTTAATTTCACTGTTTAATTTATTTTTATTTACAAAAGTTTATTTACACATGTGAAATATACATATAATACATGCAGTAATACAATTACTAGTTGAAATTGCTGCACCACAAGTATGGGTCCTGGATAAATGCTGTAGCATAACCTGTTTAAGCAGTTAATTTACTATTGAATTTACTGCTTAAAATTATGTGTATCAAGACACTCAACATTAAGATAGATTTGACATTCAAATAAACTGTTAATAAACTAAAACACTATTAATAAACCAGGAGTCTTGGTAATGGTAAAAAAAATAGTTGAAAGTCGACAGAAAAAAAAAATAATTACTCTACGGATACTGGGATACCTCTACCCTTGAATTATGTCGCTTCCGGAATTCCGCTGCCACATGCCCGGAAACTAAATAATGACTGTCAAGAAAAGGCGGATATAAAGCTCCTGTGAAGCCCATTTTAATTCGCTTATCCATCTACCATTTCTGTTTCCAGCTACTGATGAAGCCTCACAGCTTAAAGTTAACTAATGAGACGCGATCAAGCAATAATGAAAATTTATATCATGACACTGAACATTATTACTGCAGCACCATGGGGTTACTTAACAACCAATTTTCCATTTCGCAGTAGAACATAAAACACTGCATTACACCCATGGGAAATCTGCAGGCCCGAATGGAAGAGTAATGGGCTCAAAAATTGGACATAATTTATATAAAATATCGTTATTGTATCTTACAATAATGCACATAAGGTAGGCTAATCATAAATGTCGCCCCTTCCCAACCCTTCGCGATTTTTCGTCTCATTTGAAATGGCGGAATGACAGAAATTTATTTCTGCTAGTACGGTGAGAGGGCATGTGCCTAACTAGCTTCGAAGTCTAGGCGGCTAACTTTTTTCCAATGGAGGCTGACCTATTTTCTAGGGGGGGGTGCTAAACCGTATACCTCATTGCTTAGAAGAAATTTCTAGGGGGTTAGCCCCCCCCCCTTGTTACGTCAGTGAGGTTGGCACCAAAATCGTTGTTCCCAGGGAGCCTCGTACACTAAATCCGGCTCTGGTATAAACGCTGCAAAGCCTCCAAGTTCGACACCCAGTAAGCGTGGTGTTGGTAATGAATGATTCCCGCTTTTGTGGAAATTCGTCCTGGGTTTAATTCCCGCGGTCCAGCTTTCTTGGAAAAGTGTAGATTCTTGCGCCATAAAGCAGTATCAAACCGTCATTTTGCCCGCATAACAAACCTAGGAAATTCAAAAATAAGAGAAATTTAATAACCTACACCTACATTCCTTTGTGTTACTACGAAAACTTACATGTTGAAAACATGAAGCCCTCTCTTCCATATTCGTTGCGAGGGTTATAATTGGAGATAAGGACATATTATTCTATTACTACAGAGGTCGATATGATTTATATCTTACTTGTAATCATTTGATTAAGTGTGATGTAGGTAGAAAAAAATATATAGGCATAGACCTGGAGTTAATTATTCCTCTACCCCACCCCCACCACTACAAATTTGAAAATTCTACGCTGCTGCATATAGAGTCGCTTGATGGAAGGTTGACACAACGATCCCAGCCGTAGCGTGGGGTCTCATGGTCGTGGGGTCGAGGTCCGGATTACTCTTTAAATTGTAAGTCACGCGTGATGACCTTATGGTCAAATCCATTGTGTTTCTTTCACCATACTACATATGTGTGTGTAAAGATAGAGATTCAGAAGTTCTGTAGTAGATTGCTAATGGTTGTTGATGATATAAAATGGATAAAAAAAGTATTTACACACCTGTATTAAACAGATGTTACACAGATAGGAATGACTGTAGTAGATGGGTGTTACACAGCTAGGAGTAACTGCATTAAACAGCTGTTACACAGATAGGTGTGATTGTATTAGACGGGTGTTACACAGAGAGAAGTGACTGTAGTGGACAGGTGTTACAAAGATAGAAGCGACTGTATTAGAGAGGTGTTACACAGAGCTAAGTGACTGTATTAGACAGCTGCTATACAGAGAGGAGTAACTGTATTAGATAGGTATTACACAATTACACAGATAGGAACGACTGCATTAGGCAGGTGTTGCATAGACATTTACATAGATGGAAGTATAAAGCAAATGTGGCAATATATTTTTAATCAATGAATTACCTTTAGGATTAGCATCCATATACAGCAATTTACTTAGTTCCTTCTGTTACAGCGCAGAAAAAGCGAGAGTTTGCCGTTGCAATGCAAAAAGGGATAATATTTTTTTTATAATTGTGGCTTTAATTATCGTAACATACGTAAGAATTTACGTTTGAACATTTCTAGCGTTCAGCACGTAATAAAAAAGAAAAAAAAAGTGATAATGTAAAGACTATATCAACCGCCGAAGAAGCTAAATGCATGGCGAATGTTCTCGATAATTGGATATAGGTGTCTTTTCAGCTCTGATGGCATACGAACGTCTTTCTGTTGCGGTCCGGGTCTGACGGGTCTTGGTTCCTGCTCGTTTGGACGGAGAGAATGGGACATTGGCTAGGCCGCCGGATTGAGGTGGATTGATGTTTGTGCCCGCTATTCTGTCTGGACTTGGGCTCCGCTTTTCCTCGCGGACCGGTCTACGTCTCCGGGGTCGTGCGGGCGTCCTTTGTTCTGCTCCGGGCTGCTAGGCCACAGTCTCCGTCCGTGTGTGGTGCCGAAAGCCTTGGAAAAACTTTCACAGCCCGCGTATTGGACATTGGCTAGACGGTGTTTCGTGCGTCCTAGTTGCAGGGCGGGTTTGTGCCCAGCCCTGTTACTTCGCGGCGCTTTGCACCCGTTCAACGTAGGAAGCCTATATAGAAAGAGAGGTGACATATGGAAAACGGCAGCCATGTTTTTCGACTGTTGCTATGCCAACGCGGACGCTATGCAAAGGACCGTTTCACTACGGTTACTAATCAGGTTATTTTGTTACTAAGAATTCCAATTTGACGACAGTTTGGAGCTGGGTTTTAAATTTAGTTTTTATTTTAGAACATGTAATTTTTTAAATTTCTTGATATCGATCCTGATGGCTGGAATGCAGATAAATAAATTTTTACAGTATGCCTAATTAAAATTGTAAAAAGGTTCTTAAAAAATTTCAATAAAATAAATTTACTCAAATTCCTTTTTTTCCCCATTTTTTTTTAAATCTCTTAAAATTTCATATATTCAAGATGAGCAGCATTATCATAATATAGGATGTCTCTCTATGCAACTAGACATAAGTTGTGCCTCACTTTTTTTAATTTCCAAATTGAATTTCCAAATTGAATTTCCAATTTTTTTTTTTTCCAAATTTACAATTCATTCTTCCCTGAACTTAATTATAATGGTACTTTCAGAACTGAAGCTATTTTTCATAATAGTTACTAGTATTTTGTGAATTATACAAAAAGATCTCCCTCTAACATTGAAATAACGTACAAATGTTCTTAATGAAAAGTTAATTCGGTGTATATCTGTGACGTCATTAGACCGAAACTGGGGACGGAGGTCCCCCTCCTCAACTCGGAAATGTCTATCATGTATAATACAATTCTTTTGTATGTCTCAAAATATTTATTTTTGTATATAAAATTATGATCACATACATTAATACTCACACTCACATCTGAAATTGCAATTCGCTTACCACGTAGATAAAAAAAATATAAAATTCGCGGAAAACGTCGTGGCAATTCACACTCCGATAAAAAAAATACTACGCTGATGATAAGATCGGATTAGCAATGATTTTAAAGAAGCATTGAATCTTCACTGAGCGTTGCCCCTAAAAAAAGCGGGCCCTAGAAAATTGTATTGTTTGTTTACGCGATAATCCGGCCCTCCCCCCCCCCTTAAAACACACACTTGTGCACGGGCATTATACAGTCGATTCACGCTATAGCGAACCTCAGGGGATCGAATTATTGGTCTGATATATCAGCTGGTTCGTTATGCCCGATAACATTATAAGTATAGAAAATTGGAGCCAAAAAAATTTCGTTCGTTATATACGGGGTTTGACTGTGTATATATATGGCCTGCAAAAGGGTTGCTGGTATCTAACTGGAAGGAGACCCACACGCTGAACGTATGTGACGATGTGTGGAACCGGCCAGGCCAGTAACCTAGTGTCCTACCCCGCCTTCAAGTGGTGCAGGCTGGGCTTTCTATTTATGAGGCAAATTAATATTTGCTGCACGGATAGAAAGGCGGAAGGGGAGGGCTAATTCACCAACCCGTCTAGCCAGCGTGGTGAAATGATGGCTAATTCCTCCAATATGCTAATACACCAAAAACCATGGCCCCTAGTCTCCAGGTGCTGGAGTGCTCCTGATCAAGGCAGCGGTCAGCGTGGCATGAAAGCAGGGGGTGCTAAGAATCACTGGAATGGCCCAGGCTGCCGTTTGTTATTGACCTTGGCAACGTATAATGGACGATCCCTTGCTTCTGAAGCAAAACTTCAGGAATTGGAAGAGGAACTTGAAAAGATCAATTGGGACATTATAGGACTCAGTGAAGTCAGAAGAAAAGGTGAAGAATTGGTGGAACTTAAAAGTGGACATTTGTTTTATTATAGAGGAACGGAAACTGGAAGAACAAGTGGTGTTGGCTTCTTAATCAACAAAAGAATTAAAGACTACCTTCTTGAAGTCGAAAGCACGTCAGATCGAGCAGCGAGGCTCGTTGTTCAACTAACCCAGCGATACCAGTGCCACTACTACTACTACTGTGAGTTGTAACCCTGTAACTCCCCTCATTGAGCCTACAATCCCCCCCCCCTTATGAACTTTCTGCATACACCTATGCTGAGCATCTATCCTCTAATGAGGAGGTTTAGGAAATAACAAGCTCTAGGCTTTGGAAAGCGTCAGGGAATTGCAAACTTGTCCACGAAAGACAAATGCACTAATTTTTAACCAAAATAATTTTATCCCTCGTGACATTTTAGGTGATGCGTTTAATCATGAACTCATTTTCAACGTTTTATGTAATATTGGCTTCTCCCATCTCATCTGAGTTTATTATATTGTTCAGATGTAACTTTTACATTACTTTCAATGCATATTTATAATTTTAGTTCTAATTTATTCTCATTTTAAAACCGTACGTATTGTTTCAAGTTATCTGGCTCAGAATTACCCTCACTATCCTTGCTCCATAAAAATACAACAAACTAACAGAAGTGCCTTCCATTCATAAGTGTCCAATGACAAAACTTCGCCCCTCTTCTTCGCTGCTTCAAAAATGTGTTTATTCAACGATCTGATTATTTCCAATTGAAGTTTACGACGTTTTCCTCAGCAGTGAAGAATCTGCTCTCGACGTAATTTACTAACAGATGCGCGGAAAAAAGCCGAAAATATGCCGCAGTCTTTGAGGAAAGATACGTCAAAGTTCCTTCTCCATGGGATGTCTCCCCTTCATGTTTCACGTCAGAGAATAACGAAAATAGCTAAGCAGGCGTTTACAGGAAACATTTCCGCCAGCAGCATGAGAAATCTTTTGCATTGAAGTTGGAAATTCCTGCCGAAAAGGACTTCCATATTCATCCCAAATTTCTTCGTCTGCGACGAAAGACTTTCCAGAAATGTGCAATTTTTACTAAACTGACATATGTATATTAGGTATATATTGCTGCAGTATATATTCAGGAGCGGCTCGAGTTTGATTTTAAACTCGAGCGGTCTGACACGGATTATTTTTTGGCGCCCCACTCCGGCGAAAACGGGAGATTTTCACAGATGCACAGTAAGCTATGTAACATATAAAAGCGGCCAAAAGTATCTGAAAGAATTTCTCTAAAAATTTTTCAAAATTTGTCTCTTTTTAAAGAGATTTTCCAGTATTAACTCAAAAAAAATTGAACTTGACTTTAGTTTGGCGCCTTCATCCAAACGGCGCCCCGAGAGGCCGCACGGGTCCTCTGTCCCTTAAGGCGCCCCTGTATATATTAGACCTGTGTGACTATGTTCATTATATAGCATATATTTTTGTTTTTATATGCTATATATGTTCATTATATAGCATATAAAAACAAAAATATCAAACAAAAATTTATGTTTTTGTATATAACATAGGTCCAATTCACGAAGTTCTTAGTTCATCCTTACATGTTTATTTTTCATTGGCATACACAGGGGGGTATTGACGGGGGTTGTAACCCCCATTGCAATAAAAAATTTCATATTGAACATAGGAATATATGTGTTGTAGTTTTGTAACCTCCGCCATTGAGCCTACAACACCCTTTATAAAATTTCTGCATACGCCTATGGTGTGTTATTTTTATGGTACAAGGAACATCAAATGTCATATTGCATCGGAACCTAAGGTTTTCTGGAGAATCTGAACATCTGCTGCGAAGGGAAGTAAACCCCAGACTACGGTGGGGAGAAATACGGCACGTGTTCTGCGATATCCGAGTTTGTGGCAAAATAGGCGGATATATTACACGACGTCGTTATAGGTAGTGGATAAAATTTCTGAGAAATCTGAACTTTATGATCTCAGGCACTGGCGTATGTAGGGGGGGGTTAGTGGATTGTAACCCGCCACTGCAATGAAATTTTGTATACGTAGCATAGAAGCATTCAAGTTGTAGCTCTGTACCTCCCTAATTGAGCCTTTGACTGGCCTTGTGAACTTTCTGCGTACGCCTATGGACCTAGGGAATGCAGTGAGTAGCTACATAGGCGCACGCAGAAAGTTCATAAGGGGGGGGGTATAGAGCTACAATTCCATATATTCATATATAAATGTACAACATTCCATCGTAATGGGGGGTTACAACCCCCACCAACACCTCCCTTCGTAGGCCAGTCTGCAGCTAATCAGTAACGAATTTTTCTCTTATTTTTTTCGACTTTTGGGATTCGAACCGGGATTAATGATATATTATGTGAACGCGTTGCCACTGAGCTGTAGCAGGGCCACTGGCGGTTCTAGACAAAAAAAAATTGGGGCACAAATTCCTGCCTATGTTCAGTGAAGCCGTTTAAATTTGTTTCTTATAATTAAATTAAAAAATATATTTGCAAACGTATTTGGGGCGCCATGGCCGCCGGCCCCAGCCTGGAACCGCCACTGAACAGAGCCCCCTTCACCTTTAAGAAACAGGAAGATTAAAGGAGGCATAAAAATAATCAACAAGTTGCGATTATCCGACGAATGAATCAAACTGCAAAAGAATAAATATAAATCAAACTGCAAAATTATCAAATATGAATCAAACTGCAAAAGTATCAAATATGAATCAAACTGCAAAAGTATCAAATATGGATCAAACTGCAAAAGTATCAAATATGAATCAAACTGCCAAAGCATCAAATATGAATCAAACTGCAAAAGTATCAAATATGAATCAAACTGCAAAAGTATCAAATATGAATCAAACTGCAAAAGTATCAAATATGAATCAAACTGCAAAAGTTATTCGGAGAAAAAAAAATATTTAAATCTCCCTTCCACAAACTCCCACGTTAACGAAGAAGTCCTCCCTTTGACGAGCCTACTGCAGGTGTATACTAACTAGGGCCCCCTAGAGTTCTAGGCCTACGCGTCAGCCGCCATTTTGTTGTACAATTCCGGTTTCATTTACCTTGGCGATAAAGGTTTTACGCATTGGCGCAATGATCGCTATTTTGGCATAAAAATAATCAAAAATCCGCGATTATCCGACGAACGTAAACATTGGCGCAACTTTTAAAATGTCGCCAATAAATGCAATTTGCAACCACGATCACGTGATACAATGGCAACAAAATGGCGGATATTCTCCCCTTTTTGGGAAGCTTAACCCTCGAAAAGGCATCGATTAGAGGAACGCGAGGACGCGCGTTGTGTACTTTGCACCCCATCTGATTATATAGCATTATTTCATTAAAAACGTCCAATTTTACAGGGAACAATAAGTGGAATTTTCTCTTTGTCACCCTACTCCGAAAGATTGTGACTTTGAAGGCAACAGGAAAGAGTTTGGCCAGTTTCAGAAGCAATGGTGGACGGTTCTTTTAACATATTGTAAGTTGTGGGATGTGAAACATCCCGCGCGCCTGCTCGCGGGTTAATAATACCATGTCATATTGCGGTGGCTAAGTGAGTACAGCATGGGGAAAACCTGAAAACTATAAGTTGGCCTTCAGACATCAGGCGTCTCCACTTTCTTAACTAACTCTATTGAATGTAGCGAAAAAACTTCAGATTAGCGATGAGCGTCAAAAAATCGATTTAATTTAAGTTCCTCGTTGGAAACCTTCAACACAAATAGAGGGCGCTTATCACCTCGTTGCAATAAGGGTTGAAGAACCTCTTCATACTACACATCTAGTGACTATTTATTGTGAATGATATACACTATCTCGTCAATAATTTATACACGTGATACGTAAATAGCGTATTAAGTCAGTGATTCTCAAACATTTTGGCTCACGGAACCCTTTTTAAAAAAACTTTGACCACGAAGCCATTCTTAAGAAAAAAATTTTACCTCGGAGCCCGACACTTTTTCACTTTCAATACTATTCTTTGCATGATATGTTTATACACGTTCTTTTGTTAGGGCCTATATGCAAGTTAGTTTCTATACCACAAGCGTTATATTAAGATAATTATGTAGTAATCGTAATGTGATAAATAGTTTTCCAAAAATTAAGGTCATCCATTTACTGTTTTACTGAACAAGTGAATTAATAATTTTGAAAGAGTTCTTTCATTTTCAATTCATTTTCTGCCGCGGAGACCCTGGACGGAGCCCTTGGGGATCCACGAAGCACAGTTTAAGAACCTCTGTATTAAGGTATTAATAGCTACGAGAATGTAAAATCATATATAGCTTACCTCGAGAGAGAGCTGTAGTTGTCGTGGCGTTGTAAACCCAAAAGAACACCGATTCGTAGACAAACTGTTTTTCTAACTTGGGAATCAGGGAACAACAGATGGTTCAGTTTTGATCCGAAATATATATGGTTGGTCCCTTTTATAATCCCCCAATAATACGGAAATGTATATAGTTTAAACGTATGCAGTATATATTAATGAAAACTGAAGAGAGTGATCACACCGCGCGTCATCAACGTCCACCATATCCGTTTGATTAACTTACTTATTTTCCATGTCCGTAACAAACTTTACATTTCCAAAAAGTTGCCGCCATTACTGTCTTATCATTGGCTTGAAGCAGGTCGTCCATGGTACAGAGCTCCAGTAACTGCAGACAGATCAGCAACTTATGTCTCTGTTAATTGACAGCATCCACTTAATCAGGTTCGTCTTACATTTCGGTACCCCAACCCCCATCCTATCCAATGTCTTCCAGACAGTATAAGGGAGTTCATGTCCGGTAGCCATCTCCTCTTGATGCTCCATTTCTCTTCTGGTATGTTCCTCCCTCCATGTAGCCAGTCGACTTACTCTCATGGAGTCCTGAAGGACTTTACTTCTTGATATAAAACTCTTCCTAGACTTGAGCCGACAAGTTTGGAGCATGCATCCACTTCATGAGTGTCAAGCAGGCCTATAGCAAGGATGAAGGGGCAAGGCAAAGGAGATATGGGGCATAAAACGCCCGGGAATTGTTCTATATATATTTAAATAGCTCGATGGGGCAACTGGGACTTGGCTACAGGCCTGATGTTGAGTGTCATTTTCTTGTTTGAATCTTTCAGCATCCGCCGCCACTTCCCTTCTAATATTTACTGCGGCAATACAAAGAAGAGGATACAGTTGGTGGTTTGATTAATTTAGATGTCACTTTCATTATCAAATACAGATCTTGAGCATGCAAAATAGGACAGAACCCTAAAATATAGCTAAAACTACAATTTCCAAAATAGTCATGAAGCGATTTTTTTTTCTTGCGTCTAAGTCAATTACAGCCCAAAGAGCTCAGAAATATTTGCCATTAGTTACATTTCTTTCGCCTGCGATTGTGGCCGGGTTGAGCTACAGTTTATTTACATTCGAATGCTACGATCCATCTAGCACAGTTTCTTTTAGCCGTCCATCCCGCTGGCGCGTCAAGTACAGGGTGGCTAGATTGTTTTGAAGTATTTTTTGCTTATATAATTTTGGCTAAATGTAAAGTGCCGAAAGTTCGAAATCAACCAAACGTTTTTAATTGCATAGGTAATTTTTAAAAAATCACAATGGGTGCCATCGTTTTTTTTTTTAATGTCGTTACAACAGTTCATAATCATAAAAACTTTAGCCACGCCTAACTTGATAATTATTTGCCAATGAAAATTCTGTATAGTTTACGTAATCTTCGGAACACCTATATATTTTGGAGAATTGTTTTTTTACGTCTTGGGACGGAACTATTGGCTTAACGTAGCCTTCGAAACATTTACGCATAACTACGATTACTGGAGGCGCCAACTAAAGGGCCCTAGATCCCTTCGTCCCCTCCCTTAAAAAAATATTTTGGAAGCCGGGAACTCCCAAATCGATGAACAATAAATAAATAAATGCACAATATAGTTCAAGGAGTGAAAAATGTGACATATAAAATACATACATTGTTTATGATTTTCTTGTCTCTGGTTGGTGCATTCAACATATGACGGTTTTTTCATTCAGCCACCACTTTCCCAATATTTTATTCGAATTGGCGTCCCTGCTGTCGAATCTAATCCAGCGATTTCGAAGACGAAGATCAAAGCAACTGGACTTAAGTCTTCGAAAAAAAGGGAACTGGCGCATTCGCCATTGTGATGCCTAAGTTATGGTTGCAATTGTATTTATTGGCGACATCTTAAAAGTTGCGCCAATGTTTACTTTCGTCGGATAATCGCGGATCGTTGGTTCTTTTTATGATATATATAGCGAGCATTGCACCACAGCGAAAAACCTCTCGCCAAGGTAAATAATACTGGAAGTGGACAACAAAATGGCGCGTCGACCTATATTTTTAGGGGCTCTAGCTGGACCAGTCGAAAGAAAATAAAATCTTTTCAGAAAACTTTATTTAACGTGGAACATCCAAATATCATGTTATTGATATCTTATATCGTATGATATCAGCCTGAAAAGAGAAAAACGCTCTGTTCTGTTTAAAAACATGTCCTTTATTCTATTAAATAAAGCAGCTATTAACTAAATTATTTGACTGTAGATTGCATTGAATAGAGTGGGGGTGCCTAGTCTGGAGATTTGGGAAGGTGAGGACCTTAGCCTACGCAGGAAGTTCATAAGGTGAAAGGGGGATTACGGTCTCCAACTCCATATATTTCTATGTATATACAACATTACATAGTATTGGGGGATTATGGGCCCCTCGTCAGCCCCCTGCGTATGCCAGCGGGGTGACTACAGACCCATTCTAATACTCCACGCATTACCATCATCTATAATTTCCATTTTTCTAGTGGAGGAGGTGTTAAATTTTTCTATACTCGCGGTAAAGCTAACCTGGTGCACTGCTAAGGCTACGGCTGTCTATTCAAGCCCGCAGGGGCGCCAAAAGCGAACGCGGGCCCCCATGGCCTCTTCTCTGGGCAGTGGTAAAGATATTTTTTCTTTTTGGGGGAGGGGGTTGAACCCCCCAGTGAATAAAAAGTATAAAATAAGTACGCATTATTTTGTACTTACTTATTATACAAGAGATCATTGCATATATGTACCGGAACGTAAGACCGTAGCGGGAAATATTTCTGGGGGAGGCATTTTTTTTTTTTTCATTTTTAAATAAGAAAGCAAGAATACCGTATCAAAAATATTTTAGTGGTAGGGTCGGGCCCCACAAAGCATAGGTCCTTACCTGCGCGCAGGCCCCTAGACTTCATCTGGCCCCCCGGGCTGCACTCCCTGTTACGCCCCTCTTGTCGGCCCTGTACGCCCGTGCAACAAATAACCAACCATTCGCAAATTGGCGAAAAATGAGATAGCCCTCAACATTATTAGGCTATTTATCGCCTAATTTGGAATGCAGAAAAACGCGGTTGCCAAAATTCCAGGCGCCAAATTTCCCGCCAAGCGAACGAAGTCCTCTGAGTGGTCAGTTACTTGAATGACGTCAGCGCTTGCTATAATGAGTCTTTTTCCTAAATTTAATAAATACCAGATTTTAATTACACCAATATGCCTATGTTTTATGTATTTGAGCAGTATGTTAATGTTTTATGTACAAAATGTATCTTCTATTAACGTAAGAAAGCGAACTATATCATACTGGCGGAAGCATACTGCTCTACGCTTTACCAGTGTACCAAGTTAGCTTTGCTGCGAGTATAGAAAGAGCTAAGCCATCCGTAGCCCATCCCTATACACAGTAATGCCTATTAGTCTTTCTTTCTTCTGGAGCGCTTGCCGACTAACTGCTCACCCTAGTCCGGGGGTTAGTTCCCTAGTTCTTAAAAGGTTCCAATCCCTCGGAAAACTGCAGGTCCTGGCTCAGCATGGCCCTTGCTGTCCTTGCGCCATAATACTCAAACATCTCTCTCTTCGGGCATGCACACGAAACAAAATTCCAATATTTTTTAGCTTATTAGCCATTACAAGCTCTTTTTAGTAGCTTAACTTTATTGAGCACTTACCTGTAAGTACCTTGAAAGTTCACTTACCACCGCTTCTTTTCAGTCACGTTATCCTGATGATCCATCTTAGATATGAAATCAGCTATTTGCAAATGAAAAGATTGGAAATGACCTGCAACCACTATCGAACCACTTCCTTCCTTCCTTCCTCTCTATCTGTCTGTCTATCCATCCATCCATCCATCTATCTGCCTCTCTGTCTGCCTGCTTACCTACCTATCAATCAATCATTTCTGCTCTAAGCTTCGATCAGTCTTTAAATATTTGCTGCTATCCTATATTTTTGAAGTAAACTGAATAACCCTCTCAAGATATGAAAATTCTGTCCATCCGATCACAAATGATGATTCAAAATATTCCAAGGTCCATGACTTTCCTCTCATATCCGACAGCCCTTTAAGATAGGACACTGGCCCAATGTTTGGAATCGCCCATAAACCCGATGGTATAATTTGTACCGATGTTTGATTCCCTCTCTAATCAACCATAGTCTTCAAGAAAATCCAAGCCTCTTCCCCATTTTCTAAACTTCGTTGTTGTTTTTCAATAAACCCGCAAACAACCATTTACCAGCGAATAAGATTCTATGGGAATGCTTGCTTGTGCGATTTTTACGGCGCAAAGTTCATTTTGCGCCGGCACCTACAATTTTGAATAAAATTCGGGCCTCTGAAGACCTAAGAAACCAACTATTATAACCAGTTAATTGGAAGGCGTTCTTTTATTGGCACAGTTTAGCGTCGAGTCGGGGATAGCCGTACGGGCAGTTGGGGCCGCGGCCTTGGTCCCCCAAATCATTGGGGGGCTCCAAATTTTGTACGTTAATTTTTTGGCAAGTTTAAAATGTCAGTTTGAAACCTAGTTTTTTAACTATGATTTACGAGGCAGGGGCGGATCCAGCGAGAGGGGGGAGGCCCCCCCGCAGCGGTTAAATGGGGAAAAAATAAAGACGATGAAGAATATTTTATGTATTGTTTGTTACGACTGTAATAAATAAAAGTCTTACACAGGCGTCCAAAGTCTCTAAGTCTTGGAGAAATGCGATCCAGACGTTTTTCCACGAATCTATAAGCTACTTGCCTTTCAAACTACGTTTTCAGTAAGTGTTGCTTCAGCAGAACGTAGTTTTTTTTTTATCGTTGAAGCTCCTTCAAACCTGGCTTTGAACGGATGAAAAGAAGGGAGACTTTTAACACACACTCACAAAGGCATCAATATTGCTGTAAATTAAGTAAGTGATCTACAAATTTTCAAAGAAACCAAGATGGCTCGACTTTGCACTATAAACTTCAAGTTTTTTAAAAAGTCGCTTATTATAAAAAAAGTAAAATAATTACAAGATTTTTTAGTTTAAATTTAAACTTGTTCTATTAATTACATTGTAAATTATCGTTTTGGTTATTGTATATGTCTCCTTTACTAGGTTATCCCTCCGTTATACTTTAACTATAATATGCCTTAAACCATATAGTTTAATTAAAGAAAAGATTAACTTTAAATAATTTTCATAAATTAAATATTTTGGTGAGTATAAAGGAAAACTAGTAATATAACAACATTTACCTAAACTATTTAACACAGTCCAAAACTAAAAATTTTCCAGGTGGGGGCCCCCGAAACCGCCCCCCCCCAAAATAACATCCTGGATCCGCCCTTTAGCTGTGTTTGACTTACGTTGAGCGTGACTGCGTGTAAAAATACTGTGGTTCGTAGGTATCGGCGTAGAAAATGGGGGAATCAAGCCCCCCCATTAGATATCAATACAATATTTCCTCTAACGCTGCATCACACGCTCTGCTTTAAAGATACTTGAGCCCCCCCTCCTCCCATAATTTTTTAATTACTGCGCTACTGTTTGTGACTCACATTAAATTGTTGGCTGCATTTTAGATTGATCTGTTGTCCCGCTTTAGTCAGTGTGTAAAGCACCTCTATAAAACAATTTTTTTTAATACTTTGAGCAACTGAGTATTATTAAATCTGATTCCTTGAAAAGGTATTTTTCTTTTCTTTTTTTTTTTCAAGGTACACTCAGCGATCACGTGACGGAACGGGCGCCGTGTTATGGGGGACAGGGGAACCCTTTCCCTATGTTGGTATTAGGGTTCCATGTCCCCCTCCAATTTCAAACAAAATGCCTTCTACTGGTATATTTCCCCCCCCTAATATTTTTATGTTGTAGGCGCCAATGGGAGTGTGTTACGCTTCAAAGAAGCAAAGTGCTATGCGAACTAGTACCACTGTTATAGAGAGTTAACCCCCACTTAAAAGCCCGTAACCCCCTCCCGCTTATGAATTTTTGCTCACGCCTATTTGCAGATGCAAATGATCCCAAATAGTAACATTTTAAGAGCATGCAACCAGATGCTTGGAAAGATGTTCTTATTGACACATTTATAATAGAATTCAATGAGTCATAAGTTGAAATTTTACTTTAAATTACTGTTGCGCTTCAAATTAATAAAACTGCACCTAATGCTCCTGTACATTAGAAAACTAAAGTAAAACACGATGGAAGGAAGACCTCCTATTACTTTAATTCTTTAGCGTTTTCAGATAACATTTATTACGAAATTTGAAAATGCGAAAGGAATAAAATGCATAGATTTAGGATTCAAAGGGAATAAACGATATTATTTATATGTAAAACAATTCGTATTTTTTCATGAGCCGGTGGGCCGCATAAAACATGTCGACGGGCCGCAGGTTGAAGACCTCTGGTGTAGCCATTCAAAAATTATAGCGGCTCGAATTGCCTTGAAGAAGATCCTGTTATGCGGCATTGGAGAAACAATGGTTTTATAATCAATGGAGGGCTGGAGTCCTGTGAGCCCCCCATTTCCAACACCACTCAACGATGCTTATAACGAAAGAAACCGGGAACGAGGTATCAAACGATAACATATTGCGGTTTAGGTTGAGTGCTTGTTTAACTGACAACTGGAAAGACATGCTGTAAAATTGCCCCAGTTGAAACTGATCACACGCAGTTGACAAGAGAAATCTTGAAAACTTTCATTGGAATTGTCGTAGTCAGTCAACTAAACGTTTTCTCTTGAGGCGCAGTAACAACCTTAAATGTGCCCACTTTAGCCTTTCCAGAGATGGAAAATGAGCCTCTTGTCTTCAGAAGGTTTACAAAATCCCGTTCCTTACTTCTTGAGAAAACGAAGGTTGAGTTTTGCTTTCTCTCGAAAGATATGTAACTGTGGTGAAAGGTCAATTGAACGCATTGATAATAGCTTAGGTGGCTATATCTTGGCAGCAGTCTTCAATCCAATTGCCAACATCCGCAGTAAGGAGCTGATCTGGATTGATTGGCACATCGTGCTTTCAGCTTTCTCTTCTTCAGTAACTTTATACGACGAGTATATATATATATGTTGTAGAAATTTCAAAAGCCATATATAAAATAGAGGTTTCTAAACTTACATTGCCAATAAACACGTATGGTATGGGTATTCAAACATCGGCTTATGACAAAATACAAACTGTTTCACGCAAAAACAATGCCCCTGCTTCCTCCGAGTCTTAAATTTATTTATTTTATTTTACTCACATTTTCACACTTCGTAATAAATATCTTAAAACGTTAAAGAACTAAAGTAATACGCGGTCTTCCCTCAGTCGTGTTTTACTTTAGTTTTCTAGCGTATATGGGCATTAGGAGTAGTTTTATTGATTTGCAGTGCAACAGTGATTTAAAACAAAATCAACTTAGGATTCATTGAATTCTATCCTAAATATGTCGATAAGAACATCTTCCCAACCATCTGACTGCATACTCTGAAAATGATGTTATTGTTCTGGAGCACTTACAACATCTGCGCATAGGCGTACGTAAAAAATTCATAAGTGGGGTTTACAGGCATTGGGGGAAAATACAACCCTATCACACACACACCCTGCATACACCAGTATGTTTGTGAACAGCTCTTTCGAAGAATGAAATTGGTACAATCGAAAGTTGGGACCAGAATAATTAACGTCCGCCTTGAAACACTCTTAATGCTGTTATCACATTTGCGGATTTTATGCGCAGCGGATAAAATTTTAGGTTAGGCTACGCTTGCATTTTTGTTCCGCAGCGATTATTGTCACTGTTCCCAACAAAATTATTTGTCTAAAACAGTGGTTCCCAACTGGCGGTCCGTGGACCAGTTGAATGATGACTTAACGTGAACGTGCATATATGAATGCCGTGTTGATCGGCAATCCATCTCCCCCTCAGCCGCCTCGGCG